>CM071861.1:20731805-20766539 GCA_036759665.1 Gynandropsis gynandra
CAAGTTATGGATCACAAGCCTTCATTAGAGATACCGACTCCTGTTCAAGGGAACCCTATTCAGAAGGAGGTTGAACCAATCTCAAGCTCTACTCTTCCTGAGACAATCCTCACCGTTGAACAGGATCTTACTGTCCAAGCTCCTGCCGCAAACTCGGACAAGTTGCCAGTTCAAGAAGTTATAGTCTCTGTAAGTACAACCAACGATGGTAAAAGGCCTTTTGTTCCTAATCCTACTTTGACAGATGAGTATTGCTCTGTGGCGGCTCCGTAGAAACAGTCAATCCCCTCCACTTCCCTCGCAGCAAAATCGGATGAGACCCCAGAGACTCCTTTTACCACCATCTGTAAGGATAAGAACCGCCATAAGACTTCGGAGAGTGGCCGTAAGGCCACTAAGTCTCGCAAAGCTTGACTCTATGAACCCCATGTTTTTTGTTAGAACGTGCACGGATTGAATAGTCCGGTTAGACGTAGAGCAATAAAATCTTGGATCAATGACCACCGCACGTATTTTGGAGCTTTTTTGGAAACCCATATCCGAGAGCCTAACTCGATGAGAATTAAAGGAGCCTTACCAAGGGGTTGGTCTTTCCTCTTCAACCATCTCTCGGACCCTTCAGGCGGGATTTGTGTTGTCTGGGATCCGAGCATTTTGGTAACTGTGTACCACTAATCCCCCCAAATGCTTACTTACGGTTTCTATCTTTCTGAGCATTCTCTCAGCTTCACGATTTTCTTTGAGTATGCTTATAACACTATCCCCGACCGTCGACCTCTTTGGGATGATCTCCGCTACCTATCTAGCTATGATCCTCTACCTAATATACCTTGGGCAGCTCTGGGAGACTTAATCAGGCTTTATATTTAGCCGATCACTCATCCTACCCTGCTATTATTCCCTCATCCGCTGGTATGGATGATTTCAGATCTTGCCTTGAATCCTGTAATATGTTTGGGATGCAATCCAGAGGGTTATGCTTTACATGGTGGGAACATGTGGAAGATCCGACTTGTAAAAAATTGGATAGGGCCCTCGCAAATGGCCCTTACCTCTCTTGCTTTCCGCAGGCCTACGCTGAGTTCCTACCCATGGAACCCTCGGATCACTCTCCTTGTTTTGTCTACCTCTCTGGTACTCTTAGACAGATCCATAAGCCGTTTAAATTTTTTCACCATCTCACCCTCCTCCCAAGTTTTCAACAGGCTATAAAAGATCACAGGAATCCCGACTCCTGACAAGGTTCTGTCCAGTTTAAGGTGTGCAAAGCCTTAAAGGATCTTAAGACCCACATGAGAGAACTAAATAGAAGCAACTTTAGTGACCTATCCAGAAGGGTGAAACAAGTGGCCTCAGATCTTGAGCATATCCAACTCCGAATCCTCTCTGATCCGAGCCCAGATCTCGCTATGGAAGAAAAAGAGATGTGATCTAAGTGGAACGCTCTTCTATGTGCAGAGGAGAGGTTTTACAGGAAAAAATCTCGGGTAAAATGGTTGAAGCTTGGAGACCGAAATACTCAGTTCTTTCACAGAACTACTAGCATCAAGGCAGCCCACAACTCCATTCCATTCCTCATTGGTGAATCCGAAGATCGTATTACTGGTCAAGATCGACTCAAAGAGCATGTTGCAACGTTCTACTCATCGCTTATGGGTGCTCCTAATAGCGGTATATCTCTTTTCTTTGTCTCTCAGTTGAAGGATCTGATTCGATTTACTTGTTCTGTAGATCAGAAATCTATTCTTTCAGATTGTGTAACGGAGGAAGAGGTCAGGTCTGTTCTCTTTGCCATGCCTGACAATAAAAGTTCCGGGCCAGACGGTTACACAAAGGAGTTCTACGTTGCAGTATGGCCAGTCATTGGCAAGGATTTTACATCTGCGGTGTTGGAGTTTTTCTCTATTGGAAGACATCAGAAGGAATTAAACTCAATGTTTTTAACATTAATTCCGAAGTTTCCGGAGGCAGTGAGGTTAGTGGACTTTCGCCCAATAAGCTGTTGCAACCTTACTACAAGGTCATCTCGAAGATCCTTTCCAATAGACTGAAGCAGATTCTTCCTGCTTACAT
Source organism: Gynandropsis gynandra (assembly GCA_036759665.1). Lineage (NCBI taxonomy): Eukaryota > Viridiplantae > Streptophyta > Magnoliopsida > Brassicales > Cleomaceae > Gynandropsis > Gynandropsis gynandra. The sequence goes on from CM071861.1 coordinate 20,733,879, forward strand.
CTCGCCAAACCAATCTGCCTTCCAAAAAGGGCGGTTACTACTCGAGAACGTTCTCCTTACCTTAGAGTTGATCAAGGGCTACAACAAAATCAACTCACCTAGAAATGCTATGCTCTTAACAGACCTCAAGAAGGTTTGTGTGGATTCTCTTTCACAAATCCGGATAGCTGGACCAGGTTTGGTCTCCTAATCAGGTTCCTTGGGGAAGTGGCCCGAGAATGCTCCGAATACCTCTTCATGCCTAGGTCATAGACGTAGTTAGCTCCAATGGATGGTCCCTTCCTGATGGGGCTCGGTCAGAGAAAGTGGTCCAACTCTTCATAGCACTCTTTGAGACACAGATACCCTCAGATGATCGTGGCTCAAACGTGTTCTTATGGCAACGTAACCCAGACTCCTTTGATGCATCCTTCTCAACAAAACTCACTTGGCAGATGCTGAGACTTGCATCGCCCTTGGTCCCATGATATAAATTGGTATGGTTCAAGCAAGCAACTCCTCGCTACAGCTTTATTCAATGGCTGGCTCTCCTCCACTTCTTCCTACTCGAGATAGGCTTAAGGCGTGGGGCGTTACTAATGATGATTCTTGCCTTCTCTGTGGTTCTGAGGCTGAATCTCATGAGCACATCTTCTTTGGCTGCGATATTAGTGTTGAGCTATGGCTCAGCTTTGTCTCTTTCTATTTCTCCGATCCACCACCCTCTCTCCACATATCCTACATGTGGTTTGCGCAAGCCAACAGACCTCCCTAGCTGGTGGTTCTCCTAAAAATCATCATGCAGGTTTGTGTCTACTCTCTATGGTGCAAACGTAACGCCAGACTGCATAGCAGGCGTAGTACTTCCATTAACTCCCTCCGTGAAATGGTTGACCGGAGGATCCATGATTGTATCCTCTCTCTGCAAGACCTGACCCCTAATCAGGAAAATCTTGTTCTTCTCCTCTGGCTTAGCCGCCGAAATTGATCCTCGATGAGTGAAGCTCGACTTTTTTGTATGTGGGTTTATTGGTAGTCCCAAACATGGGGTTTGTATCTCCTTTTGTAATAGATGTTTTACTAAAATCTTAATGTAACTTATCGGTATAAATATATAGTACACATGTTTAACAAAAAACATTTATACAAAAAATTCAAAGTTAGAAAAAACAAATTATAGATGTAAAACTCCCAGACCAAAAGAAATCACGCAGATAAAAAATAATTTTTTTTAAAAAAAATTGGATTAATAGGATTTTAAGTATACATATGTTACATATTAAACACTTATCAAATTATTAAGAAATACGTTTTTATAGCATAAGTTAGATAAATAAATCCATTACATCAATTCCGAACATAAATTCATAAATAAACACCAATTTTGGATTCAATGTATTTAATTTTTATTTAAAACTTATTTATTGAGCATATGTTATGAAAAAATAATTATCTTTATAACATTTTATATAATATTTATAATTCTTAGCATTATTCCGAATATTATTCGATAATTCATAAGCTATTAACACAAATTTACATATAAATATTCAAAATCCTATTATCAACGTTAGAGAAAAACTCACTAACAAATATGAAAATATGAAGTCTATATAATATATATTAATTGAGATATATTCCAATGCAAACAATTAATAAGCTAATCTATAATTTGTCAAAACCAACACAAACAACACATAAATCAACACGAAAACAATCTAGAAACGAATTTTTTAGTAGGATTCCTTCGTGAAATGCTTCAGATTCACAAATTTATACTTTTAGAATTTAAAAATTCTCTATTTTCGAATTTAAAAATTGGGATTTTAGGGTTTTTTTATATAAATTATCGGTTTTTAATGTTAAATAAATAAGATAACGTTTTTTAAAATTAAAAAAATTCAGGTAATAGAATTAATACAAAATTTTGAGGTATCAATCTGCATAATATCAAAGATACCCTCATAGAACTGAAGTGCTTCACGTCTACTCTCGTGAAAATAATTATTAAGTAAAAAAAATGAAGAAAAGATAAATTTGCCTTTAATTTTTTGATGTGAAAAAACACACGTTTTAGCAGTTTTTCGACGTGAAAAACTATTTCAAAGTTGATAGCAAGGAGTACGAGGTGATTTCGAACTTGAAAGGGATCGATTTGAAGTTTGCAAGAAGGAAAATTCAAGTTAAGACCAAGGAAATGGCTAGATCAACAGTGAAGAAGAGAACACGAGTCAATCTTCAATGGCGTCAATAAGTGTATGTAGATCGATTTCTAGGGTTTTGAAGGCTGTTGAGTCGTAAAATTATGTATTGATTTGAAATGGGTGTGAGTTTCAATGAGTCGGTTGAGTCTCAGTGAGGCGGTTGAGTCGCAAGGGTTGATCGAGTCTCATTGAGTCACAAGGGCCGCAGGAGTTGCATGACCATCTTTGACTCCAGCGACTCATTGGGTCTCAATGGTCGCAATGGTCGCTTGAGTGTCATTGAGTCGCAAGGGCCGTTTGAGTCGCATGGGTCGCTTGAATGTCATTGAGTCGCGTGGGTCGCTTGAATGTCATTCAGTCGCAAGGGTCGTTTCAGTCGCTTGAGCCGCATGGGTCGCTTGAGTCGCATGAGTCGCTTGAGTCGCAAGGGTCGCTTGAGTCACATGGGTCGCTTGAGTTGGTTAAAGTCTAATGTATTCTTAATTGGTCATTTTACAGGTGCCACCAAAGTCGAAGTTTGTGTATGAATTCAAGCACATGGACAGAATGTCAAAGATGACCACCAAGTTTTATCCTCACGAGACAATAACGAAGCTGAGAGGAATCTTAGATGAATATGAGTTGCATTACTTTGAGAAGGAGTAACAATTTAAGCATTTATTCCATTTCCAATGTGAGTCCATATTGACGAAGGTTTAAATGTTTGTCCTACTAAATCACTCTGTGATTGTACGAGACAAGAAGAAGTTGTAGTTTATCTTAAAAATAGGGTTCCATACGGTACTCTATAGTGGAGCATGCACTAATTTTCGAATTGAAATGCGGACCATATCCCAAAGGATGGGAGTCCAAAAGGGATGATACATTGAGGCTGAAGAATTTCAGCCGTAGAAAGGTGACCCCTGCACATGTCAGTGAAAAGCTTGTGAAGACGAAGCATTCCGACGACCGGACGAGGTTGGCAACTTTGATATTGTTAGCGCAAGTTATGGATCACAAGCCTTCATTAGAAAACTTTATCAGCCATGATCTCATTGACATGGTTGATAACTTGGAATTTTGTGAAGGATTTCCATGAGGGCTTTACACATTCGAGAAGATTGTGGATACTTGCCGCAAGTACGTTAACGGGGAATCATCGAAACCAAAATAGTATTGTGGTGGTTTCATGATCCCACTAATGGTATGTTGTATATATTATTCGAATAACTTGAATATTTTCGTACTTTTTGCATTCTTATCATTTTGTTTTAATGTTTGAGTTACTTCCATTTGAAACCATCCTTAGTTTAGGCCTAAACGGATGGTATGTTGATGTTATGGATGCAGATCCATCATATCCAAGGATGTGAAAGAAGAGGGTTAAATCCAATTTTAACCTGAAGTATAAAGACGTGATAAGGCAGATTAGAGATTCTAAGGTAACAATTACACAAGGGTCACAAAGGGTCACCGTGGTTATTTTTTGTTTTTGCAGGATATTCAAAGTATTCTTCGTGTTGAACACGAAGAGGAAGCTTTACTTTTTGATATGGAGGATTACGAGGGATACCATTATCCCGATGTTCAGATATGGATGGAACATCTACGTAGAAATTCGAAGGGTATTTTTGGGAGGACATCTGTAAGTAAGAATTGCTGACACAAAAAGCAGCTCTTAGTGATCAAAAGAAGGGAAAGAAAAGGGGACTAAGATGAAGAAGAACATGGATGAAAAAACAATAGAGGTTGTAGATGTTCCAACCATATCTAAAGATGATGAAGACGAAGGATGGGTAAGTGTTGCTGAAGCTGATGAAGAAAGAGAAGGTGATGCTGAAGGTGATGCTGAAGCTGAAGCTAAAGCTGAAAGAGAAGGTGAGGATGAAGTAGAAGCTGAAGGAGAGGAATTTGCAGTCCCTCTCACACTGGAGCATAAATTAATAAAGGAAATAAAGAAGTTAGAGAAAAGAATCATCAACGTCATAAGATACCTTCTAAGGGATGTCGAGTTTCATTTGCCTAAACCAAAATCAAACGTGGTAAATCTGAAAGGTGTTGAAAAGGCAAAATCAAAGTCTACCGAAAAGATGCGAGCACCAAAAACCAATCTTCCGACACTGTGAGAGATGATGATTTTTGAATTCCTTCGACATCCATATCCAGTGTCAAGAAAAGAACAAACGAAGAGCCGGTTGAATCAGAGGCTAAAAATGACTCTAGAGATGGCTCAGAAGAGGATTTGGCAAAGATTTCGAGATTAGTTGAAATCGCATATCTTTCGCCAGCATTCCTCTAATTGAATACATTTTCGGAGAGGTTACTGCAACTTTTCTCCTGATGAAGTTCCACTAAGTAAGTAATATTTAGTGAAAAAGGTCATTTGAGTCAATTTCCAGCGAGAGTCGGCATGGGTTAAAATGGTCGCATTGGTCTCATAAGTTGTAGGGTTGCAAGAGTCGCATGGTTTGCATATGTCCCATGGGTCGCAAGGGTCGTAAGAGTTGCATGGGTCGCAGGGTCGCAAAAGTCGCATTGGTTTCATATGTCCCATGAGTCGCAAGGGTCACATTAATGTAACAAACGGTGGGTCGAATGAAGGAAGTAATTTTATGTAGATGCTCTAGTGTGTCTCGTCAAAGAAGTCGCCGATGAGGAGGTTCCTGCCAAGGATACTCTAGTGGGTCCCGTCGAAGAGGTCACCGTTAAGGAGGTTCCTGCCGAGTATACTCTAGTGGGTCCTATGGAAGACGTCATTGCTGAGGAGGTTCATACCGAGGATACTCTAGTGGGTCCTATCGAAAAAGTCACAGATGAGGAGGTTCTTGCCGAGGATACTCCAGTGGATCCTCTGTCGAAGAGGTCGCCGCTAAGGAGGTTCCTGCCGATGATACTGCAGTGTGTCCTTGAAATTTGGTCATACACCAACGAAGGACAAGCAAAATCAATTAGGTAGAAAGAAAAAAAAAGAAAGAAACAAAGAAAAGAAAAACAAGAATGACTCTAAATCGAAATCTAAGACGTGTTGACGAATAGTCCCCGGCAACGACGCCAAAAATTTGATGCGTTCCAAGTTAAACTAAATTAACCTAAACTACCTGCAAATACATGGCACGTGTGTAGTACTCTAGGTGTCGATCCCACAAGGACTACGCAACACGAACTAAACTCAAACTAGAAATCAAACTTGTTACGAACGAATATTGGTTGTGAGATGAAATAATGAAAATGCAGTAAACTAATGAGTTCTTGAAAATGAGACAAATGTTCTAGGATATGGTTTCACTGCAAAGCTTCTGAAACTAAAAATAATCTATCTAATCATGCATTCCCAATCAGTATATCAAACGCGGACGATTTTAATGTAATTCCTACCCTCTCTCAAGACATAGGAACGTGATCTAATCGAGTTATCCCCTACTTTCGTGGCTTATACCTCAAACTAAATCCATACGATCTATAATTCATCCGATTAATCCTCAACCGTTACTACTCTACTTTCGTGACCTAGTCTCGGTTGTTCTAAGCCTGATCATTTAGGACTAGAATTCTACTTTCGGTCATTCTCCAAATCCCTAACACATGTATCTAATTGGCCTTCGTAAATACAAGACGATTCAACACTTAGAAAAAGAATAGATTAAAAAAACGGGAAATTTCATTCAAAGATTAATCGATAGAGGTTTCGTGATAGCCATGGGCTAATCCGTTCTCTTAGAACAAAACAACTACTCAGTCATGAGTTTGAAACCTAACAAAACAATGAAATAGATAGAGTAAGGAGCATAGAATATCAAATGAGGCGTAGTCCCGAATCCATCTTCCCGTCTCCTTGTGTGTCTCCCGTCAATAGGGCTCTCCAGAATGATGAATGAATGATGATGGAATGATTGAGTCCCTTCTATCCTCTCAAAATTTTCTCATTCAAAATCTGAATTCTTCCTTGCTAAATTTCGCTCAAAACAGCGTGGAGAGCTTACCAAGTCATGTCCGACCGTGCATGGTATGCAGCCCGGTCGAGCATGCATCACTTCCACATTTTTAGAACCGTTTCATCATGATGTTCGATCGTGCTCTATGAATGCCTAGGCCGTGCAAAGCTCTCGGAGGTATTTGCTGATAAAGAGCCTAACCGTACATGGTGGTAAGCCCGACCGTGCGCTCTTCCAAGAGGAGTGTCCGACCGTTCTTCATGTGTGCCCGGGTCGTGCATCACTCTCGGGTTTTTGATGCATTGAGTGCCCGACCATGCTCCATGTCATGCCTAGCCGTGCATGGTAGTTCTTCACTTCAGCCCGATCGTGCATCATGGATTGCTCGGTCGTGCTCCTCATGTTGGTTTGCTCCCCGGTCGTGCTCTTGCTCATGATCGGCCGTGCTATCTTCTCTATTGCATGCTAGGTCGTGCTGAGTTATGTGCTCGGCCGGGCTGTGTGGTCTTGGAAGCTCGGCCGTGCTATAGCATATGCTCGGCCATGCATGCCTATGCCTGGCCAAGTTCACATCTTGGCCACTCATTGTCCATTTCTTCTCCCGTTTGCTCCGTTGTGATCCTCAATGCTCGTACTTTTGTCCTGTGTATGTTCTTTAGCTTCGAAACAAACCAAATATGCATTAAAACCTATAAGAACATGAAAACACGAAAACAAGTAAAATGGATAAAAAATCACATGTAAACATCGCAACTATCGTCATAAACATCTCTAAAATAATGCGAGAAATGACTATGAAAATGAGATGATCAAGTATACTCCAGTGGGTCCTGTGGAAGAGGTCGCTGCTGAGGAGGTCTTGCCGAGGAAACTCCAGTGGGTCTTGTCGAAGACGTCGCCGCTGATGTTGGTGCTGACGGAACTCCAAAAGTTATTGTCATAGATGTCGAAGCACCACCAAAAAAGTAGGGTCATTTGAGTCACAAAGGCCGCATTAGTTGCATGGGTCACAAAAGGTCGCATTAGTCGCATGGGTCGCTATTTCCCAATGGTCGCATGGGTCGCATAGTCGCTTGGGTCGCATGGGTAACAAAAGGTCGGGTTGGTCGCATGGGTCGCACGGTCACATAAGTTTAATGAAGTAAATTTTATGCAGATGTTGGACCTTTATCGAAGGAGTCTGAGTCATATGTTGAACCTCCGCCGGTAACTAAACGAGTTTTAATCCTTCTTGCTATCAAACTCTTGCCCAATTTTTAGATGCAATCCATCTTTGAACTCGAAGATATTATTTTCACTGTCTGCTTTCTCGTGAACTATCATTTCCAAGTTGTTCTTACCATCACCATCCTTATACTCTATTGGCTCATCAGAATCAACTTTATTACTGTCACAACCAACTTCATCAACTACCACATTAATGGCACACCCACCATCTTCTCTTAATCCGTTGGTATGTTCACTATCAAAATTATCCGAAACCAAAATATTTATTGTTTCCATCAGATTACTCTCAACTCTACTTTTGTTATCCGGACCTAAAATAATGCAATCATCATAATCTACAACACCTCTATTCGCACCTTCTCTAGAAATGCTACCAAAAGCAGGAACTAGAGGTTTAACTTCCCTCTCGATTTCGATTTTACATTCACACTTGCCGATTCTATCTCCACATACAGCAGTGGCCGAATTTCTCTTATGCGATCGAACATATAACAAATAAGATGTTTGTCATTCATCATATATGTCGACTTTCTATTTTCAAAAATATTGGGAAAATAGCTTTACTTCAACTTCGTTGTATTTTTTCGACCATAATATGTGCGCATAATTCATCAATATGTTACTGGTATGGCAGACTAACGGGAGGACATTAGAAAAATACTTTCTGGTTTTCTTGAACTTTACCAACCCATTTAGATTCTCCATTTAGGATTTTTTTCATTTACAATAAAAAAAAAATCAGTGTGATTTTTTCATCAATCGAATCCATTACACCAGTAACAAAAACATAAAAAGAGGGTAAATTTTGTTACCCAGTGCGACTCGATGAGACTCTGTGACCCACTGCGATCGTGCAATTCGATGAGACTCTATGACCTAGTGCGACCATGCAACCCTTTGACCCCTTTGTGACCCTTGTACCCCTGCGACCCTTTGACTCCTTTTGTGACCCTTGTACCTCTATGACCCGTGTACTTCTGCGACCCTTTGACCTCTTTGTGACCCTTGTACCTTTGCGACCCTTGTACCCCTTTGCGATTTGCGTACCCCTGCGACCCTTGTACCCCAATGACCCTTTCACCCCTTTATGACCCTTGTACCTCTGCGACCCTTGGACCTCTGCAACCCCTGGACCCTTGTGACCCTTTGCCCTTTGTCCTTTTGACCCCCCCCCGGATGAGACTCTGTGACCCAGTGCGACTGTGCGACTCGATGAAACTCTGTGACCCAGTGCGACCGTGCGACTTGATGAGACTCTATGACCCAGTGCAACCGTACGAATCGATGAGACTCTGTGACCCAGTGCGACCATGCGACTCGATGAGACTCTGTGATCCAGTGCAACCGTGTGACTCGATGAAACTCTGTGATCCACTGTGATCATATGTTTCAATATGACAATGTGACCCAGTGCGACCGTGCGACTCGTTTTGAAAAAGAGAGAATTGAATCTATACATATCACTCACTACTCACTTGCATTATCCAATTCATAAAAGAAGCACAAAAAACACAACAAAAAACTCACTATACATACCTGGTTTTTATGCAGAACATGATTAATTGCAAACTTCTTTGTTGACAACAAACGACTTCAACATATTCGCGACGAATTTTGTGCCGATTTCAAGCTATCTACAATGATTTTGATGCTGATTTCAAGCTACTTGCGCCAAATCTTATGTGGTATCAGAGAACAATAATTTCCGCGCCACAGGAGAGAGAGAAATCTAGGTGCTTTGGATGAGAGAGAAAATTGTCGACTAATTAAAGGACAAATGTAATATAGGGTTATCAATATTTTAAGAGTAGAATTTGAAGTTTATATTTTTTAGGAAAAGATAGACGTGAAGTCGAAATAGGATTTGAAGAGTATTTTTGAAGTTACTCGTATCAACCACTTAAAGTTGAGGGGTAAAAGCAACCGACCATCTACTGTTTTTTGCTTTCTTTCCTGCCATCTTCCATGATTTTTGCTCTCTTTTTTGCTCTCTTTTTCCCGATCTCGTCATCTCTCTTTCTTTTTTATTGTTGGTTTGTTCATGGAATCACGGTCTCTTCCTCTCATCTCTTCGCTGGTATGTTCCCGATCGTCCTCTCTTTTTTTTATTTTGTTGCGTAGTTTGGTCCTTGTGGTTAACTTAGCCTGTGATATCTTTGTAGAAATAGAAAAAGACGAGATAGTTTTGAGTCTGAGGTTTCTGTGTTCTGGAATCCGAGGTTTCCGTGTTGTTGGATAGTTTATAGGGTGTTATATAGTTGAATCCGAGCTCTGTCGGTCATAGATCTTTAGTAGGGTGTTATACTAATTAATTTTTGTTTTATATATACAGATTGAAGATAACCATTCCATATTTTACATTTGAACCAAAGTCATTTTCATATCTCAAGTTATATTTTTTTGAAATTTTAATTGTCAATAACCATGTTAAAAAAGTATGAATCGAGTTATGAAAAACGAAAGAAAAAGGAAAGAATAGAACAATTGATTCAATCTCAAAAAGGAGCTCTAGATAAATTTATCACTAGGGAATTACAAAACAATGATATAAAATGTAATGATTTATACAAAGAAATTGTTGTTGATAAAGCTATTAGAGGTAATAATGAGAATGATATGGAAATTAAACAGAATTTAGGCTTTAATGAAACTAACAATGAACAATATAACTTTATTCAAGTTATATTTATGATATGGAAGTCAAGTGGTGGTGACAACAATTTGTTTGATATTTATGATCCAAAAAATTAGGATAAACTTTATTCAAAATCAATTGACATGTTAGCAATTAATGGTCCTAAAAGAGATTTATTTATTCAGAAAGGTCCGAAAGATAAATATTCAAGAAGATTTTCGAAAATATTTTACACAAGAATTTTATCAAACAGGGAAACTTTAATAGAGAATGGTTAGTATATTCAAATGAGCTTGATAAAATTTTTTGTTTTTGTTGTAAGATTTTTAAAAAGGTCCTAGAAGAGGTTTCCTAGTAAATGAAGGTCTTTGTGATTGGGTCATCTTAATCCTAGGTTAAGAGAATATGAAACAAGTATAGAACATATTTCGAATATGAAAATTTGGATTGAATTACGACTTAGATTTCAACAAAATGAAACAATTGACAAAAAAACTCAAGAAATATTCAAAAAGAAAAAGAATTTTGAAAAAAAGTTTTGTTTAGGATTATTGCAGTTGTAAAATATCTTGCAAAACAAAACTTAGCATTTCATGGAAAAAATGAAAGACTTTATCAAAATAATAATGGGAACTTTTTAGGATTTATAGAGATGTTAGTAGAGTTTGATCCAATGATGTAAGAACATGTTGACCGTATTCATAGCGATAGCAGTAGTCATCAACATTATCTTAGTCATAATATTCAAAATGAATTAATACTTTTGATTGCTTCGAAAATTAAATCTAAAATCATCACAAAAGTAAAAGAAGCAAACTATTTTTCTGTGATACTGGACTGTACTCCAGATGCAAGTCATCAAGAACAAATGTCCTTAATCCTAAGGTGCGTTGATTCTACTTCAGATTCTTTTAAATTAGAAGAATTTTTTTATTGAATTCTTGAAAGTTGATGATACAGCTAGCCAAGGACTATTTGAAGTGTTACAAGATGTTTTAAAATCCATAGATCTTGATATTGATAATGTGAGAGATCAAGGATATGATAACGGATCTAACATGAAAGGAAAAAACCAAGGTGTACAAAGAAAACTTCTAGATATAAATCCTAGAGCATTTTATACTCCATGTGGTTGTCATAGTCTGAATTTAATTTTATGTAACATTGCAAACACTTCTGTAAAAGCAAGAGATTTCTTTGGAGTACTCCAACGTTTGTATACATTATTTGCTAATTCTACAAAGAGATGGAATATTTTGAAAGAAAATGTGAAAGGGTTAACTCTAAAAGCATTATCAACGACAAGATGGGAAAATCGCGTTGAAAGTATCAAAGCTATAAGATTTCAAATAGTTGAATTACGAGAAGCTTTACAAAGTGAAGCTAATTCATTAGCTATAAATGAATTAAGTAATTTTGAATTTTAATTATCTACGGTTATTTGGTTTGATATATTGCATGCGGTGAATTTGGTTAGTAAACAGTTACAATCACAAGATATGTTATTAGATGTTGCTATGGTTCAGATACAAAGGTCTGCTTCATACTTTAGAAATTATAGAGAAACTGGATTTGCTAGTGTAGTGACTACTGCGAAGGAAATTGCATTTAAAATTGATGTTGATCCTGTATTTTATCCAAAACGTGTGATACGTAAAAAAAACATTATGATGAGATTGATAGTCATGAAATAACATTGTCTCTAGAAGAAACCTTTAGAATTGAGTATTTCATATGTATAGTTGATCAAGCTATTGCTTCTTTGGATAAAAGATTGAACAATATAAGTTCTATGATAATATCTTCGGTTTTATATTAAGCTCAACTAAGCTACTATCATTTAATGATATAGACCTTAAATTTCATTGTAATAATCTTGAAAATTCTCTTAAAAGGATGATTTATTAGATATCAATGGATATGAGCTTTTTGTTGAGTTAAAGTTACTTATAGAATTTTTACCAAATCAAAAGATAGGAACAATTGCTTTATTAGAATTATTGAAACGGTATAATTATTTTCCGGATGTAATAATTGCATATAGAATCTTATTGATTATTCCAATTACTGTTGCTTCTACAGAATGAAGTTTTTCGAAGCTCAACTTGTTGAAGTCGTACTTGCGAACCACAATGTCACAAGAAAAATTGAATGGATTAGCTGATGGCAATTGAAAGCAGTCTCCTAGAAGATTTAGATGTGGAAAGCTTGATCGAATATTTCGTTTTAAAACATACAAATAGAATAACTCTTTCCAAATGAATGTTGTAAATATTTATTGCATGTAAAGAAAACTTTTTAGTATCGAATATTTCGTTTCAAAAAAACCTATTTTAGTTTTATTACACATGATTTCTTTTTTAGTTGAGTCGACCCTAAATATATATATTTATATATATATATATATATATCGAATTAAAATAATACTGTTCAATTTAATTGGTGGTTATTATTATTATTATTATTATTATTATTATTATTATTATTATTATTATTATTATTATTCGTAACCGAGGAGCCAAGCCGCAACACAAGTATTGGTCGACTTGAACCCGGAGCTAACCAAACGGTCGCTTTAAATATTTTATTCGCGTAAATATTTTATTCGCGTAAATATTTCCTTTATTTATTTTTTATTTGTATAGTAAAATTAATTAACTCCTAAACTTTCTACGTTATTTAATATCTTATGCCAAAAGTTTCTAACGAGTTTGATCTACTTAGAAATATCAACTTCATAATATACTTGTAACTTGCAGGACAAGAAATTATGTTCAGTTTTTAAATTGACTTTTTAATTGTATTCAAATTATACTCTACCGTGGGTGTATATATATACCGATAATAAAACCATACAAAATGTATTTAATTTAGGTTAAGTGTTAATTCTTATGAAACTCTATTTGAAGTTTTGTATTGATTTAAATTAAACAATAAAATTAAACCACAATCACGATACAAATTAAATTTTTATTCACGTTGTATACGTAAACTACATGTATTTTTCATCAAGGTACATCTTAACTCATTTGCAATACCTTTAACTCTTTGATTCATTTTCAAGCTATACAATTGTAAATCTCATGATCGTTCCCCTTAATTCACTACTCAACCAGTGCACCAACCTTACAAGTGAATATCCACATGCACTCACCAACCCACGAAAAACGCACACAAAGATTATAGTTAAGTTTTGTGTAAGGTGTAACATTCTCAAATTAATGATCAATTGTTATCTTGTGTATCACACCAAATACTATTGCCTCATCCTTTTATAGCCATTCTCCGGCCGATATTTACAATATATTTTATCTCTAAGTTTGTTGTAGTCATCCTTATATGTAGATAACATATTATTCCTGTAGAGTTTGTTATTGACTTGCTCAAGATTAGACATTTTTTGTTGACTTGTTCAGTTTTAAAAAGCTCACTTGTTTTACTCGTTTGTTGCAGACTTGTTACCTATTAACTATCCCCCATTTTTATACTTCATGATCTATAAAAAATATTAAAGATAAACATCCATAAGCATGAAAAAATATACATAGATAAAATGAGTATAAAAGGTTCAGAACCTCATAAAACAAGTCAATAAAAACAAATCTGTTGCAACGAACTCTAGTTCAACATGTTTGAAAACTACAAAAAATATAAGATTTCGTCAAACATTCTCAACATGTTTATCTTTTCCTTTAATTCCGTAAATTTTGTTTAACATAAATTCAAAACACATAAATCAATTCATTAAATAAAATAAGATGCATATTACTATTCACAGCCTTAATATGCGTTTGTTTTATATGTGCATGATTGTTCTTCCACCTTATTTTTTTATCTCTTCTTTGGTGGTTATCTCTCCTTTTGTTTTACTATCGCTTTCCATTTTCCTGTCATTTTCTAGAGGATTTGAAGAGAAAGTAGAAGTTATTATTCACTTCTTTTTTAGCGTGGTTAACAAAAGAAATAGAATTATCTTTCTTCTTATGTAACTTCCCTTTAAATAGAAATCTTAAGTCCTTACCAAACTGCCACTTACCAACCTAATCATTTATATAAAACTAAAACATCAATAAATTAAATAGATGATACTTACTAACAACTAAGCACACTTAATCACATTTAAGTAATTCATTTTAATTTGATGAGCTCAACTATCAATAATAAAATCTATTTTTCGAAAATATCCAAGAATTTCCACTACACAAGTGTATCTCAATCTCTTGATAGTAAAGCTGCTCTTTGCTTAAGTAAGTTTGAATTTTTATTTACTTTACTAACTTAGCTTTTCATTTGGATATTGCAAGTATCATCATCATTTTTATTTCTTTGTTTACCTTCTTTCTTTTATTTTCACCATTTTGATTCCAATCTTGTAGGAACTTGGAGTCTTTACGAAATGAACAGGGAGAATATCAGTATATCCTCATAATGCTATAAGACTTCATACATACCATCGTAAACCTAATGAAAATATTGGAGAAAAGACATATGTGCTCTTATATTTTTTTTAGTGAAAACACATACGGTTTGATATTTTTGTTAGTAAAACGAAACCTATTTCAAAATTGAGAGGAGGGGCGAGAGACGATTTCGAAGTTGAGAACAATTTTCAGCCATTTTTGAGCGATTTCGAGAGATTTCGAGCTATTTTCAGCAATTTTGAGCGATTTCTAGCGATTTTCAAGCGATTTTCAAGCGATTTCCAGATATTTCGAGCTATTTAGAGTGATTAACAGCGATTTCGAGCGATATCATGCAATTTTCGAGCGATATCGAGGGTTTCATAGTTCATATCGGTCGTTTGGGTCGCACTAGGATTGCATTGGGTCGTTCGGATCGCACTGGATCGTTTGGTTTACACTAGATCGTTTGGATCGCACTAGGTCGTTTGGGTCGCACTGGGTCGCACTGAGTCGCACTGGGTCACACCGAGTTACACTGAATCGCATTGGGTCGCACTGTGTCCACTAAGTTGCACTGAGTCGCACTGGGTCGTAGGGGTAATTTGGGAATATCAATATTATAAGGGTATTTTTGAAGTTAATGTTTTTTAGAGAAGGGTAAACTTGAAGTCAAAATACCATTTCAAGGATATTTTTGAAGTTGCCCCAAATGAACAAGATCTTAGATCCACCATAAGTTGCACGAGTACAAACAACAAAAAATGAGGCAAAAGAGTTTGAGACGTATTCACACAAGGACAAATAATGAAGGGGAAGGCAAAAGAGTTTCGAGACATGTTTGCAGAATTGAACATGAAAGGATGAATAACAATCCATGAGAATGTCAAGGAATATTTAAGAAAGACTACAAGAAGTCTCTACAAGGTGAGAAGGCCAAAAGGAGCAAGAAATAAGAGCATCATATAATGCTCCACTAGAGCAGAACTGTGCTCGACCAGAATACTCGTTCAAAGCAGCAAAATGCTCAACCCGAGAAATTCTCTTGACCAATATATTTTAGTTTAATGGATTTTAAGGTTAAAAAATATGTAGCGTTCCATCGAACAATTTGACTACTCAATCGAAAAATTTTACCGAGTTTTCTTTAGTTAACTTATTTGATTAAGTTTTCCATTATTGTTTAGTCCTTACAAATGAAAGACCTATTGTTTGACGTTTAAATTATATTTATAATGAATATAGAGTTTATTTTCTTTGCTAATATTTGATATTTAGCAACCGAGCTCGTTGAGAGATTTTGAGTGTTCACCGACTTATCAAAACTAGATCACAACTATTATGGCGTCGTTCGTTGAATCTAGGGTTTTACAGTTGAGTTTTAGTTGGGGTTTTGGGCATATTTTTTTTCGTAAAGAAAATTTTTAGGTTGTGTTATCGAGTTACTAGGAGGTGCAGTCTATTTCCATCCATCTAACAAAACAACGCCGGTCTATGATCATATCAAGTGGTATTAGAACCCCGCATTAGTTTATGTTTCTATATTTTTATTTTTTATGCTAGGTTTTTTTAGTTTAGTTGGTTTTAGTTTTGTTTTTATCATTTTAGGAAAAGAAAAAAAGGAACGAACAAAAGGAAAAAAAAGAAAATAAGAAGAAACCACAAACAAGTTAAAAGAAAAATACAAAAAGAAAGAAAAAAAAAAGAAAAACAGAAAAAAAGGAAGAAGAAAAGAAAAAAAGAAAAAGCACACAAATAAAAAGGGAAGGGTAGAAAAAACACATAAAGAATCCTTAGATAGAAAATAGAACTAATTTAGATTAGAAAACTTAATTAAGTGTCGAAGTTAAACACTTGTAGCGTCAAGATATAGTTTGAATTTATCGCGAATTCTAAACTAAGAGAAGAAGTCGAGGAAAAGACATACAAGTGAGTGAGAAAAATCGAGCAAACCACTTTTTCTGAAAGATTGTGAGTTTCATTCATCTTTTTTTCTGTTTCATATTTTCTATTCTTAACTTTTAGATGTCTAGTTCTGGGAACCATCACAATGAACCACCGTACATTAAGGGAGCCGCTCAGTTGCAACCACCATGGAAGTGTTGATGGACGAATTTAGATGCATTAGACAAGAATTAAATACTGTCAACCAATGAATTTTTTGGCTGGAAAAATTAGCACGTGAGGAACCACAACAGATGAGACCATATGCAATTTGTTATCCATATCCTCTAGACATGGATAGGGACAAGTATGCTGGGGTTTTAGACAAGGAGTATGATCGTCCCATGAGACACAACCAATGCATGAATGATCAAATCAATGAGGACATCATCAACATCAAGATGGAGATTCCTATGTTCCTTGGATAAAGATTCCTATGTTTAGCACTAGATCACAAGTGTTGTGACGTCGTTAGCTATGTCTGGGGTTTTCAATTCAAGTTTTAGTTGGGGTTTAGGTTGTCCTTTCTTCAAGAACACAAGTTCTAGGTTCTGCTATGTGTTTGCTAGGTAGTTTTATTCAATTTCCATCTATATAACAAAATAATGTCGGTTTAGGATCATATCACTTTATAAACTCATGTTCATAGATCATCCTTCCACTTAGACCCATGTTACCTTATTAGGTATAATAGACATATTATTTTTATGTACCTTTAAGATGTCAAGTTGAATCACTACCCCACCACATAGACCCAAGTAATGTAGTCATGTCCACAAAATATAAATTTGAGATTTTCATTTATAAGTTGACAATGGAGTGTAGAAGTATTAAGCACATTCTTTTTCAATTTTCAAAGCTCGATGTCTTTTTTTTTCACGTTAGTTGTTGAACTGCACTTCAAACATTGTCAACTATACTATAAAGAGATTCAAATCTATTTGAATAGACCCTATATTCATTCGTTTCATATTTTATGTGAACTCGTTATTCTTCTTAGATTTATTAGCAAGTCGAAATCTCATAATTCACAAACCCCAAGATATTTCCTTAAGCATATAAATCTATTCATATCTAAATGTTTAGAGTGTATACGCTAGTTGATATTGGTACATAGTCAGCTTTTTGTTGTGTTGTCTTTACTTGTTCTCTAAGAAAATGATACTTTATTTTGATATGTTTAGTCTTGGAATGTTGCATCCGCTTCTTTGACAGGTTTATGCACTTGTGTTATCATAGTGAGCCACGGATGTTCATGCACTTAATCCATATTTAGAGTTCAAGCACTGTACTCGTGTTTATATTTGGTATCCTTTTGTGATGAATTATTACTTGCTTTCTTTGTTCTTCCTTAGCCAGCTTTGGTACTCCTAGAATAATATCGTTATTAGAAAGGTTGATCAAGGTTCTGGTGCTAATGTGTCCAAGTCGTTGATGTCACAAATTGAGTTCACCACTCATTGCTTTTAAGAATTTTTGCTCATTTCTCCATACATTGCAATTGTTTCTCCCTCTTATTCGTGTCAAAACACATTTTCTGTTAGTATAAAAACCATGACTTTTTTTTGTAAATTTAAATTGAAATCCATTGTCACAAAGATGGCTAATGCTTATACATTAACGAGTTGTGGTTATTTATTTGCTCTAAGTGACGATTTTCTAATGATTCTTCATTTTCCCATCACCAAAGGTCATATGTTCATTATTGTTTTTAAAAAAATGTGAAAGTAATTTCTTTATTCCCGTCACATATCTTGAACAACCACTATCGAAATACCATGTGACATCATGATTGTTGTGATAATGAGTATAAACAACATTGCAGTGTAAATCGGATTTTCTTTCCCAAATGTTTTTTTTAATCTTTTTAAGCTTTCAATATATATCTTTCTCACCAAATTTGTTTGATATTTTTGGGTTTTGTGTGAGAATATTTACATATAGATTGCCTTCTCCAATAGTATGGGTACAATCTCCATAGATGTCCTAGTTGTCCACAAGAATAGCTTCTTCGTACAAATATTTTTTTTCTTCCATACTGTAGGTTCCTTCTTTACTATTGTTTTAATCGGTTGAACTGTAGTTCGAACAGTTTGTACTGCATCCTTCAACAAATCACAAGTAAAAAATTTCATTGTCTTTTCAACCTTATCTCTTTTGTTGGAATTTTCTTTCTCAAAGCAAAGTCTATTATGTTGCTCATCTCTTCTCTATAAGGTTAAGAAATGGTCCAATTTTTTAGTACCATTGTTCAGCTCGAAAACGTACTTGGAATGAACAAAATCGTCTAATTCGGAGTTTTATACGCAAACTTATCATATTTTAAATCCTAAAATATAATTTTTGTACACAATAAGCCACTAACGTTGAAAACATAAATAAAAGATAAAAGAGTGAAACATGAGTACTTTCCAAGAGGTTACGCAAAAGGAAAAAGTAATTCAAGTGCACAATGATACGACTAAACATCAATAACTTAAGAAACTCAAATAGAACATCTCGTTACTCTTCAAAATCCAATGTATTTAGCAAAGTAGAAGATTGTGCGGATGAAAATTGTGTCGGAGTGCTAAATGTAACCCACGACGTCATATATTACAAACAAATATTTGAAATTAATAAAAAAAATCATCTAATTTGGAGTTTTACATACAAATTTGAGCATGTCAGTTGTTTTTAGTTTCATCTAGTTGATGTTTAATTAACACCAATTGTTACAACTGCATTTTTTTAGTCGTTCTTCCAACTGTATATTTTCTTTGACCAACTTAATATTTTGTTTGCTTATCTTCATCCATGATTCATACATTGACTCAGAGTAAGATCGGCATCATTATCACTTATCATTGTGATAAGATCTTCTACATCTTGATCTTCTTCATCTTCAGAGTAAGAGCTTCTTCATCATCCTCATCGGTATAAGATTCACTCCAAATTATGAATTATTTT
This sequence comes from Gynandropsis gynandra, assembly GCA_036759665.1. Classification (NCBI taxonomy): domain Eukaryota; kingdom Viridiplantae; phylum Streptophyta; class Magnoliopsida; order Brassicales; family Cleomaceae; genus Gynandropsis; species Gynandropsis gynandra. The sequence continues at coordinate 20,753,128 of CM071861.1, forward strand.
CCTTTTTCTTGTTCATAATTTCTCCACACCAATTTTTTTGTCTATACCCTTAAATCATTTAATTCCCTTGAAGTTTAGCAGCATTGCTTCCCTCTGTAAGGTGTTTGTCTATTCATACCTTTTACACTCGAAGCATTGAGTTCTCAAAATAAAAAGATCAATCCACGATGATCTTCCATTATCACACAAAGAAAACTGTTATATATATATGGTATACGTTCAGCTACAAATACTTCCTACCTAAGTACACATTAACTCACTTGCAATACACCTTAACTCCCTAAGTTATTCCCAAACTACACAGAAGCGTAAACCTCACAGATGCTCCCCCTAATCAGCTACACCACCAGTGCACGAACCTTATAAGTGAGTATATACACACACTCACTAACCCAGGAACACACACAAATTTTGTAGTTAAGTTTTTTTTTTGTAGGGTGTAACTTTCTCAAGTTAATGATATTTTTTTCTCTCTCGTGTGTCACACCAAATATTGTTGCCTCCTCCTTTTATAGCACATTCTATCTCCAAATTTATTACAGTCTTCTTTATTTGTAAAGAAAATCATAATCATTTAAAATCTATTATTGATTTGCTAAACAATAGGCATTTGTTATTGATTTGTTTAATTTTTAAAAATTCACTTGTTTTACTTTTTTTTTTACTTCTTAGCTCCTAACAATCTTTTAATTATTTGGTTAGTTGATGTAAATAATTTTGATTAGAGTCGACAAGAAATATTCATCTAAATAATAATTTTGAAAAAATATAAAAAAAAAGCAAAATCTAATTTCTTTACGAAACAAGCCAGGATAACAAATATTTAATTGATTAGTATCACAAAGATCGAAATCATTCATATTTATATATATGTCATTTTATATAATATAATTTATTATATTATCTTGGACTCTTTTTCTTTGTTTTTCTTTTCAAATAATTTTCCCTTCTAAAAATAAGTTCATTATATAAATTTATATATTACTTAGATTATGTAGTTGTACTATTTAAACTTTTTTATTTTTTTGGTAGTGTGAACAAATATATGTAAATATGGACAAATAACTGAGACCCCTATCTACGGAAAGACCGAATTGGATAGAGATAGTATATATGAAGATATGGACAGAACGGATCGAATCACAAATACCTTCAACATTTAGGTATTAGTTCCATATACATCCCAAATTTTGGCATCTAGCTATTGTTGTATCTTTGGATATTCATTAGAATGCTAATCTCTTGCAATATTAAACACTGAACACAAGTAACTTCCGTTGACTTTGATGATGATAACTTGTACAACTCGAGTTTTATTATATAAATAATAAAGTGAGAGATGCACGTTAATTGGCATTGATTAGCTATCTATACTATTAGGGCTTGATTAGTATAATCACTACGTTTGCGTTTGCGATTGGTAGTATTTCTGTCGGCGATTGGCGGTATTTTGTTTCATTTTATCTGACTAATGGAATCATTATATTTGGTAGCGATTGCGAGTTGTTACGATTTTAAGCGAATAATAGAAAACTATTGCGATTGCGTTTTGAACAAAATCACAAAAATAATCATTTATAATTAAAAAATGAATTTATTTAAATTTTGTTCATTTTGTCTAAACTTTTAATTATAATGTTGATGTTGAAAATATCAATTAAAAAATTTGAAAATCATTAAAATATTTACATAAAAAAATACATATACGATATATGTATATATATATTTACGATTAATATAAACTATAATAAAAACTTAAAATAAATTTATCAAAACATAATCAAATATTAAATAATACAAAAAATAGTATAAAATTTCGCAAATATCAAAAGCATTTACATGTATCTATAAGATCTTTTGGTTTAATCTTATATTTGTGGACTTATATATGTGAATAATTTTGGAATAAGTGTTGAATTCAGTTTAATCCAAATTAAATGTGACCGGATTAAATTTTAATTAATTGGATATTGGTATTGAATAGAATGAGGATGATTATATGCATAGATACATTTGGTAGTATCGTTTATATTTCATGATGGGTGAAGTCAAACGATACAATTGAGAACCAGAATTAACCGGCTATCTGTCGGTTTATGGTCCCACGTTCACGTGCTTTCATTTGGGTTTCTGAAAAGTGATTCATTATGATCACCTACGGTTTTACAGAAAACTTCAGAGAGAATCTCATATTGATACATCCCATCAGTATCAAGTTTTCGGTTTTACACGAAGAGTAAGAAGATCTAATCCGCTGCATATCATATATCATAAATCCAGATATTTATCTCGATCGTATGTTTCGATTTATCATAAATCTTGATATAATTCACAATAAAGTTTTGGGGGTTTAGAATCCGAATAAATGAAATCAGATTCCTTCAATTGGTATCAAAGCCGATCTATTGTGTTTATATCAGATTTGGATTTGATTATTGATGAATTCAATAATTTTGGAATAGAATTAAAGTTAGATTAAGATTGAAGATGAGAGGGTGAAGAAACTCTCGGCTAAATTTATCTATTATTTTTCAAAATAAAAAAGAGTTGGGCGGTTGGATTATTTTTATTACTATTATTTTTTAAAAACTCATGGGTCTAAACCGCCGGTATTTTGGCTCTTTCTAAATAATAATAATAATAATAATAATAATAATAATAATAATAATAATAATAATAATAATAATAATTCTTCACTCGTGGGTTTGGGAGATGTTTTGAACGGATAAAAAAATATTATTAAAAAAAACTGAAGGTCCAACCCACCTAAAAAAGGGTTTCTGTGGACTAAATATGGTTTTGAATCCATTACATTGGAAATACGGAAGATGCCTTTACCAGTTGAACCAATCGAATTATTCGGTTATTTTGGATTGGGATTTCTATTATTCTTACATCAGTAAATATAATTCGGTAAAATTTGAAATCGAACCCGCAAATTAATATGTATAAGTATGAGTTTGTATTCCAATTAGTTTATGCAATTCGTTTAAATTAAAATTGGTACAAATGTTATATTTATGTATATTGTAACATAAATTCGGTGAATATAATTTACAATAATTAATTACACATTCAGATCGTGTAATTGAATGGTTAAATTATAGCTATTGAATTAAGGTTATTCACTGAAATTATGATGGTTATTGATATATCATTCGATCAATGTATGCGATTTGATTAAATTTCTCAACATCCTACCAAAGTGGACAATCTTGAGAAAATTAATTATTTCAATTACATTGAGAAGGTTACATAATATAATTCATGGGAACTTTGATAAACCCAAAGGTCATTCATGGTTTGGCAGTGTTATATTATGTGTATTGATAATAAGTGTATATTTTTGGTATGACATAAATGTGATGGTATATCCAAAGGTAACCATTACATGAGATGTTTGATTTACACTGATTATTTGGTGCGTTGAGTCATCTAATGCAAGTCAAAATTATTGTCCAAAGACTAATTTTGATGTTGCGTAGATGCCTTGTAATGGAATTGGATCATGTTATCATTCAATTAAAGTTTTATTGAATGGAAGTCTTACACACGAGATATCTTTTGTTTATAATTGTGCTATCGGCATCTAGTGTCTCTATCACGTTAGTTCGATCCCTATGCTGAATGGATTAAACTTTTCTAAATCAAATGAGCACTTATTGATCGTGCTTGCTTTGATGGATCATGACCTTACGATTAGGGAGGTTCGTCTAGCGATTAGGGATTCGAGTTCTGTTGAGAATCCTAACAAACTTCAACGCTGGAAAACCTCAAACCATATGTGTTTGATGATCATTAACCATTTCATTCCTTCGATTTTAAGGGGCATGATAAAAAAAGAAAAGAAAGAAAGATTATGAAACCGCTGATTTGGGATCAATTCATGTGCAAAAGAAACATTATAAGGTTTTAAAAAAATTGTTTCTTTTGTCACGAGATTGGTCACATAGGAAAATGTTGTACGAAGTATCATACTTGTCGTGCAAATAAGGATTTGACTCTCACTTTGGTTTTTGTTTTGTGATCAATTTAGCTTCAATTCCTAGTAATACTTGGTGGGTTGATTCAGGTGCTACAACTCACGTAAGTATTTCTATGCGGGGTTGCCTCTATTACCGAAAACTGGTTGACGTTGAAAGATACATCTATGTAGGTGACGGTAAAAGGGTGGAAGTGGAAGCTATCGGGCAATTTAGACTTTTGATGAAGACTGACCAAGTTTGGGTTTTGGAGGGTTTTTTCATAGTATCGTCTTTTACGCGGAACTAACTTTCGGATTCTATTTTGGAGAAATTAGGATATTCTTATTCATTAAGAGATCTTAAGTTTACCCTCTCATTTTATTTGGAAAAATTGGAAGCGGTTCTTTATCTATTTTGCATAATATTTATATGCGCGATATCATCCCTTCATATAATCAAATACTGCAAGTTGGTACACGAGGCGTGAAGCGTTATTTATGGATGAAAATTCCCCTGTTTTATGGAATAAACGATTAGGGCAAATCTCGAAACCTAAAATGGAACGTTTAATATCAGACGGAATTGTTGAAATTCTTGATTTTTCGGATTTTGGCCATTGTGTCAATTGAGCTGGTCTGATCGTATGTACATGAGCATATGATCATTTGACCATTGTGTCAGTTGTATCAAGGGGAAACAGATGAACAAAGTAGGTAAAGGTACATATCGAATTTCAGAGACTTTGGATTTGATACATACGGATGTATGCAGGCCGTTTCCTATTGCTTCTTGGAATGGTCATACTTTGTATCATTCATAGAGGATTACAATCGATATGGTTATATTTATCTTATTCATGAGATGTCAGAGGTTTTGGATGTTTTCAAAGCGTTTAAGGCTGAAGTTGATCTTCAACTTAATAAACTTATTAAGGTCGTTCTTTCTGATCGTGGTGGTGAATACTACGTTAGAAATGACGGATGAGGTGAATAACATCTACGAACATTTACCCAGTACCTCGAGGACTGTGGAATCGTTCCCCAATACACAATACCAGGTACACCTAGTATGAATGGTATTGTGGAGATATGAAACCGTACACTTCATGAAATGGTGAGAAGTATGATATCGTTCTCTACTCTCCCAAAATCCATGTGGGGTGAGGCATTAAATACAACGGTTTATATCCTGAACAGAGTACCGACTAAAGCAACAATTAAGATGCCTTACGAGTTATGGATGGGTAGATGTACTAGCTTAAAGACATTTTCATATTTGGGGATGTCCAGTAGAGGCTCGATCTTATCGACCCGATGAAAAGAAACTGGATTCCAAAACTACGAGTTGTTACTTTGTTAGATACTCGGAAAGATCTAAAGGGTATAAGTTTTAAGATCCCACGAAAAAGACGATCTTTGAGACGGGAGTAGCGACGTTCTTTGAGGACATCGAACCTGAGAAAAGGGATGATGAATTTTGTTTTTGGAGAGGATAAGGATGAAACTTTTGTTTCACAAAAGATAATGACTCCTATTCCAAGTATTGTAGCTTGCAATGATTTGGAACATATTGCTCGAGCTACAAAGCAAGATACTCCAAATGTCGTTCCTCAAATCCATGAGGAACAAGTTCATGAACCTCAAGGACAATTACATCAAGAAATTTTGCCACGTAGGTCTACTCGAGAGAGGAGAAGTGCTATACTAGATGACTATATGGTATTTCTTCAAGAACATGAGGATGGCATTGGATTGATAGAAGATGATCCAGTTAACGTCCGTCAAGCCATTCAAAGTGTTAACTCTCAAAAGTGGACTGATTCCATGATAGAAGAGATTAAATATATTGATGAAAATTGCATTTAGGAACTTATACCTTTGTCTGAAGGTGTGAAACCCGTTGGATGCAAATGGATATTCAAAACCAAACGGGATTCGCATGGCAATGTGGAAAGGTATAAAGCACATCTAGTCGCCAAAGGATTTATTCAAAAGGAAGGCATAGATTACAAAAAGACTTTCTCTACAGTTTCATCGAAAGACTCTTTGAGAGTATTGATGGCACTAATAGCTCATTATGATTTAGAGCTGCGTCAGATGGATGTTAAGACAACCTTTCTCAGTTGTGACATTGAAGAGACTATCCATATGGTGCAACCAGAACACTTTATGGTCGGAGATCCAAATAAAATGGTTTGCAAATTAAGGGAATCCATATATGGTTTGAAGCAGGTGTCTCGTCAATGGTATCACAAGTTTCATCGTATAATCATCTCATATGGTTTTGAGATGAATCAGGTAGATGATTGTGTATATCACAAGATCAGTGGGAGAAAATTTATTTTGATAATCCTTTACGTGGACGATGTCCTTATTGCTGCAAACGATATAAGTTTTATGTGCGAAACTAAGAAATTTCTTTCGGAGCAATTCGAGATGAAAGATCTTGGTTATACCTCTTTTGTATTGGGTATAAAAATACACCGAGACCGCTCTCGTGGTATAGTAGGTTTATCACAAAAGATTTACATCGATAAAGTTCTTGAACGGTTTGGCATGAAAGGATGTAAAGGTATAGATACCCTTATTTCTAAAGGCGATAAATTCAGCCTTGGACGTACCCATAGATTGAACCGGAGTTTCAGGAAATGAAGAAAATTCCTTATGCTTCGGCTATAAGGAGTCTAATGTATGCACATATTTGCACATAACCTAATTTGGCATACATTGTTGGCGTTTTGCGAAGATACTTAAGGAACCTCGGGATTGATCATTGGAAAACATCCAAAGGGGTGATACAATATCTTAGAAAACAAAAGATTATATGCTTGTATATAGACGATCTGACCAACTCGAGATAACTGGTTATTCAGATTCGGATTATGTTGGATGTATCGATAGTCTTCGATCCACTTTAGGTTATATATATTTCTCCTCACTGTAGTGCTAAACAAAAGCTCGTGGCATTATCCACAATGGAGGTAGAATATGTAGCATGCTATGAGGCATCTAATCAGGTTTTGTGGTTGCGGAATCTTGTCACTGGGTTGCACATTATGCTTGGTGTAGATAGGCTCTTAAAGATTTTTGTGACAATCGTTCTGCATTATTATACTCGAACAATTACAAGAGTACTTCGAACCACATCGAAATTAAGTATCTTGTTATTCGTGAAAGGATACCGAGTAGGGTAATCTCGATAGAGCATATAGGTACAAGCTCCATGATTGCGGGTCCGCTGACTAAGGGTGATATACATAAAGTATTTCGGGAGCATATTGCTCGTATGAGTATTTTCCTTTGTGACAATATTACGGTTTAGTGGGAGTATTGTATCTATTCTAGTTTGTTCTTGGATTATGATGATGTATGCTTATTGGGTTTCAGTTTTTAAGCTTAAGGAATGCACTCTGTATCATTCGGTTTAAGTTGATCTCAATAAGGTAGGGCTAGTTGGAGATAGACACGTATCGATCACTTCACGTGTAATCTTCATGCTATTCATCCACATTTAGATCTATTTCGTTCTTCTTTATTACGTTCGTAATCAAATGTGGGTCTAACTACGTTGATATTGTGGTTAAATCTCTTTGGTTCTATGTTGATATGGTCGATGGACAAGATTGGTGCCAATACCCGTTTGATGACAACAATTATGAGAGCTCTTGAGGTTATTTCATGGTTTTATGGTCACATATATGGTCCAAGTGGGAGATTATAAGTTTTTTTTTGGTTTAATCTTATATTTGTGGACCTATATATGTGAATAATTTTGGAATAAGCGTTGTCATTCAGTTTAGTCCAAATTAAATGTGATTGAATTAAAGTTTAATTGATTGGACATTGGTATTGAATTGAATTAGGAGAATTATATGCATAGATACCTTTGTTAGTATCGTTTATATTTCATGATGGGCAAAATTAAATAATACAAATGAGAACCGAAATTAACCGATTATCTGTCGGTTTAATTGGTCCCCGGTTCACGTGCCTATATAAATGAGATTCATTTGGTTTCTAAAAAGTGATTCATTATTATCACCTACGGTTTTACAAAAAACTTCAGAGAGAATCTCATATTGATACATCCCATGAGTATCTAGTTTTCGGTTTTGCACGAAGAGGCAGAAGATCTATTCCGCTGCATATCATATATCATAAATCCATGTATTTATCTCGATCTTCTGTTTCGATTTATCCCAAATCTTGATATAATTCCCAGTAGAGTTTCGGAAGTTTTAGAATCCGAATCAGGTGAAATCGGATTCCTTCAGTATCCATACATACACATATATATTTACATATATTTACAATAAATACAAATTATAATAGATCACTAAAATAAATTTGTAAAAAACATAATCTAATATTACATAATACACTATAATAAAATTTTAAATACATATTAACCATAAAAATATAGTATCTAAATAAAGTTTCAAAGACATATAACCATAAAAACATAACATATAAAAGAAATTCAATCGACAATGGACTTATATCTGCCGATGGTCGCCATGCTCCCTAGATGCTGATATACAATGGGTCACTGAGCTTAATATCCTTAGCCCTATTTTCTATCTCATCCAGAAGGAATTGATTGTGACTTCAACATCAAACCGAGATTGACGGTGAATTCGAACTCTGATCAAGTTTTTCCTCTTACTTCGCTTCTTGAAGGAGAGAAGCAATGTATTCTACCGCATCTTTGACGGTTTGAATCTTGTCTGCTTCGTTATCAGGATCCGGAATTCCTCCTCCAATGCCATCACAACCTCCACTGTGTCCAAACTGTCCCACCCATGATCACTTTGGAAATTATATAATCCAATGTCGCCTGCAAAAAAGAAATGAGAGAACAAAACAATTCCAAGGAACTCCGCAGTAAAACAACTCCGAAGGGTCAATCCATTGGTACCGCAAAAGTCCATAACTTAGACTCTTGGAAATTTCGAAATCTTCTTCCTTCGTTCCACAAAACCAACATGTTTGATGAGTTCAACATGTTAGTAGAGATAAAATTAGACAAATAATTATTCTATTTGCTCAATTCATACTTGGAAAACGTCTCTTCCAGAGATGATCAGATAGAAAACAACTAAGAAAGCGATGACAAGGATGGAACCACTAAAAATCAAGAACATGCTTCCTGCATTTCAGACTTGGGATTAAACTACATGGGACATTTCAAAGAAAAGGAAAAAAAATTAGAACATGGTAGCAACCTGTGATACCGAAGAGAGACCCAGACATGGATGAACTCCATTTCTTTACAAAGTGAGAGCAGAATTCTTTTGGGTAGAGCAAAATCAGAACAACCGAACTCAAGAAAACTGAAGGAGTTGATCAAGCTATCCATGACAAGATCATGGCCAAGGGTGCTGTGAACCGAGACGCAGTGGTGACCTGGGACGCGGCCTGGCGAGACGAGGGTGAGCGAGACACGACCGGATCGGACGCGGCTAGGCGAAACACAGGCGAGCAGGACGCGGCCAGGCAGGACGTGACCAGTTGGGACGCGACCAAGAGGGACGCGAGACAACGGGACGCGGAGACAAAGGTTGCGAAGGCACGGGACGCTGTCAAGCAGGACGCGAGGGAGCGGGACGCGGCCAACCAGAGTGCAGAGGAGCGGGACGCGACCAAACCAGGCGCGACGACCCGAGACGCGAGAAAAGGCAAGACAGCGGCTGATCGAGTTGCCAACTTCAGCGGACAAGAAAATATCGAGGAGCTGACTTTGCCGGCTGAAGAAGGCGACAAGTTTGCAGCCTATGGATGGTAGAAGATGCTCAGGACAATGACGGGGCGTGAAAGAACGTGAAGATCTCGGAATCATCACGAAGACCCTGCACCAGAAACACTGGTGCAGGTTGCTATTTTTGACGAGAACAAGGGTTCTTGGAAAAGGTCAAATATGGCTATTTTTAGTAATTAACGGACAAACGTTTTAATTGAATTCCTGAGCATGTTTTTGAGGTTTTTTTGTGTAATGCCTAAGGGCATATATGTATTGGATTTTATGAAATAGATGCGCAGACCATTCTGAAATTTATCATGTTCATTCTCTCAACTTTCTCTCTTTCTTTCTCTCATCACTTCTGCATTCTGAGTAAAGTTCTACGTTCATTCGCTCATTTACTTTCACGTTTGCACAATCAAAAAGTTAAATGGACAAAGTGAACTCAAATTAAGCAACTAATGTTTGTTGAAGTTCACTGAAAAAACAAGTTTTACAACAAAAACCGCCCGCATTACAACTTTTAGAACACATTTAACCGATGAAACCAAAACAAATGGTTCCTTCGGGAATTCATCCCTTGACCTGGATATGAGCAGCTTATTCAAATGGGTTTCATCCATGATATTTACTCGAAAGTCTATGCGATTCTCAGTGTTTGGTTGATTTGATGAAGGCTTGTTCTCAGCAGAGCATCATGAGATTCAAGTAGACACAAACGGCGAAAAATCCACGCCTACGACAAACACGTCTCCAGAGTTCACAAAAAGAGATGATTTGAGTCGAAAGGAACGAAGAGGAGAAGACAGGAAGGAGAGACACTTTGGATCGACGAGAACATAGAGTCGACGGCGGCAAAAGAGGCAGACAGCGAGAAAACAAGGCAGAGAGAAACCAGAAGAAGAGAAACTCACGTGAGAGAGGTCATCCATGAAGAAAAACATGATTGCAGAGAGTTCGGTGAGTGGAGAAGAACCTAGGGTTCATTGCAGAAAGAAACTCTCATTTTTTAAAAATTGTGGAGAGACAATGGCATAATTCGTAATTTCATTAGATCTGAAAATTATTTATATCATTTAATGAAATCATAGTTATATCGCTTCTATTTAATAGTCTTTTAAAATTTGTAATTGGTAGTGATGATGGACGATTATGTTTCCATCTGTTTTCATCTAGTCCACAATTGTCGGTTAATGCAATCATCGTTTTACAGACAGACTATTTTACCAGTCACCCCATAGTTTCACTTATTTTTATATTGGGATGCATCATATTGATTGAATTAGCATATGATCAAACAAATACAAAGCGAGGCCCAACCAATATAAAGTATAATTTACTTGTACATGAATCTCTTTTGAAAAGCCCTTGGAGTTTATCAACGGTGGATTTAATAAAACCATGTGAATATGATTCTTACCATAAGATGTCCTACCAAAAAATCCAAAAATTTCAATGTAAATTTGCGTTGGAAACCATAAATTTGTATTGAAAATTATTGTTTCCAATATAAAACTAACACAAAATTTTCATTGGTTACTGCATTGTTGGTAAATGGTAAGAATTAATTTGGTTTTCCACTTAATGACACAATTTTAACGCAAACTGGAATTACCATTTTAAACGAAAATATAACGTATTCGCTTTCCTAATGCTAACGAAAATAACGTTGAAATTATTGTGGGTAGAGTTTTCAAAAAATCTAATAAAATATTGTGTTACAATTTGTTGCGATTTTGCATGACAATTAGCTATAGACGTTACTCGTGTTACTTTTTTTAAAAAATATATATTAAATATATAAAATTACAAAATATAAATCTAAAAATGGAAATTCAATTTTTTATTTGATAAATGCTCTAATCCTTCAATCTCTATTTGCGGAGAAAAAAAATATGGTGATCCCATCTCAGACGCTAGAGCAAGTGGAGCTATCTCAGACGCTAGAGCAAGTGGAGCTGGGGTGGGTGGGGGATGGGGAACAAGAGTGGGAGTTGAAGGAGCTGGAGCAGCTTGGAAGCGAAATGAATTGTTAGAGGAGCACCACATATGAATCTAGATCGAATATCTTCATCTTTCAAGCCATGAGTTAGGTCATCAGATCATCGAGTCAACGCACAAAATTCACGGCTCATCAGCACCCATGGCATCCCCTCACTCAAACGCCTGATGATTTGAGACTTCAACAAACCTAAACCGAATATATATCCAAATTGGTTAGGCTGGATGATGTGTATAAAAAATTATTGGTAAATTAGAGTAACATACAAACATGGCTTGCAAGATTTTGATTGTCGAGCTATTGCATGGACTTGATGATCTCTTGTTGCATTATTTCTCTCCCTATTTAAAAATATAATTAAGATTACAAGAGTACGAATTTTTACGTACCTTTTTTCTCGACCTCATCCATAACCTCTTTGGTCTTACCATGGACCCGCGTCCCGTCATGTTGCGATAGCTTGACTAGAGTTATTAGCTGACCGTATTGTTGTTGCTGAATAAACATGCAAATAAACATGAATATCTATATTGGAAAAATTAGTTAAGAGTTATAATATCAAAATAACTCACCAAAATTGTTATGAACTTTCGTGAACGGCTTCACACCAGATGTATGCGTTAAACGCACATGGTTTGGTGTGATGGGGATATTTTTTTTATTTCTATTCAGTTTCTCGCTTTTCTTGAGAAACTACGAACTCGACCAATACTCCACCAATGTCTCCCTGATATCCATATGAATGAAATCCGAAGGGCACTTGTCTGAGTGCGAAATCAACCTATTTCTCCATTTGGCATGAGATTAGTGACTTGAGTCACTTTGTCACTAAATCTTTCCACCGATCATACACCACATTATGGTATTGGTGTTCCAAATACCATTCTTTCTAAAATGATTAAATAGTAAGGTTTGTATTTAAAATTCACTTACTAAATAAAAATTTTAAAAAATATATTAGTTATTGAAAAGATCGTCATGCATAGTGTGTCATCGACATACTGCCCGTGTACGGGCCAAAATAATTCGTCTTGATGCAACGGGTGATGCTAGACTTGATCAAAGCCTCAATATCGAACTTAAAAAATTGACAGTTATATATATATATTTATATTATATTTATAAATATGAAAAAATTATTTCGAGATACTTATCAATATGTTGGTCTACCATCCGAGTTAGAGTCTTCTCGGATGTAACCAACACGTTGATATGCACTCCAACGGCATATAAGCTCCTCGATGTTGGGAACCACTAAGGTGTGGAAATGATCATATGTGGCAGCCCGCTTCCACTTAGAAAGTCGTTGTCGACTCTCGCTGCGACGATTTTGGGAGAAAATGTGGAAGTGAGTGGGCTGGTGATAACAATGAAAGTGTATCAATATTATGATAGGTTTTAGAGTCATTTTCGCTTATATTCTATGTGTATATTTACTTATCCGATATGATTTCGAGCTTCACACACCCGTTTTGTTGGTTTTCAGGTTTTTAGGCGACAAGGCCTAAATGAGCATGAAATGACGGATTCCTGACCAAAACCACCTGAATTGAAGACATATCTACTCGGAGCCAAGATCGAGCTTCAGAACCCAAAGGAACACCCGAGCAACGAGCGGAAAAGAGAAGTTTCAAGGAGACAAGGGTGCCCGGTCGGGCACTATTCATCCACCCACTCGGGTAAAACCTACGGGGTTTTAGCCGCAC
>CM071861.1:20773126-20788115 GCA_036759665.1 Gynandropsis gynandra
ACACGACCGGGCGAGCCTCTGCACGACCGGGCAACACCTGTGCCCGAGCGGGCCGTGTAATCCGCAACAACCTAGATCTAACTTTCAAACGAGCGGATTTAAGGAACAGAATAGATCTAGGGCAAAGGGGGGCGACGAACAGGGGAAAGAAAGGCTGGAAAAAGATCTGGAAAGGCTCAGGAGGCATCGGAGAAGAAGAGAAGCGTCATTCCTTGCACCGGTAACACAATAGGGAAGGTCGAGGCATCGAATTCCTTAGAGTTTATCATGTGGAGGACTTTGTTATCTTCCTCTTTTGTTTCTTCCATGAGTGAGTAGAGTCCTTACTGCGGGTAGGGATATCGGATTTGTGTGTATGAACGATGCTTTGCGTTAATGCTTAGTTTTATTAATTTATTCTTGATTTACGGTTCTACGCTTAGCATTATCATTCCTACGCTAGTGCTGACCGCTCAACAACATAGGATTTCGAACCTAGCTGGAAGGTTAAGGAACGAATCCGGTCCGCTAAGTTGTAGTTTAAGCTCGGCTAATGAGAATCTGACCGGTCGGTTAGTCATCTTAGGGATAGTGATTGCGATCGTAATGCTGCCATGGTATGTGTTAATCACTGCTGGAAGGTAGGGTTGCACCTACTATCTTTTCCCATCTTTGTTTAGTTTTGTTCTTAGTTTGGCTGCATTAGTCCCTAGAGATCGACCCTGGTACTACACGATCCGTATACTTGCGGTGAAGTGGTCTAGGAATAATATAACTCGTGTTAAACCCACGTCAGCTGGCAATGACCCATGTGCTTGTTAGCCAACCATCAATATCTGTGTACGTAGTCCCTCGGGGAATCGATGTCTACGAAGAGAAAGAACGCCCTGAACTTCCTCTGTACAAACGACGAGACATCCTACAAACATAACATAATTAAATTGAAAAAAAGAGAGTAAAGAAAAACATAATTAAATCCTAACTCAATTTTCAACTTTATTTTAACTCTAAGCCTAATCAATTTCATCCCTGAAACAACTCAAATTCTAACTAAATTTCAACCCTAAACAAATTCAAACCTAAACCAAACAAAATTGATTTAAACTCGCCTAAATAGATTTAATAGAATTAATCAAATTTAATCGACCTAACCAAACTAAATCGAACAAATTCTTAAAAAAAACACCTAATTCTATACAACAAAACATGATAATTCATATAAAAACTACTAAGACTACCATACATTACACCTAAATAAATTGTAAACTGAAATATATATGGAAACGAGTAAAGTAAATCGTGAATAAACTAAACCATTGTTATATCACTTTATATAATGTTGTGTGTGATCGAAATTATGCTAAAACTAAGATTTCTGGCGAGAAACAACGAGGGTGATGAAATTCGGTGAGAGAAAACAATATATTTTTTTGAATTTAAAAAAATGAGAGGACTAAAATTGACAATTTGGGTTTATGAACTTTATCAACGCAATTGTATTGGCCGAAGTTAGAAATAGTATAACAATTACGTCATTGCCTGAATTCAATCATTAGGGTTCGCCACGACACCACAGGCAACACATTTCCAACGCCACCATGTTATAATTTCTAACACAATTTCATTACTCGCATCGATTTCCATAATTCTAACACAACTGTGTTGGCGTTTGTAGCAAGAGCATTAATTGTTGACAGTAAAACATTCTAACGCAATAACATTAAAGTAGCGTTAGAAATAGCAACTCCATGGTATTAACAAATTCCAAGTTACGCAATTTCGTTGGAATTTTTAACATATATAACAGACTTGATATTTATACAAAATCATTTTGAATTTCAAGTTGTTCGATATATAAAAATGATAGATTGTTATGTTCAGCCAAAGGTTTTTCGTCGTCTTGCATTCTTGGTTTAGCTCTGTATCATCACCATCTAGTAATATCGTTGCTCAAGGACTAACTTTAACAATTGCATTGCAATTATCGTGTTGTTGTTTTGTGTTCAGATATGGATGTAAAACCATTTGATCGATTTGTGATAATAAGATGAAAGGGTCATACTTCTAAAACTGACGTGATATCTGGACATTATAACCTACACTCTTGTTTTTTCTAGTTCCTTGCCCAATCGTCAGATCGAACCAATCCACTATCTTATTCTTACACAAATTTATTTATTATGTCTCCATGGATGGTCTAATGAAAAAAAGAACAATGATAGAAATCAAAACAAATTGGTTTTCTACCCTTTTTTTATTATCAATGAATATATATTATCCAGACAATATATATACATGAAAGACATTCGTGTATGCTCCAATCACACAATATTTCATAAGCGGTAAAATCGCTTATTGTTCACATCAACATGGATTTCATGTGGAAAATTTATTTCTTTGAAACAACATATGCTTCAATACTATATTACTATATATAATTCAATTCATAAATGAACCATTGTAAAAATATATCAAAGGTTTTTTTTTTCAGATGATCCAGAGCAGGTATGAGAATATTAAAAAAATCCTTTTTCTAGCATATCGTCGGTGACAAATTATATAGTTACACAATTACGGTCCAGAACATATATTTTTACTGGCACACTGGATGGAGCGAAAAATCCGTATATAACACTAGGTAAAATATTTAATTTTTATAAGAAAATTCATGATATACCTCGAGAAAATACTTCGACGCATTCTTGTTTGATGGATGATGCATTTCTCCATCTACATATTGATGTATCGTATGCCATGTCATAGTGTATCCATACATTATGATTCATACGATCTCTTTAATATTTCAATAATTGGTATGTACAACATTATTTTTGTACAAAATTCGTTCCTTTGATTTTTCTTTTTAGGTTTTAACCTTTTAGCCCCACCAAATCACAATTAAAAGTTTTATATCATATTTCCAAAATTTCATATAGTTCTATGCACACACGTCAATCTTTCCATGTCGTATTCCGAGAGATCCAATGAGCTTTGACATATTATTAAAAGACTTAGGTGCCATGCTACCTTTAGGCAAAATATAATGCATTGTCTTACACATTTGATCCATGTTAATGGTGTTTGAACTTGTCTTCACTCCCATCAATATGGCTGACAATGAAAACTTTAAATGATTATCGCAACCTTCATATAAAGGTTACTTGGCTACACCAAGTAACTGATAAAACTTATTAGCTTCAACATTTAGCACTTATTCGTTTATGTTTTATCATGCATATTAGTATGATAACCAGATAAAGTATCACCAATCATTTTCATATATCCATCTTGACGAGTATGATCGTCATAAAAACTACTTTCATTTGTAACCACTTCATAATTAATATAATATCATCTACTTTTTCAATGTTAATGTGCATATATATCATTGTACTCATATCTTTGTCATGATAAACCAAATATAGTAGTTTTCCACAAAACCTCTCTTGTATATGTCTTTTAACACAACGTCTACACTACACTTACAACTCTTTGCATATCTAACTTGACTTTTAGCTAATGTCATGAAACTTTCTAACCTATTTTCGAGTTTGTCATAAATATTATTTATTTCTGAGTCAAATCTCTCATACATCCACCTTAAAAAAACCAAATATCTGAATCACTAGAAGACATTATATACGAGAAATAAGAGATTTTATATGACTTTCTAGTTTTAGTTGTGAGTGAGTTGGAATGAGAACCAAAGTGATAACGTTGATTATTAGGGTGTCAATGAACTATAATATGTACCGACTCTATGTCAACATCGTAACACAATTGCGTTAGTAATACATCCATGTTTGTGTTACAAATTGTAACACAAGTCTAATGAAATTGCGGTTAAGTAGTGATGTTATAATTGCCTTACATTCACGTAAGAGATAGAAACACAAGTGTAACACAACACTCTATGATAGATCAACTTTATATCCGTGTCTAAACATGTTGCAATTGCCGACGTGGTTGCCGAAAAATTTTTGCGATACAATTGCATTACCCTTGTGTTACCAATGGCAACAAGATTCTAAGGCAAAATTTGCTCCGTGGTATTACAACGAGGTAACAGTTTTGTTATCAATACCAACTACGTTTTAACACAAAGTTTGTGTGCCAATGATATTAAAAATGTGTTGGATTTGCGCTACAATTGCTTACCAACATTTCATATATTTTGTTGGAATTTCATATATTTTGTATTGACGTTCAGAAATTTTGGAAATTTTGTTTAATTCATTATCATATCGATTTTTCTGGCTCTTATGCCCATTCAAGTGTTGTTAATTACGTGGATAGTCTAAAATATGATAAAATTTCAGAGAAAATAAAATATTTAAAATAAAATTTTGAATGATATATTTTAAATTAATAAAAACTTAAAGTTTTGATATATTGAAGATAAAATTGTTTTTGTTTTTTTTGTTGTTGTTGTTTAAGTTCGAAGATGATTTAGGAAAAATGTTAGAATTTGGAGATAAATATCATGAATTGGGGAAGAAAAATCGACCTAATAGTCTAAAATTTAGAGCTTGTTAGAAGTTTTCTTTTGCAAATCTATCCTTTACGATTAATAAAATTGAAAGAAATTATTTAGTTTCAAAATAAATCATTCAAGATAATAATTTTTAGTTTAAAAAAAATTAAAATATTTACGTGATTAAACAAATATACGATAAAATTATGGTAGAATATCATATGAAATAAGTATATAGAAATTTTATGTAAGACTTGACATCGGTGGTGGAATGATTATTGGTTTTGGTAGATCATTACGTTGTACATTGTCGTAGTCATGTAGTGGAATTGTTTCTTGTATCAATATTTCATTCAATTATTCGAAATAGGGACGATGCAAGGTTTGGTTGACTAATAGTCCACTGTTTCTTTTGGAGAGCAGAGTATAAGACTATTTTTTTAATCTTTTGATAGAGTGAATACTTTTCTTCTCTTTGCCCTTATTCTCTCTTGTAATCGGGTAACAACTAATAATTCTAGAGAGAATACATGAGTTTGGATTTTGATTGTTTTGTGTCTAGAAGATCATATATTGAGAAAATTAATATAGGAAAGCGACGTTTGGGATGTGGAACTTGGTTGAAAAAAATACATTGAGCAAGATTTTCCCAAATGATGTATTTCATGCAATGTGTCTTGGATTTTAAAATGGACGAAGGAAACCCTATAAAAGAGAACCTATATCTATTTCAGAAACTCTTGTCGGATTTATAGAATTATCAAGTGAAGGTTGAGGAAGAGTATTATGCAGTTTATCTATTAAACTTGCTAACTCTTCCTTATGAACAATTGTGAAAAGTACTTCAAATATTTAAGAACCACAATAACAACAGCAGAGGCCAAGGCTATTGTGGTCCAACGAGTTTGAGCTGATTGCTCAAGGAAAGAATAATAAATGGTTTGGAAAAAGTTGAGTAGTGAGAAGGAGACGTGAACAAATAAGTAAAGGACTAAGAAAATCAAAACTAAGATCAAAGACTAAAGAAAAGGAGAACGTTGAAATTGTGGTAGGAAGACCATTTAAAGAAAGAATGCTACTCAAAGAAGAAAGCAAAATTCTGAACCAGAATGAAAAAGAAGAAGCGATTGTACTCAAGAGTAACAACATGTTCAGATGGCTTGTATGTGCTTGATCGAAATGTTGATAAGCAGTGCATATTAGATTCAGATTGTATGTTTGAAATGTCTCTAAGAAATGATTGGTTTATTTATTTTAAGGGTTCAGATAGAGGAAATGTCAGAATGCAAAACATTACTAGTTGTAACATAACGACCGTTGACAGCACAAAAGCAAAAAAAGAAAAAAACAGGTTCACTAGTCACTTTAAT
Source organism: Gynandropsis gynandra (assembly GCA_036759665.1). Classification (NCBI taxonomy): domain Eukaryota; kingdom Viridiplantae; phylum Streptophyta; class Magnoliopsida; order Brassicales; family Cleomaceae; genus Gynandropsis; species Gynandropsis gynandra. Next base: position 20,778,950 of record CM071861.1, read on the forward strand.
AAAAGTTTGATCTGATGGGAATCTTGATTTCTCTAGGAGCTTTTGAAACACAAAGATGTTTGTATAAGTCATAAGCTGGTGTATTGAAGGTACTTAAAGGTTGCATAACATTGTTGAAGACAAAGTTCAAGGATTGTTTTTATGTGTTTGGTGGTAAAAAAAATGGTAGGGGAGGTTAATCATAATGTAATGTGCAGTATCATAGAATCAAGCTTGTCATGGTATAGTAGACTAGGTAACACGAGTTAGAAGGGAATGAATATATTGGCAAAGAAAGGTGCCATCTCTAGGATAGATTTAACAACTTTGCCTCTTTGTGAACATTGTATATTTGTTAAGTCAAATAGACCTACATTTGGGATTTGGAAGCATGTATTTATATGTATCGTGAAGTAAATACACTAAGCTCAATGGAATCTCCGAACGTTCTAACTTCAATGTAAAAGTTTCACTACTTCATAAGCTTCATTGATTATTCAAAATAGGTGTGGATTTAATTTTTGAATAAAAAGGATGAGGCACTTAATAGAGTCACTGAGTGGAAGAAACTTGTAGAAAATAAATTGGGAAAGAAGATAAAAACACTTAGAACTGATAATGTCTTGTAATCTATAATATATTATTTGAAGATTTCTACACGGAATAGTGTGTTCAACAATACAAAATATGCTCATATACACCATAAAAATGGTGTTGTTGAAGATTTCTACATGGAATATAGTATTCAACGCATGAAACTAACAGGAACATGCTTGCTGAATAAGGATTAGCAAAGAAGTTTTGAGCAAAGTGTGCATCAACATCAGTATACGTGATAAATATTTTATCATCTACAACAATTGATTTGAATTACAAGAAGTATGGTCTGGATCAGAACCTATATATACACACACTTGAGGCATTTTGGGTGGGTTGTGTATAAACATTTTGATCAAGGTAAACTCTTTACCAACGGCAAAGAAAATGATTTTTATAGGATATCCTATGAAGATAAGCCTTGAGTTGGAACAAATAGATGTGCAGATTGCTTGTGCACATTCGAACTTTCCAATATCCATATGTTGATGAAATGAGTTAGAGGTTTTTCCAAAGAGTTCACTTCATGTGAACTTTTCATATTTACCTTCTATTGCACGAATGCAATAGAATTTTTCTTGAAAATTTATGACGTGCTACTTTTTAGTGTAAGTATAAATGAATAATTTTCAATAGAATTTGATCACACTACTCCCCACATATTTTTGTTTCCTCCAAGTAAACAATTTATTTATAAATTAGTTTAAGTTACAAATGGAACATAGTCAATTCGTACTTTAACTTAATTACCCAAACTTGTAAATGTAATAGACTCTTGAAACTATTTAGTGACCTTTCGGACTTATAAAAAACTCCACATAATCTTCACTACACTATTCGAGTGTTTTCTTGTCGTCTCTAATCTGATCTCACTAAAATTCGGGAGACGTACAATGGATTAATCCAATAGCGCTGGACTTCTCTTCTCTCTTTTTCTCTCTATGATTCTTAATACTCTAAATTCTTATTGCATCTTCTATCAAGTCCCATTAAATAGTCTCCAACCCTATTTATTCTAGATTACACTTCCTTAATATAAGGGTATCATAAAAATAACAAATACCAATATTCCTCAAAGTTAGTTGTACAAATTTTTATTTTAAACCAAATTTCTTTATACTAATTATACCCTGATTTTCTTTTTTTACATAATTTACATTTGTTGTTGTTAAAAAATAATGATACGAGTAGAGTAGTGCAAATAATGTTATAATATTAGGTAAATTTATAATAATTATTATGATAATGTTTTGTGAATTAATAAATTGAATATAAAATTTTATTACATTGGAATTAATACGACTAATTGTTCATATTTAATTGAACGATATATTAATAGTAATTGTTTTGGAAGAGATTCATATACACAACACATTATAGAGAAAATTTAGTAAGAAAATGAAAAAATATAATTTAAATTCTTAAAGACACTTTTCGACACACTTCAAGACGACAACGAAGTTGATCACAATGTGGAACTCGTAGAGGCTTCACGACGATAACGAAGTTGATCACAATGTGGAACTCGTACGCTGTAATCCTTGGACTGACCAATAGTGAGAATTCTGATGGTTAAATAACCAATAATCAACCAATAGGATTTCAAAAAAAAAAAGGTTAGATTAGAATTTTCTTTGGTTGAGATCAACATAGTAACCGATCAATTATTTGTCGTTCTTTGAATTTAGACACCTAATGCTTAGTTGAATGGATATGATAATATTTAGAGGCTTGTGTAGTTGATATTTGATCAAGATGGAAACTGTTAACTCTTGGTAACGAGTTTGAGTTTTATGTTGTTATCGAGCATAATGATTGCTCAAGTGTTTGGCCAAAGTAGTTGAATGAGGAAAGAAAGAAATTTCTAGGAATCATTCATGAGTCAATTATGCCTCACATAAAACATATTTATAGATCTACTGAAATTAACATTTAGTTTGGGCCCTATGATTATCTAAAGCTAGAGCGACAAAATGAAAAACTATATCAATCTTCCAAGGACTATGTAAAGGGTGTTAGTTCACACTATTTGGCCGTTCAGGGGTACTGATAGATACCAACATCGATTAATTATTAGTTGGACTACTACTAATGTATTGTCGAAGTAAACCAATGAGATCACACATTTACGCGTGTTTTGAAAATTTGTTTTAAAGATTGTTTGTCAATCTTCATGGAATACGATAATATTTTTTGCAAGCACGGAAATAAGACTGATCTTGAAAATAAAACAAACTAAACCCATTGAGAATGGATCACTTTCTAAGACTAAGGAATGTGAGAGATTGTTGAACAATAATGATATTTGAAGTCCAATAATCTTATAATATTTAGTAAACAATAATGATATTTCTTCGATATGTAATATTAATACGATTAACCCTTCTTATTTTGGGCCACTATAAAAAATGAGTATTCGAATCATATTCAATCACACATCGAAGAAAACAATAAGAGATAAATAATATAAGGTTGTACTTAGGCATTGATAGGAGTATAAAGTAGTCCAAACGTGAAGGTTGGAAGCTCTCTTTAGATGTTTGAAAAATCGATTGAAGAGATAGAAATACTTTTGGAGCCGAAATAGATTTTGGTTTCTATTTTTACGTTAAAAAGGAGTATGATGAATTGAAAGGTAACATTATAGTTATGAGTAGTCCTTTAAATACAGTTTTCAAACCTATCCTAGGATTTTTGAAACAGATAGAAAAAATGACAATAAATTTATACTCATAAATGAACAAGAAAGTAATAAATGTTTTGATTCAGTATTTGTGCCTACAAGAAGTACTAGAGCCCCTTTTTATAGATAGTGTTGGCTCGTGCAAAATAAAGGAAAACAGAACAAAATAGCTAATATATAATTTAAGCAAGTATTCATTATTGATGGGTTTTTGTAACTGTTGGAGCATAATATGAAAATTTTGCTTGCTAAATTTCCGTCCAATATATGAAGAATTTTTAATTTGTATTGTTTTCTAAACTTTGGCATATAATTTTAAACTTTGGAAGCCTAGCAGATAAAAAATGCATTGTTGGCTTTGTTGTTTCCATAAAAAAGAAGACCTAAAAAGGCTTGGATTCATATGGTATTTTGTTACTTCTTCTTGCCATTCAAGATGAGATTAAACCAATAGAATATTCGTTTATGATAAAGACGGTGAAATTTCATCTTTGGTCCGCAATTTGATATTTTTTGGACTTTGACTAGGTGTTTGCTGCTATTCTGTACGTGAGGAGTTTTTTTACGACTTTATTGATCTCAGAACGCAAGTTTTTCATCTAGGAATATGCGATCACTAGTCTTATCAAAGACGACCACTCAAGCTCTACATTCGCCTATTTGGTCTCTCTACAGTCATTGCCTCTGTCTTGATGTTTCTTGGTTCCTTCGTTTTGAGAATTTTTGTCTTCAAAATAAAATTTAATGTACCACGATAAATTGATTTGTAACATTATTGATAAAAAATCATGATACTTACCTCAAGGTTTAACGACGGAAAAATGTTTGTTGACTTCATCAGGCATGTAAAACATGATCACATGTCTAATCAAAGACAACCTCTGAACAATACGTTTGCCTCTTCAGTCTATTTTTCAATTGAATACAATTTCTCGTTTTGTTTATCTATTCTTTGTTTGAGTGTTGAATCATCTTGTATTTATAAAAGCCAAGTAGATGCATGAGTTAGGGACTTCGGTGAAGGACCAAAAGGAGAATTCTAATCCCAGATGATCAGGCTTAGAACAACCAAGACTACGTCACAAAAGTAAAGTAGTAATGGTTGAGGGTTAATCAGATGAATCATAGAGCTTATGGTTTAGTTTAAGGTATCAACCACGAAAGTAGAGGATAACTTGATTATATCACGTTTCTATGCCTTGAGAGAGGATAGGAATCATATTAGAACGTTTGTTTCATTGTCAAGAACTCGTTAACTTATTGCTTTTAGTTTTTTCATCTTAAAACCAGTATTTTGTTGTTGCATAGTCCCTGTGGGGTCGACACCTAGAGTACTACACATGTGTCGTGTACTTGCGGGTAGTTTAGGTTAATTTAGTTTAACTTGGAACGTATCAAGTTTTTGGCGCTGTTGTCGGGGACTATTTGTCAACATGTCTTAGATTCAGAATTAAAGTCGTACTTGATTTGTTTTCTTTTTGTTTTCCTTTCTTTTTGTTCTTTCTACCTCATTCCTTTTGCTTGTCGCTTGGTGGTGTATGGCCAGATCTCAAGGTACTTCGAGCCTACTTCAGATCGATCCCGAGATTGAGAGAACTTCCAGACGGTTGAAAAATGGAAAGGAAGAAGGGAAAACAGAGCCAACCAATCGACAAGAGATTGATAACCGAAACGATATGTTGAACGGTCATGGAAAACCTCAATTACCCATTGGTAATACGGGACGGTTACAGCAGCAGCAACTCGTATCTTGACCGCGAGAACCACAGGCTCCTACACCACGTCGCCTTCGAGATTACTTGGTGCCGAACATGAATAACGCCCAAAGTGCAGTACAGATGTCTACTGTTGCTAGAGAGCAATTTGAGATCAAGCATGCGATGATCAACATGCTTTATCCGAAGCAATTTATGGGAAGAAATCACGAAGATCCCCATCAGCACCTTACAGATTTCCTAGAGCTTATTGGGACGTTCAAGATACATGGAGTCTCGGAGGACACAATTTTCCTGCGTCTCTTCCATTCTCAATTGGGGGACATGCAAAAACATGGCTGCAATCTCTTTCTGATGGTTCAATCACTACTTGGGACAACCGCTGCACATTATTCCTATCACAGTTCATTCCTCCCAGCAAGACGATTCAGATGAAGGGATAAATTACAACGTTTAGATGCAGAGAAGGGGAAACGTTTTTTGAAGTGTGGGGAAGATTTAAGGACCTTTTGCAGATGTGCCCACATCATGGTCTAGAGCAGTGGTACGTTATCCAAACCTTCTACAATGGGATCTTAATCGAACACAAGATGACTTTGGATAACGCTGTTAGAGGATCATTCATGGATCTAAGTGTTGAGGAGGTATATGCACTGATCGATAATCTTGCCATGAACCACACTATGTAGTTCACACCGAGGGGTATGCCGAACAATACTAGAGGTCTCGAGATAAATTAGAGCAGAATGATGGCAATGCGAATGCTATGTACTGTGTGAACTGCGGAGATACGAAACATGTAGCCTATCAATGCACGGTGCAAGAAGATATGGAACAAATGAATTAGTCCCAGCAGCAAGGAAACACACAATTCTGGAATACCTACATCCCGAACTGGAGGAACCACCGGAGCTTTTCTTACCGTACGACTCAACCGGTAAAGTATTCGGGATTTCAGCAAAAGCAGCAATTGTGCCAGAAAAGTACCCAGCAATTCTAGCAAGTTCAGCAAGCTCCTCAACCTGCTGAAGCTCTTTCGTCAAGCCTTGAGGTGGTGAGACTTGAATTGATCAAGAAGCAAAGGCATCAACAATTGCTTCAAGCTAAAATCAACGTGGATATGGTGGCTGCGATAAATCAGTTCAAAACACATGTGAAGATGCTAGGGAATTCCATAGCGCAACAGGCTACCTCATCCTCTCGGAACCCCGGAATGCTACCCGAAAAGTCTAATCTTAACCTGAGAGAGCACGTGAATGCTATCACCTTGCGGAGTTGTAACGTGATTGAGAACCTGTCCCTAAAAGAGCAAGAGAAAGTTGCTGGAAAATCTGTGAATAAAGAAAAGGCATTGCGATCATGGAAGGGGCTGAACTAGATTAGAACAACCGTATGTTGTTCCACTGGCGTACAAAACCCCTTATACTGTTTCCTCAATGGTTGGTAAGCAGCAAGAATGAAGTAAGGTATGAACACTGCTTTAAATCAACATATTATTCGTCGAAGCCCTCCAACAAATGCTTACATACGCCATATTCCTCAAGGAGATTCTATCCAATAAGAGGTGTATCAAAGAGAGTGAGTCAGTAGCACTCACTGAGAAATGCAACACTATTCTTCAAAACAAGCTACCTCCAAAGTTAAAGGACCCCAGAAGCTTCTCCATTCCATGCACCATAGGAGACATCGATATTGACAAAGCCTTATGTGATTTAGGAGCAAGCGTGAGCCTCATGCCACATCTAGTCTACAAACGGATGAACTTCGGAGATCTCAAACCTACCAAGATGTCTCTACAATTCGCGGATCATTCGGTAAGATATCCGGTGGGAATTGTTGAAAGTATTCCCACCAAGGTAGGTAATCTTTGTATACCCACTAATTTTGTTGTACTTTATATTGAAGAAGATGCTAGGATGCCTATTATTCTTGGTAGACCTTTCTTAGATACTATAGGTGCCATGATAGACGTATAATAAGGAAATCTCTCTCAAAGCGTTGGTGATGAGAAGATTGAGTTCAGCTTGTCCAGCTCCATGAATGGTCCTTCCTTCATAGAATCGTGTTTTAGAGTTGATTTGCTGGAGGACTTAGGGAATGAAACGTTTGATCAAGTAAGTATCTCCAACCCTCTTGTGAGATGCTTAACACAAGTTTGCAGGGACACAGGACTCACCGATGAAGAAGCCGAGGTCTATGCAGAATTCATGAATGCTACTGAAGCACTAAGAGACGCCCCACGCGAGGAGATACTGCATGAAAAACATGCTAATTTCACAGTGGAGAAGGCGCCTAAACTTAAGCTCAAAGCTCTCCCTTCTTCTCTTCGGTATTAGTACGTTGGATGTAATGATACATACCCCATTATTGTGAATGGTAATTTGAGTGCAGATGAGACGTAAAAACTACTCGATTGCTTAAGGAAGCATAGGAGAGTGATCGGATACACCATTGACGATATCAAGGGACTGAATCCTTCCTTATGCATGCACCAAATTCTCATGGAGGACGACCACAAACCATCCATCGAAGTTCAAAGGAGGCTGAACCCGAATTTAAAAGAGGTAGTGAAAAAGGAGATACTAAAACTTTTGAATGCAGTATCATATATCCTATCTCGGACACCGAATGGGTGAGCCCCGTGCATCTCGTACCAAAGAAAGGTGGAATGATGGTAGTACGCAACGAGAAGAATGAGCTGATTCCAACAAGAACGGTCACCGGATGGAGGATGTGTATAGAATATCGCAAGCACAACAAGTTTCCAAGGAAAGATCACTTTCCTCTCCCATTTATTGACCAAATGTTAGAACGTTTAGCGAATTATGCCTAGTTCTGTTACTTGGACGGGTCCTCGGGTTTCGTTTAGATTCACATCCATCCTCAAGATGAAGAGAAGACAACCTTCACATGCCCTTATAGGACGTTCGCTTACCGTTGTATTCCTTTTGGCCTTTGCAGTGCTCCGACTACTTTCCAGCGTTTCATGATGGCAAAGTTTTTTTATTTGATTGAGCATATTATGGAAGTTTTCTTGGATGATTTTTCCGTTTATGACTCTACATTCGATGATTGCCTTCTTAACCTTTCTAGAGTGTTGCAGCGATGTGAGGAAGTCAATCTCGTTCTAAATTGGGAGAAGTGCCACTTCATGGTGAAAGAAGGGATTGTTCTAGGACATATGATCTCATCGAGAGGCATAGAAGTACATAAGGCCAAAATCAAGGTAATAAAAAAACTTCATCCATAGGCTTCAGTTAAAGAAATTCATAGTTTTTTAGGGAATGCATGCTTCTATCGGAGGTTCATCAAAGACTTTTCCAAGATCACAAAACCATTGACGGAGTTGCAGAGCAAGGATGCTACATTTGAATTCTCCAAAGAATGCCACAACACGTTCAACACGATCAAGGGAGCTTTTGTTTCAGCACCTATCATTCAACCGCCGGATTGGAGCCTACCATTTGAGATCATGTGTGATCCTAGTGACTACGTGGTTGGGGCTGTTTTAGGACAGCGGAGAGACAAGTTTTCTCATGTCATCTCCTACGCTAGCAAGACCCTAGACGACACTTAAATCAACTATGCCACAATCAAGAAGGAACTCCTTGCCATATCCTCGCTTTTGACAAGTTCAAATCAAAACTAGTTGGTTCGAAGGTAATTGTCTACGTGGATCACGCGACACTTAAATACTTCCTAGGGAAAAAGGATGCGAAACCACACCTTATCTGATGGATCCTCCTCTTGCAAGAGTTTGATCTTGAGATTATAGATAGGAAGGGGTCAGAGAACGGTGTTGCAGATAACCTCTCTTGTATCATCGTGGAAGGCGAGAGGCCCATCCATGACTCCTTGAGAGAAGACATCATATGCACACTCACTTTAGGTAACCCTGCTCCTTGGTATGCTGATTTTGTCAATTTCATTGTGAACGATGAACTACGCCCCGGGCTATGATCATCTCGTTTTCATACGTATTTCTTGCACGATTTAGGAGACGTTTTTGATACATATGTGATGTTTTACGTATGATTCCGTATCCGTTTTACTTGCTTTCGTGCTTTTCATGTTCTTACAGGTTTTTACGCGTATTTGGACTATTTTGGAGCTAAAGGAACATGCACGGAGCTAAGGAGCAACTTGGGGGATCATCACGGGACAAACGGGACGAGATTGAGCATGGAGAAGC
>CM071861.1:20788136-20806683 GCA_036759665.1 Gynandropsis gynandra
AACAAAAGAAAAAAAAGAAAAAGTCATAAAAAGAAAACAAAAAGAAGAAGAAGAAGAAAAAGAAAAGAAAAAGAAAAAACAGAAGCTCGGAAAGAAAGAAACAAGTATCCTCGGTTGACCTAGGTTTAGCATAGTCTGAAGTCTTGTCTGGTGGAGGGAGTTACGGTAGTGTGTCTAGTCTCCTTTGATTTACTTTCTTATGGGTAACCGTGGTGGACCTAGGATTAAGGCTGAAAACTCGATTAGGCCGAATTTGCTCTCGATTTGCTAGTTGATCGGTTAGGTTCGCTTTAGCGGTATTTCTAGGAGAAGGGGAATTCTCGTATTTTTCACACCCCATGTATTCCACGTTTACGTTTGCTTAGGGACAAGCAGACATTCAAGTCTGGGGGATTTTGATCATCTCGTTTTCATACGTATTTCTTGCACGATTTAGGAGACGTTTTTGATACATATGTGATGTTTTACGTATGATTCCGTATCCGTTTTACTTGCTTTCGTGCTTTTCATGTTCTTACAGGTTTTTACGCGTATTTGGACTATTTTGGAGCTAAAGGAACATGCACGGAGCTAAGGAGCAACTTTGGGGATCATCACGGGACAAACGGGCCGAGATTGAGCATGGAAAAGCCTCACCCGGTCGGGCACAACCTTTGCACGATCGGGCAAAACCTACGGCCAATTGTGTGGACCATTTAGCACGACTCGGGCAAGCATTCCCGAGCATTTTGCCTTGTGCCCGAGCGGGCACACATTCCATGCCCGATCGGGCATCATTCCAGCCCACACAATCTGCGCGAGTTGCCCTAGCCGCACCCGAGCGGGCACACTCACTACCCGAGCAGGTGCGGCCCAAAACTGCTCAAAACTTAAGTAAACTTAACTTAAAACATAAGGGAACTCGTGGGGCAATTTAGGCAACAATTGGACCGACTTAGGAGGCTTAAAAGGAGGCAAAAAGACGTCATTACAGCAAGCATACATAGGAGAACAATTCAGCGAAGACAGCGCAGATTCTTGCGAAGAGATAAGCGAGGAGCGTTGGAGATCAAGCAGCACCACTTCGGTTTTGTTTGGTTTTTATGTTCCTTAGACTTTCTACTATGTTTATGTTTCTTTACAGACGCATGAGCGAGTAGTTTGTTTGTTCTAGGAGAAGGGATTAGCCCTTGGCTATCCCGAGACCGCTTTTGATCTATTTTGAATGCATCTTCCCGTTTTAGTTTATCTATTCTCTGTTTGAGTGCTTAAATCTACTTGTGTTTGTGCTGATCACGTAGATACATGTGTTAGGGGTTAGGAGAAGGACCGAAAGGAGAATTCTAGTCCTAGAAAGTCAGGTTTAGAACAACCGAGGTTAGGCCACGAAAGTAGGGTAGCAATGGTTGAGGGTGAACGGGCGAATCACAGAGTTTATGGGTTTAGTTCATGGTGTCAGCCACGAAAGTAGGGGGCAGCTTGTCTAGATCACGTGTCTATGCCTTGAGAGAGGGTAGATATCATGTTAGGATCGTCCGCCTTAGATAGCTTTAACTGGGATTGCATGATAGATAGGTTGATCGTGTGTTTCGGTAGTCTTGTGGTGAAACCGGTTTCCTAGGACGTTTATCTCATCGTTAGAACCCAAGTAGTTTAGTTACTTTCAGTATTTCATTCCTCATTCACCTTCTTTCGTTAGCAAGTTTGATTCATAGTTCGGGTTTAGGTAGCGTTGCATAGTCTCTGTGGGATCGACACCTAAAATACTACACACGTGCCGTGCACTTGCGGGTAGATTAGGTTATATTTAACTCTGATACGCATCAGGCTATCTTTTCATGCACGCAGGAAATTCTTCGCGGATGTCAAACATTAACATTGGGAAGATCCAATCCTCTACAGGAGATGCACGGATGGGGGTTTTAGGAGATGTATCCCCGAGGAGGAGGTAGAGAACATTCTTTTTCATTGTCATGGATCCGATTATTGAGGCCAATTCAGCAAGTCCAAAACCCCTTCAATGGTGCTACAATCAAGTTTTTATTGGCCGACACTCTTAAATATGCCCACAGGTACGTTTTCTCAGAGAACGGGAAATATAGGTAAGAGGAACGAGATGCCACAGAACTACATCCTCGAGGTAGAATGTTTGGGGTGTAGATTTCATGGGACCTTTTCCCTCTTCATGTGGCAATTAATATATCTTGGTAGGTGTAGATTATGTGTCAAAATGAATAGAGGCTATAGCTGCACCCACTAATGACTCTAGGGCAGTTATTAAATTCTTCATGAAAACATCTTCCCTCGGTTTGGTGTTCCTATAGTAGTCATTAGCGATGGAGGTACACACTTTATTGCTAGACAATTCGAGCCCCTCCTTAAGTAGTATGGCGTGAACCATAGGGTAGCTACACCGTATCACCCGCAAACTAGTAGACAACTTGAGGTTTCGAATAGGGAGATCAAGAGTATTCTAGAGAAAATCGTGTATAGGTCCTGTTGAGATTGGTCTATGAAATAAGATGATGTGTTATGGGCTTATAGGACTGTGTTTAAGACTGTCATTGGCATGATTCCCTTTCAGCTTGTTTAAGGCAAGTCTTGCCACCTCCCCGTCCAGCTAGAGCACCGCGCCTATTGGGTGACAAAGCTCCTTAATTTTGATCTTAAGAGTGCAGGTGAGAAACGTTTTTTGCAGGTAAATGAGCTAGACGAGCTTCACCTTGATGCATATGAGCACTCTAAGATCTACAAGGAGCAGCATCCTAAGGGATAGCATGATAAGAAGATCCTACCTCATGACTTTGAGCCTGGAAATAAAACAAGCAAAGTTGATGAAGAAGGAGGTAATGTTATCTCTGCTTTCTCTTTTATTCGAAACCCTATTATAATAGATTCTAGAGCTACAAATCATATGATAAAAAATCATGACTTACTTAAAGATATAAAACCTCATCATGGCTCTGTTTCTATTGCGAATTGGGAGAGTATTCCAATTAAAGGAACATGGAAGCTTAAGCTTATCGATCATGATACAAGGGCTCTCTTTGTTCCAAAATTTTCTAATAATCTTGTCTCTATCCAAAAATGCTTGCAAAAGACCTTAATTGCTATGTTTGTTTCGATTCTAACTCATTTCGATGCAGGATATTGAAAGCAAATAAGTAATCGACAAAGGAAGGCTCCTCAATGGTCTTTATGTTCTCGAGTCTATGTATTGTGATCTTGAGTCCGTGTTTCTATCAAATTCAAATTTCAATAAAGTTTCTATGTGGCAATGTAGACTTGGTCACCCTCATAGCAAAGTTCTAAGTATCATTTTTCGTGATCTTAAAGACAAAAATGAAGCTTCTGAAGCTTGCATCTTAGGAAAGTGATCATCTCGTTTTTGTACACGATTCTCGCATAATTTTAGATATGTTTATGATGAAAGTTGCAACGTTTACGTGTGATTTTGTATCCGTTTTACTTGTTTCTGTGTTTTCATGTTCCTATAGGTTTTAATGCATATTTGGTTCGTCTTGCAGCTAAAGAACATACATGGGACAAAGTATGAGCATAAGAGATTACAACGAAGCAAACGAGATGAGAAACGGACAAGGAATGCGATACGACATGAGGGGACAAGGCCCCCCGTGGGGTGATTTCTTTAGCCCGCTCGGGCTGAACATCTAGTAGAAGTTGCCCGCCTCCAATTTACCTTCAGCACGCACAGATTGAGAGTTCATGAGGAGCATGCGCGGGGTGGTCTCCTTAGCCCGTGCGAGGTGGTGGTCCAACAGCCTTTGCCCGAGTCGTGCTCACCTACAGCACGCGTGGGTCGTCCAAAGGTTAGGAGCTTGCGCGGATTGCCTTCCTAACCCGCGCCGGGCATGGCTATAACAACTTCCCTAGAAGTTCTCCAACGGGGAATTTGTATAAAAAGGGACCCCCAATTGAGTTCAGAAGAAGAAAACACAAAGGAGAACCCTAGGAGGGTACACAACATCCATCCATCCAATCAAGAGCCCTTTTTGACGGAAGATACAACAAGGAGTAGAGAATTGATTCGGGATCACATCTCGTTTGATATTTCTATGCTCCTTACTCTGTTTATTTCGTTTATGTTGTTTAGACTCATGATCGAGTAGTAGATTTGTTCTAGGAGAAGGGATTAGCCCACGGCTATCTTGGAAACCATCTTTGATTTATTATGAATGCATTTTCGCATTTCGTTTATCTATTCTTTGTCTGAGCGCTTATTGTCTTGTGTTTACAAAGGCCACGTAAATGCATGTGTTAGGGATTAACGGTTGAGGGTTGAATCGGGCGAATCATGAATCGTAATGGGGTTTAGTTGGGGTGTCAGCCACGAAAGTAGGGGATGACTCAATCGGACCACGTTTCTATGCCTTGAGAGACGGTAGGTTCTACATTAGGAATGTCTGTCGTAGATATCTTGATAAGGAATGCACAATTAGATATATCAGAGGTAGATTTCAGAAGCTATGCGGTGAAACCGAATTCCTAGAATGTTTGTCTCTTTGTTTAGAACTCGCTATTCCACTGCATCATCATCTTCATATTTGCATCGCACCATCCATATTTCTTCGCAGCAAGCATTGATTCTATTTTTGATTCGTAGATTGTGTTACATTAGTTCTCGTGGGATCGACACCTTAATTACTATACACGTGCCGTGCACTTGCGGGTAGTTTTAAGTAACTTGTTTAACTTGACACACATCAAATTTTTGGCGCCGTTGCTGGGACTAACTGTCAAATCTACTAATTCTTTTTACTTGTCCTTTGTAGGTGCATGACCTGATCTCAAGGTAATTCGAGTTTTCATCGAATTGACCCCAAGATTGAGAGAGCGATTAAACAGCTAGAGAAGGGAAAAGAAGAAGAAAGCCGCAATTACCCGTGGGTAATGTGGCGCAATTGAAGCAACCGCAAGCTCCTCCACCACATCGTCTCCATGATTACGTGGTGCCGAACATGAGCAACGTCTAAACTGCAATAAGGACGCACATTGTTGCGTGGGAACAATTCAAGATCAAGCTCGCAATGATCAACATGTTATATCAAAAACAATTCATGGGAGGAAATCACGAAGATCCTCATCAACATCTACGAGACTTCTTAGAGCTTTCAAGCACATTCAAAATACATAGAGTCTCAAAAGATACGATTTTGCTGGGTCTCTTCCCTTCTCCATTGGGGGAAGAGCGAAAACGTGGTTCTAATCTCTTTCCACTGGTTCGATCACTACATGGGACCAGTTATGCACGACATTCCTATCACGGTTCTTCCCTCCGAGCAAGATGATTCAAATGAGAAACAAAATTAAAATGTTTTGATGCCGAGAGGTAGAGACATTGTTTGAAGCATGAGGAAGATTCAAGGACCTTTTACGAATGTGTCCTAATCACAGTCTAGAGTAGTGGTACGTGGTCCAAACATTCTACAATGGGACCACGTATGAACATAGAACGACGTTAGACAACACTGCTCGAGGATCATTCATGGACTTAAGCATTGAAGAGGCATACGAGCTAATAAAAAATCTTGCCATGAACCATACCATGTGATCTACACCAAAAAGTATGCCAAACAAGACAACAGGTCTTTACGAAATGGATCAAGGAAAAGCGATGGACAATGCGCTGAATGCCATGTATTGTGCAAATTGTGGAGATACGGATCATATGGTTTACCAAAGCACAATGCAAGAAGACATGGAACAAGTGAACTACGCCAAACAGCAAGGCAACACACAATTTCGGAACACCTACAACCCAAATTGGAGCAACAAACTGAATCTTTCATATCGAACGAACCAACCGATGAAGTACTCGGGATTCCAACAAAAGCAGCAGCCATACCAGCAACCGCAATCATTTCAGCAAGTCCAACAAGCTCCTAAACATCCTCAAGCTCCCTCATCAAGCCTTGAGGCGGTGATGCTCAAATTCATCAAAGAGTAAAGGAAACATCAAGACAACATCGATGAACAACAATTACTTCAAGCAAAATTAAACGCGGATATGGGAGCAACGATGAATGAACTCAAAACTCGACTGGACTCCTTGAGCATGCATGAAGTGGGGATTGCGATGAATGAGCTGAAAACTCAAATGGACTCCTTGAGCACGCATGTGAAGATGCTAAAAAACTCCATTGCACAACAGACTGCATCATCCTCTCGGAATCCGGGAATGCTACTCGGAAAGCCCAATCTCAACTTGAGAGAGCACATAAATGCCATCACTTTGTGCAATGAGGATAGAATCGAGAAACCACCCTCAAAAGCACAAGAGAACGTTGCTGGAAATTCACTGGACAAAGGAGATGGCATAATTGTGATCATGGAAGGGTATGAGCCTAATTCAGAGAAGCCATACACTGCTCTGCCGGTGTAGTACCTCATATACCATTTGCTGGACGCTTGGTGAGTAGCAAGAATTGGGAAAGTGTAACCAAATTCTTTCATTGCCTCAAGCCGCTCGACATCAACATGTCGTTTGTGGAAGCCCTCCAAAAGATGCTTAATCGAGCAAGTTACCTTAAGGAGGTCCTTTGCAAGGAAGAAGCGTATCAGAGAGAGCGAGACAGTAGCACTCACCAAAAAATGCAGTGCCATTCTCTAAAACAAGCTGCCCCTGAAGTTGAAGGAGCCCCGAAGCTTTTCCATCCCATGCACCATAGGAGACATTGACATCAATAAAGCTTTGTGCGATTTGGGAGCAAGCGTGAGCATAATGCCACATTCGGTTTATAAGCAGTTCGGAGATATCATGTCTACCAAGATGTGTCTATGATTAGCGGATCGTTTGATAAGATATCTAGTGGGAATTGTTGAAAACGTTCCCACCAAGGTAGTTAGTATTTGCATTCCCACTGATTTTGTTGTACTGGACGAATCGGCGAATGACGTGTTTGATCGGGTAAGTATTTCCGATCCTCTTGAGAGAGGCCGAAAGAAATTTTGCAATGCTACAGGACTTACCAATGAAGGAGCAAAAGTCTATACTAAACACGTGGGTGCTATTAAGGCACTGCAAGACAGCCTTCATGAGAAGACGCCAACGCTCACTGATTTTGCGGAAAAGAAGGCGTCCAGGCTTCAGTCCAAACATCTTCCTTCCTTTCTTCGACATGAGACGCGAAAGCCACCCTTTCGTTTCAAGAAACGTAGGAGAGTGAGCCCTTCAATGTCTATGCATGGAATGCTTGAGGAGGACTGCCGCGAAACATCCATCGATGATCAAAGGAGGCTGCACCAAAGCTTGGAAGATAAAGGAGGGACGACGGTAGTGCGCTATGAGAAAGACAACTGAGCTGAAAGATGGCATGTTACAAAGACACTTTCTCATGACTTTTGGCCTGGTGATCTAGTTCTACTTTTTGACTCTCGTTTTAATTCTTTCTCGGGCAAATTACATTCCCGTTGGGCTGGTCCATTTCAGGTACAAGAAGTCTTCAACATGGAGAGGTACAACTATGGAGAGATTCGAGTGGAACTTTCACAGCAATTGGGCAGCGGCTTAAGGTATATTATGAAGAATTCGAATCTCAATTGAATTGATGAATCAAGCCAAAACGGCTATATGTACAAGAGTATTAGACCTAAATTACAATAAAAGATGTAATTACAAAAAGACGTATATACCCCTATACATGTACCCTTTACACGCCCCCTCAAGATGGAGCACCCTCGGTGAGTCCAATCTTGGAACACAAAAGCTGAAACGGAAGCCTCGAGAGAGGCTTTGTGAGAATGTCAGCAAGTTGATCCGCGGCTCGAACATGCGTGACCCGAATAGTGTTCGACTCGACTAGGCCACGGACAAAGAGATAGTCTAGCGCCAAGTGCTTCATTCGGGAGTGAAAGACGGGCTTGGCACTGAGGTATGTCGCTCCAATGTTGTCACAATAGATGGTAGGTGGTGAGGATGACGTGACCCCAATCTCGGATAGTAAAGCGAGTACCCATAGAACTTCCGCGGCTGTGGATGCAATGGAGCGGTATTCAGCTTCGGTAGACGAACGGGAGAGTCCCGTTTGCTTCTTAGACGACCAGGAAATAGGATGTGCACCAAGGAAAAGTAGATACGCCCCAGTGGACTTGAGATCAAGTGAATCTCCAGCCCAATCTGCATCGGTAAAGGCATGTAAGGAGAGGTTGTTCTTGGCGGATAAGAAGATACCTCTCTCTTTCGTGCCAGCAAGATAGCGTAGGACTCTTTTGACGGCTTGCCAATGAACATCCGTGGGAGCATGCATGAATTGAGACAGCTTGTTGACAGCAAAACTAACATCCGGTCTTGTGAGAGATAGATATTGTAGTGCGCCAACAATGGAGCGGTACTCCGTGGGATTAGAGAGTGAAATCCCGGTGTCTAGTGTCAAACGAGATGATGACGGCATGGGCGTAGGAACCGACTTTGCTTCATGCATGAGACAACGGTTGAGAAGATCCTGAATGTACTTCCTTTGAGTTAATAGAAGACCACGAGAAGTCCGCGTTGCTTCAACTCCGAGAAAATATGATAAGTCACCCAAGTCCTTGATGGAGAAGCGGGCGGCTAAGACATCAATGAAATGTTGGACTTGCGATGAGCAATTACCTGTAACAACAATATCATCAACATACACCAGCACATACAATTGTAGCTTGGTGGTGTTGAGGATGAACAAGGAGGTATCCGCCAACGAGTTGCTGAAGCCACGAGCAAGAAGGAAAGTGCGAAGTTCCGAATACCATGCTCGAGGAGCTTGTTTGAGGCCATAGATAGCTCGCTGAAGTCTACATACATGAGTAGGATGTGTTGGATCAGTAAAACCCGGGGGTTGAGACATGTATACCTCCTCCATAAGACGCCCTTGAAGAAAGGCGTTATTGACATCAAGTTGTCGAAGAGACCATCCACGAGAGACCGCAATGCTCAATATGGTGCGGATGGTTGTAGGTTTGACAACCGGGCTGAATGTCTCATGATAATCGATGCCCGGTCTTTGATGAAACCCCTTGGCAACAAGTCGAGCTTTAAAACGTTCCACGGATCCATCTTGCTTGCGTTTGATTCGAAGTACCCATCTACAACCAACGACATTCTTAGCTCGTTCTGCGGGAACGAGCTGCCACGTATTGTTGCGTTGTAAGGCTTGTAACTCAGAATCCATTGCAGCACGCCATCGAGGATCTTTCAAGGCTTGAGTGATATTAGCCGGTTCACTTTCAACCTGAGCTACAAGGGCAGATCGGTTATTTCGATTAGCAACGTTACTCTTAGAACGAGTAACCATCGGATGTGAATTGACACGAGTACGTGGCTGGGGCACGTCCAAGATAATAAGCTCGGGAGACTGTGTCGACGTTGAGGGCTCATCATGAGGAGGAGCCAAAGACGGAGAGCCAATATCCGAGGATTTCCGCGGTGAAGAATCCGAGCTTAGGGGCTGAACCGGCAATGGAGCTACGAGTGGCGGCGAGAATGAGGGAGTAGGGGTGACACTATGTGTAGAGGTGATTACCGTGGGTGTTTTGGTGGTTTGGGGGAAAAATTTAGTAGGCTCGGCAAAGGGATAGATAGACTCAATGAAGTGAACATGACGGGAGATGAAAACGCGCGACCTAAGCGGATCAAAACACACATATGCACTTTGAGTCGATGAGTACCCTAGGAAGACACATGGATCGGATTTGGGTTCTAATTTGTTCGCTGTATATGGACGTAGCCAAGGGTAACATAGACATCCAAAGACACGAAGTTTGGTATAGTTTGGTGGTTTTTGGAAGAGACACTCGTAGGGGGAAGACAAGTTAAGGGTCGGTGTCGGGAGACGGTTAATGAGGTAAGTTGCCGTACAAAAAGCATACGACCAATAGGTTAAGGGCATGGAGGAATGCGTGAGAAGTGAAAGACCGGTTTCTACAACATGCCTATGTCGTCTTTCCGATATACCATTGTGCTCGGGAGTATGTGGTGGAGAGGTAAAATGAGAAATGCCATGAGAGGATAAAAAAGAACGTAAGGCAATGAATTCACCTCCGTTATCCGAATAGAGTGTTGAAATGCGTTTTTCAAATCTGTTTTCAACGAGTGTTTTGAATTGAATGAAGGTGTCACGAACTTGAGATTTGGTTTTTAGTGGATACAAATACAACCAACGTGTAAAGTGGTCCACAAAAATGACATAATATTTGAAGCCATCAATCGAATAAATCGGAGATGTCCAAACATCGGAGTAGGAGTAATCAAGTGGCCGAGATGTAGTAAGAGTAGAAGTGGAAAAGGGCAATTTATGACTTTTATTACGACAACACGCATTGCAAAACACATGAGGGGAATCCCGAGACAATGGTAAATCAAATGTTTTAATAACTTTACTTAAAACTAAAGACGACGGATGACCTAAACGGAAATGCCACTCGGACGAAGTGGTCTTGACACTATGAAATGCGTAGGGAGAAAGCAAGGTACTAGATGGGGCGGGCCACTCATAAACTCCACATTTAGCGCTTCCTTTCAGAAGTTGCGCCCCCGTGCTGAGATCCTTCACCTGAAAATCACAAGGAGTAAATTCAACGGACACATCATTAGTCTTGCAAAGTTGATTGACCGAAATCAAATTCTTGCATATCTTAGGCACACATAAAACATTATCTAATGTTAACGGCCTAGTATCAAGGGGTAAAGAAATAGAACCCGTATGTGTGATGGATAAGCCATTTCCATCACCGACAACCACATCATCATTGCCGCGGTACGGGGAGTGAAGAGCAAGATTGGAGAGATCCGATGTAATGTGATGAGATGCTCCACTGTCCAATATCCACGAGTTGGCATCATAGGATGAGACGGCAGCATGATGAGCTTGCGGTCGTGGCTCCCAATGTGAAGAGGAATGCTGCCAAGGTTGCGTCGGGGGATTCTCTAGAATACCGGGGGAGGAGACAAGACGGAAGCGTGGACAGCGTTGTACGCTGTGTCCTTGAACGCCACACGCTTGACATTTGCCTTGATAGCCACGACGTGTTGGTGAACGTTGACGAGGACGTCGAGACCAATTGGATGAACCGTATGAACGAGAATCCGGACGAGACCAATTGGTAGAGCCGGACGAGCGAGATTCCGGGCGAGACCAATTGGAAGAGCGCATGGAGCTAGGGTTGGCCGTGATGGGTGCAACGGCCAAAAGTGAATGCGTTACATCAGTAGCCAATTTGGCTTCATGATTTAGAAGTTTCTCATGAACTTCTTCAACGGATGCAGCGGTATCCTTTGCACGAATGACATCCGCAATCGGCTTATACTCTTCGGGAAGACCGTCGAGGATCGCATCAAGGACATCTTCGTGATCAAGTGGCTTTCCCAATAAGGCAAGCTCATCAACAGTAGTGGTGATGGCACGGAGGTACTCATCAATGGATTGAGATCCCTTTGATGAGCGCTTGATCTTGTCACGGAGTTGGAGAATGTGGCCGCGAGACGCTTTGCCGTATGTGTTAGCAAGCGTCTTCCATGCTTCATAGGTGGACGGTGCACGTGCTATTAGGGGCTGGAGAGAGGCTGAAATTGCCCCAAACAAGGCTGAAAACAGGAGACGATCTTGTTGCTTCCACGGTTGAAAGTTAGGGTTGTCAACGGTTACTCCATCACGTTGAATTTTCGCCGGAGGAACAATTGAGTTATCCTCGATGAAACATTGAAGATTATGTCCTTCAAGGAGGGCACGAATCTGAATGTTCCACGTGAGAAAGTTGCTTGGCGTCAATTTGGTGATGTTGGCCATATTGACGGTGAGGAGAGTGTTGAGCGGATGTTGTGGATCAAAGGTCGGGGCCGCATCGGAGACACGGGCGGTAGGTTGGCTTGTTTGGCCGGCCATTGTTAGGGTTTTGGGGGAGATGATCAAGAGTTGTAGATCTAGGGTTTGATATTGTGGATCTAGGGTTAGATCTTAGATTAGATCTAGGGTAGGTTGGAAGAGGAGCGGTGGCCGCAAAGGAGTGGCTAGCGGACGCGGACGAGGGGCGATCCGGGACAAGGGGCGGGCGGTAGTGTGAGGCGGTGGATCTAGGGTTTGATAGATCTAGGGTTTGGTAGATCTAGGGTTTGTAGATCTATGGAGATGATGATAGATCTAGGGTTTGGAGGAGGTGACTAACCGGTGATGAAGAGCGGCGTGGCACAAGGGGCGGGCGGCGACCCGGAACGCGGTGAGATCGGGCCGGTGGGAGGAGTGGAGGTCGGCGGCCGGAAAATTAGGGTTTGTTGTTGTGTTTACAAAGGAGTGGTTAGCGGACACGGTGTGGGACGCGGAGGAGGGGCGATCCGGGACGGTAGAGGAATATGGTTGAGGCGGTGGATTTGATGTAAGTGGGGCACGAATTAGGGTTTGGTAGATCTAGGGTTTGTAGATCTATGGAGATGATGATAGATCTATAGACTTTCCGCTCTGATACCATGAAGAATTCGAATCTCAATTGAATTGATGAATCAAGCCAAAACGGCTATATGTACAAGAGTATTAGACCTAAATTACAATAAAAGATGTAATTACAAAAAGACGTATATACCCCTATACATGTACCCTTTACATATTAAGCCGTTCAACCGATCAGAAGCGGAAACTCCATCTCCCTAATCGATCCACCCATTATGCACACATGAAACATGGAGACATCAAGCTTAACGACGTTAAACAAACGCTTTCTGGAAGGTAACCGAGCAATGAATTTTTCTTTTGTTTCGTATTTCAAACTTGGGTAATTTGAAAATAAAAAAATAAAACTAAAAAAAGAAGAACACTTACAACCGTGACCTCACCTTCCTTATCCTCCATAGAAGCTTCACGTCGAGGACGTCGTTCAATTAAAGTTTGGGAGGAGTAGCTCACAATTGTCAGGTGATCTCATTTTATGTTCTTTTGTTTTGTGGTTCTTAGGTGAGTTTTTGTTCGTTTTTTAGTCCGAGTCCTCCCAGGCACTTGTACGGTGCCATGTTTTGAGATAAACCTTGAAGAAGTTGGTCTTTTCTGTGATATATTGTCTGTTAGAGCTTATTAGTTTGTTAAGGAACGAGTGGGTCATAAGTCTTTTGGAATCCTAGTGTTACTTATGGGATGTTTAGATAGACGATGCTTTAGACGATGCTTTATTTATTCTGGAGGATGATTTGATTAGATGAATTGAGCTTGTTTTGCAGAAAAATAGCGCATACTAACACCCCGCTATCGATTGAAATAATGCCACAAAGCATGACCTCAAATCGATAAGAGTGCATCGACCTTGATACTTTTTCGATGGTTTGGGTCTAAGTGGTGGGTTGGTGTCCTAAAAGCAACGCGTATAACAACGCCATCTACTCCGCTGCATTCTTGAACGGGATGCAAGAGTATACCATCATTGGTAGCTTGGATCTAAGTAGAAGTTGAATCCCTTCAGATCCGACGTCCTAGAAGCCTAGTGTGTTCGCAATATCAATAAAAGAATAATAAAGAAAGAAAGAAAAAACGGAATAAAAGAATAAAGAAGCTCGAGAATAAAACAAGTATCCTATTTGATTATGTGATTAGCATTTGTTTGAAGTCTTGTTTGGTAGAGAGAGTTGCGGTTTCTCGATTAGCTCGTCTTTGATTTGCTTTCTATAGGTATCCATGGTAAAACTAAGATGAAGACTGAAAGTTATTGGCCCAAAATTTGCTCTAACTTATTTGTTGATCGATTAGGTTTGCTTTAGCGGTATTCTAGGGGAAAAGGGAATTCTTGACTTTTATATCTCCCACGTGTTCCACGTTTACGTTTGCTTAGGGACAAGCAAATATTCAAGTCTGGGGGATTTTGATCATCCCGTTTTCGTACACGATCCTCGCTTGATTTTAGATATGTTTATGACGATAGTTGCGATGTTTACGTGTGATTTTGTATTTGTTATAATTGTTTCTATGTTTTCATGTTCTTATAGGTTTTAATGCGTATTTGGTTTGGCTCGAAGGAAAAGAACATACACGAGAAAAATTACGAGCATAAGAGATTATAACAGAGCAAACGGGATGAGAAATAGGCAAGGAATGTGATACGATTGATGAGACAAGGCCCTTCGCGGGGTGGTTTCCTTAGCCCGCTCGGGTTGAACATCCAACAGAAGTTGTCCGCCTCGGATTCACCTTCAGTACACACGGATTGAGTGTTCATGAGGATCCCGCAAGGGGTGCTCTCCTTAGCCCGCACGGGGTGGTAGTCCAGCAGTACTTGCCCGAGTCGTACTCACCTACAGCATGCGCGGGTCGTTCAAAGGTTAGGGAGCCCGCACGGATTGCCTCCCTAGCCCGCAGAGGGCATAGCTGTAACACCTTCCCTAGAAGTTCTCCAACAGGGAATTTGTATTAAAAGGGACCCCCAATTGTGTTCAGAAGAAGAAAACACAGAGGAGAACCGTATGAGGGTGCACAACATCCATCCATCCATCCATTCAAGAGCCCTCTTTGACGGGAGACACAACAAGGAGTCAGGAATTGATTTGGGACCGCATCTGGTTTGATAATTCTATGCTCCTTATTCTACTTATTTTGTTTATGTTGTTTAGACTCATGATCGAGTACTAGATTTTTTCTAGGAGAAGGGATCAGGCCATGGCTATCCCGGAATTGTCTTTGATTTATTTATGAATGCATTTCCCCGTTTTGTTTATCTATTCTTTGTATGAGCGCTTATTGTCTTGTGTTTATAAAGGCCACGTAAATGCATGTGTTAGGGATTAGGAGAAGGACAAAAATGAGAATTCTAATCCTAGAAGATAAGGCTTAGAACAATCGAGACTAGGTCACGAAAGTAGGGTAGTAACGGTTGAGGATTGAATTCGGCGAATCATGAATCGTAATGGGGTTTAGTTGGAGTGTCTGCCAAGGAAGTACGGATGACTCAATCGAACCACGTTCCCATGCCTTGAGAGAGGGTAGGTTCTGCATTAGGATTGTCCGCCTTAGATATCTTGATAGGGAATGCACGATTAGATAGATCGGAGGTAGGTTTCGAAAGCTATACGGTGAGACCAGATTCCTAGAACGTTTGTCTCTTTGTTTAGAACTCGCTATTCCACTACATCATCATCATATTTGCATCTCACCATCCTTATTTCTTCGCAGCAAGGATTGCCTTCAGTTTTAATTATTAGGCTGTGTTACATTAGTCCTCGTGGGATCGACACCTTAATTGCTACACACGTGTCTTGCACTTGCAGGTAGTTTAAGATTAACTTGTTTAACTTGACACGCATCAGAAAGTACGTAAAACAAGTTTTTCGTAACTCTGTTTCGCTTTATAAAAATTATTTTAAGCTGATCCATTCAGATATTTGGACAGCTCCATGTGTTTCTCATGATCAAAAGAAATATTTTGTAATCTTATCGATGAAAAATCAAAGTTTACATGGCTTTATACTCTCTCGTCTAAGAGTTGTGTTTATGATGTGTTTGTGAAGTTTTTATAAGCATATTTTAACTCAATATGATGCTAAAATAAAATTTCTAAGGACTAAGAATGGAGGAAAGTATACTAGTCTTCAGTTTCGTAGGTACCTTGAAGAACAAGGCATTACACACCGAACCTCGTGTCCCTATACTCCGCAACAAAACGGAATGGCCGAGAGGAAGAACATGCACCTAATGGAAGTCTCGAGAACTATCATGTTCGATCGAGATGTTCTTAAAAGGTTTTGGTCCGATGCGGTCATGACCATATGTCAAATCATTAATAGAATTCCAACAAAGGTTCTAAAGGATAAATCATCTTATGAGGTATTAAAATCTACAAAACCGGATATTGAGTACTTTAGGACTTTCGATTGTGTGTGTTTTGTTCTTGTTCTTGACTCACAGGGAAACAAGTTGGAACCATGGAGCACTAAAGCCATGTTCATCGGATACTCAGTAAATAGAAAAGGCTACAAGTGTTTCGATCCAAAAACTCAACATGTAATGGTTTCTCGAGATGTTATGCTCCTTGAAGACAAGAGCTTTCATGATCAAATCACTTGGGAAGAGATTAAAGGAATCTCGGAACCACATGATATAGGTTTGTCCCTTTAAAACCTAGTAAATACAATTTCGGAAACCAACAATGAAACATGTCTACTGCCAAGTGTACCTGAGAGTCATGAAGACCAAAAAGATAAAAAAACTCTAAAAATGAAGAACAAGAAAGCTATAATGAGATAATACCTTCTGAGCAAAATCATGAGGAGGAAACTAGGGCCTAAAATCATGAGAACAAAGAATAAAGCCATGATCATAGCCAAAATGAGGATCATGACGTCGATGAAGTCGAAGGAAGGAATCTAAATGAGATAGTGCCTCGGAGAAGCACTAGAATAAGACGATCAATCTCGAATGCGATTCACAATCCTATTCAATGGTGTGGCAACCAAACATCCTATTTCAATGGCGTGGCATTTATCTCTTTAGCTCTTTCTCTTTACCATTTAGCTCTACTGATCACAAAGCTTTTCTTAGTAAAATTGACACGGATATCGAGACACAAACCTATAGAGAAGCCAAAGGGAATCCAGAATGGGAGGAAGCCATGGCCGAGGAGCCAACGTCCTTAGAAAAGAATAAAACATGGGACCTTGTCCCTCTTCCTAAAGAAAAGAAGCCCATAGTGGGTATAAAAAATCAAATATAAGATTAATGATGAGGTAGAATGTTAAAAGGCTGGCCTTGTAGCGCAAGGGTATAATCAGAAGTATGGGAAAATTATACTGAGACTTTTGCTCCTATTGCTAAACTTCATTCTATTTGTATTATCGTTTATGTTGCTATTAACCTTAACTGGAGTTTGTGGCAGGTGGATATTGAAAGCGCTTTCCTTCTAGGGGAAATAATGGAAGATATATATATGAGACCTCCCCCGAATCTCCAAACCAAAAAAGAAATCGTATGCAAACTAAAGGGAGCTCTTTATTGACTTAAACAGTCCCCACGAGCTTGGTACACTAGGCTCTATGATGTTGTTCGAAAGTATAGTTTTAAGAGGAGTGAGGCTGATCATTCCATGTTTATCATTCGAAACAAATCTAGTATTATGGTTCTCTTAGTTTATGTTGATGATATAATCATAACAGGTGATGATAATAAAAAGGAATAAAAAGTGTTAAACGTTTTCCAAAAGAAACTTTTGATATAAAGGATCTAGGTTAACTTAAGTACTTTCTTGGAGTTGAAGTAACTAGTTCTAAGAGTAATTTATTTCTTTCTCAATGAAATAGGCCTTAGATGTTTTGAATGAAACAAGTAAACTCGGATCTAAGCCGGCAAAGACCCTATCAAAGAAAAATACAAAGAATTGTGTGAGGGGGAACCATTTCATGATATTGAACAATACGGGCGCCTTATGTTGTGAATCAAGTCAGCCATCATATGTATGCTCCGAAAGAAACAACATTTGAAAATGGTGGACCAAATATTTAATACATCAAGAACGCTCCAGGAAAAGGTATACTAATGAGTAAAAACAACAATACTAGCCTAATTGGGTACTGTGACGCAGATTGAGCTGGTGACCGTAAAGACCGGAAGTCAACGACGGGGTTCTGTACCTTTGTCGGGGAACCTCGTCTCTTGGAGAAGCAAAAAGAAATTGGTGGTATCTTGTCCCAATGCTGAGGTTGAGTACCGAGCTATGGTAAATATAACATGTGAGCCTGTTTGGATCTGGGCTCTGCTCAAAGATCCTGGCCTCTAATCCTTGCACGCCACAGTGCTTCATTGCGACAATCACGCGGCAACTCACAATGCCTCCAACTCGGTGTTCCACAAAAGAACAAAACATATTGAAGTTAACTATCATTTTGTTCGAGAGAAGGTTGAAGATGGCATCATTGAATTCACATACACAAGAAGCTCAGATCAGTTCGCCAATGCCTTCACCAAAGCCACAACTGAAAAATTATGCAAAGATCTCCATTATCGGATCGACCTCGTAGATATCTTCAGTCCCAAGGCATTGAATTCAAGCTTATTCTACCGTCCCTTTAGATCATAAGTTGTTGTACTCTTTTTCCTTTGTCGGTTTTTTGTCCGAATTGGGTTTCCCTGAAAAGGTTTTAATGAGGCTCCACTTATGTTGCTTTTGAACGCTGATAACACTGAAAGTGTATCAATATTAGGATAGATTTTAGCACCATTTTCGCATATATCTTATGTATAGATTTACATATCCGATAAGATTACGAGTTTCACACACCCGTTTTGTTGGTTTTCAGGTTTTTAGGCAACAAGGCCTAAACGAGCTTAAAATGATGGATTCCTGATCATTTCAGGGGCAACAAGGCCTAAACGAGCTTAAAATGATGGATTCCTGATCAAAACCACATGATTTGAAGATATATCTACTCAGAGCCAAGATCGAGCTTCAGAACCAAAAGGAACACCCGAGCAACGAGCGGAAAAGAGAAATTCCAAAGAGACAAGGGTGCCCAGTCGGGCACCATACACCACCCGCTCGGGTAAAACCTATAGGGTTTTATCCGCACACCTTGCACGACCCGAGCACGAAGGCAACGAGATCGGGTAGCCTTACC
>CM071861.1:20813430-20825085 GCA_036759665.1 Gynandropsis gynandra
TTTAGCGTTCAAGAATTAGATTCCACACGCTTATACTCCGCTGTCATCTAGGATAAGTTTTTCGCTATTCCGAGTGAAGATTGACATGAGTACATCGATATTCGATGGTTCGGGTCTAAGTGGTGGGTAGAGGCGCTTTTCTACGTCCTAAGGGTTAGAGTGTTGCGTAATTTAGAAAAGAAAAAAACAGAAAGAGAAGAAAAATTTTAGAAAAAATTCAATAACGCACCTCTTCACTCCTCTAAGGTCGCGCAACCTTATGAGTGTGCCATAGGCCTGGGTCTAAGTAGAAAGCCATCCCTCTTCGACTTCGACGTCCTAGGAACAAAGCGTGGATCTAAGTACCGAAGAAGAAAAAAAAATGCATAAGAACGAGAAGAAAAGATTGAAATGATATCAAAAGCTTAGAGAAATAGGTATGGAGATTGCTTGGACGTTATCTAGGGTTGTGAAGTAGACTTAGATTTTAGAAAGGATTTCATGGCTCAGCACTTTCGGTAGACATAAGGCTATACTCGGTACGCTTAGGCTATTATCCATGTGACGCGTTGATTTGCAAAATGACTAACCCTTCGATATTTTTGAGCTAGTATCCATCGTTATTAGATTCTTCTTGTGCTAAACTTTAGTTTTGTTTGAGGAGACAAACAAATTTAGGTCGGGGGGAGTTTGATAACACTAAAAGTGTATCAATATTAGGATAGATTTTAGCACCATTTTCGCATATATCTTATGTATAGATTTACATATCCGATAAGATTACAAGTTTCACACACCCGTTTTGTTGGTTTTCAGGTTTTTAGGCAACAAGGCCTAAACGAGCTTAAAATGACGGATTCCTGATCAAAACCACATGATTTGAAGATATATCTACTCAGAGCCAAGATCGAGCTTCAGAACCCAAAGGAACACCCGAGCAACGAGCGGAAAAGAGAAATTCCAAAGAGACAAGGGTGCCCGGTCGGGCACCACACACCACCCGCTCGGGTAAAACCTACGGGGTTTTATCCGCACACCTTGCACGACCCGGGCACGAAGGCAACGAGATCGGGTAGCCTTACCCGATCGGACATATACCCGCTCGGGCGCTAATTCATCCAAATTGCCCCGAGAGTTTGCACGACTCGGGCCGCTCAACCACACGATCGGGTGATTGATACCCGATCGGGCACTATGAAGGAACACGACCGGGTGCCCCCTTCCCTTGCCATGGTCTCGATCAAATTCTCGAGTTGGTTGAAAGTGAGGTTGCTGAGGGAGCCACCACCCGCTACTACGATCATGAAACGTGTGGTTGAATTTAAGGAACAGAACAGATCTAGAGCAAAGGGGGCGACGTACAGGGCAGGGAAAGGCTGGAAAAACATCTGGAAAGGCTCGGGAGGCATCGGAGAAGAAGAGAAGCATCAATCCTTGCACTGGTAACACGATAGGGAAGGTCGAGGCATCGAATTCCTTAGAGTCTATCATGTATAGGGTTATGTTATCTTCGTCTTTTATTTTCTCCATGAGTGAGTAGAGTCCCTACTGCGGGTAGGGATATCGGATTTGTATTGGATGAACAATGATTTGCGTTAATGTTTAGTTCTATTGATTTATTCTTGATTTTTGGTTCTACGCTTAGCATTATCATTCTTACGCTAGTGCTGACCGCTCAACGACATAGGATTTCAGACTTTGCTGGAAGGTTAAAGAATGAACCCGGACCTGTTAAGATGTAGATTAAGTTTGGCTAATGAGAATCTGACCGGTCGGTTAGTCATCTTAGGGATAATGATTGCGTACGTAATGCTGCCATGGTACGAGTTAATCACTGCTGGAAGGTAGGGTTGCACGTATCCATGGTTAGGAGGTTTAGGCTCGGAAGAATCACTCCTCACCCTAGGGCATGAATTTCCCGTTGTCAAGAATAGTTGATAGATCTATGATCCTTAGTTGTTTCATCCATGCGATTCCCGGTATCCCGTAAACCCGTAGTGTTTGCCATATCCGACTTTATCCCCAACCTAGTATAGTTGTCACCATTTAGGATAGTTTTAGGAATTTAGGATCACATCCCCTACTATCTCTTTCCGTCTTAGTTTAGTTTTATTCTTAGTTTGGCTGCTTTAGTCCCCAGAGATGGACCCTAGTACTACACGATCCGTATACCTGCGGTGAAGTGGTCTAAGAATATTTATAACTCGTGTTTCCAGCACACCAAACGCCTAAGCTTGAGAGGGAACGTTATGTATGTTAAGAAAATCCGCGTCCCACTCTCTTGGCCGTTCCACGTTTCGTGTCCCATTCTGTGTCCCGCTTTCTTCGCTCAGTCACGCGTCCCGTTCCGACTCCCGCTCTTGTTTTGTATCCCGTGTCCACTCTAAACGTCCGGTAAAAGCCAATTTATGACCTCCACGCTCTCCTATGCCTAGTTGATCGCTCCAGCTCATGCATGTCATCGAAACTCGGACATGAACTCAGCAAAAGAAACACAAAAGATAACTATCTTAGACATGGATAAAGAATGAGATCCCTCCCTATTCAATACCGACGTCTTCAATAGCTCCTCCACGCTTCGGCTTCCTCGCTCCGTCCTTCGCCCTTGTGTGTACGTTCTGCTCCTTTTCTCCTCCTCTACGTGTGCTTCCTCTCTAATTTTCTCTCCCCTTCGTCCCTAGAGCTCTCTCCTCTTTAGTTACAGCATCCACCTCACATTGTTGCCTTTTCTTGAGTTTTCCAAATCTTGATTAAGTTGGCAACGTTTCTATTACTTTCTCCAGCGAAATATGACTTTATTCCTCTTCTCTAAGGGTGTTTTCCTTATTGTATAAGTCCCCCACGAACTTCCCCTTGTTTTAAGTCAAATTAACTTATTTGAAGTTGCTGATAATGGCCGCGACCCGCTCAGGCAAGGAAAAAGACCCGCTCGGGTACGGCGCAGATGATCGTGCAGAAATGCGATGAAAAAGGGGTGCCCGCTCGGGCTGGCATGCTGCCCACTTGGGCATGACTTATGCCTGCTCGGGTAGAGGCCCCGATCGTGGTTTTTCTTGCCCGAATCGTGCACAAATTTCTGGACAAAATCGCCGTAACTTTTACCCGCTCGGGCAAGGGTATTACCCGCGCGGGTAGTGGCTTTTCCATGCCGATTCTCGTCCCGTTTGTCCCGTGATGATCCTTGATGTTTGCACTTTGTCTTAGCTCGTCCCTTAACTCCCAAATGACTGAAAACGGGATGATAATGATGCTTAATGCTTGGTAAAATCGAATGAATGATGAAACTAACTATGAAAATAGATGAAAATACTAGAACAAAATAGATGTTATCACTAGTTGATCGATTAGGTTCGCTTTAGCGGCATTTCTAGGAGAAAGGAGAATTCTAGGTTTTTGTATCTCTCACGTGTTCCAAATTTACGTTTCCTTATGGACAAGCAAACATTCAAGTCTGGGGGATTTTGATCATCTCATTTTCGTACACATTTCTCACATCATTTTAGAGATATTTATGATGATAGTTGTGATGTTTAGATGTGATTTTGTATCCGGTTTATTTGTCTTTGTTTTTACATGTTTGATGTGGTTAATCTCAAGTAATAATTTACCTACACTAATGCTTCTGCAAGAATACGGATCGTATAGTACCAGGGTCGAACACATGGAATTGATGCAACTATAAAGCTAGTAAACTAATGAATAAGAAGTGTAAATTCAATAAGTGATGCGAATACGAATAAAAATAAACTAACTCACTAACTATCAGATTAAACTCAATAAACCAGACACCACAGGTTTTGAGAGATGCACGATGATGCAACGAAGTTCTAACAAGATCATGGTCTTAGATATTATCACGTATTCGGGGAATTCAAGCTCTTTCCTAGGGAATGACCCTTTCGATGCCTAAACCCACTATCTAACGTGCGTACTACCAATCTTCCAATTGCATAATCTCACACGATAAATGCATTAAGTCCGCTATCCTAATTCCTAAGTCCAATTAACCGACCACTCATGGTTCTAAATTAATTGAAACCTCATATCATGGCTACGTTCCAAAATTCAATTTATCTTCCAATGCAACCAAACTTTTATGATCATTCATTCGAGTGGCATACAAGAACGAAAGAATTAAGAACAGCTAGTCAATCCGAGAAACAATCAAATACCAAAATCATTCATTCAAGTGGCATTCAAGAACGAAAGCATTAAGAACAGCGAATCAATCCGAAAAACCATCAAGTACCAAAATCATTCATTCAAGTGGCATTCAAGAACGAAAGCATTAAGAATCACCAAACATTAAGAACAAGACTTTGTTACATATCGCCAAAGCTCTCTAACCTATGGCTATGGACCTACTCGAACATGAACATAGAATACGAAACGCAAAGGATAACCATTTTCAACATGGATAAAGAACGAGATTCCTCCCTATTCTATTATCGATGTCTTCAATAGCTCCTCCACAGTCCGACTTCGTCACTCCGTTCTTCGCCCTCATGTGTGTTATGCTCTCTCTACTATCTCTTTGTTTTCTCTCTGTGTCGTCTTCTTCATTCCTCTAATCTCTGAATCACGATTCAATCTCCTTCTTTCCTCTTCTTCCTTCTTTCCTTTTCTTCTTTTTCCTCTTTTGTCGAGTCTTTCCATTCTTTCCCGTGATTTTTTCTATTATTTCCCATCGTCCGAACCTTTCCTTTTCTTCATGGCGGCGCACAGGTTTAATGTGCCCGACCGGGCATGAGAGTGAGCTCGGTCAGGCGCTTCAACTGATCCAAGCCCGGTCGGGCTTCATGCCACTACAAAAAAACGCGCTATTTCCAACGGACGGGGCAACAGATCCGTCCGTTTGATGAAAATAGCAACGGATTGCAACGGATATGTTAATGCTTTCAACGGGAGCATATCCGTTGCAATCCGTTACAAATTCCAACGGATTGCAACGGAGTTTTTCCGTTGCCAAATCCGTTACAAATCCGTTGACAACTTGCGACGGATTGTAACGGATAAAGACCGTTGGCATTGTCCGTTGGAAGACCGTTAGAATCCGGGGAAAATATTCTGACGGTCATCCGTTGACAATTGTAACGGTCATCCGTTACCATTTGTAACGGACGGCCGTTGATATTGTTAATTTTGAGGTTCAACCGTCGAAATAAATTCATGAGATCTTGCAACGGTAATCCGTTGACAATTGTAACGGTCATCCATTACCAGTTGCAACGGATGGCC
This sequence comes from Gynandropsis gynandra, assembly GCA_036759665.1. Lineage (NCBI taxonomy): Eukaryota > Viridiplantae > Streptophyta > Magnoliopsida > Brassicales > Cleomaceae > Gynandropsis > Gynandropsis gynandra. The sequence goes on from CM071861.1 coordinate 20,818,648, forward strand.
GTTGATATTCTTAATTTCGAGGTTCAGCCGTCGAAATAATTCTCGAGATCGTGCAACGGTCATCCGTTGCAAATGCCAACTGAAGTCCATTGGAATTTTAACTATATATATGGGAACCAAAGATTGCATCAAACAAACCACTAATATCAAGTATCTTTTGTCTCCATTGTTGAATCTAAAACAACTTTGATAAACTTTCTCACCGTCCGGATCCGGAAAAGGATTACCGGTGGTGAGCAAGTTTATTAGGGTTGTTTTGGATTCGATAATGGAAATAAAGATACTGGTTTTGGTGACGGAGGTAGCTGTCGTATAGGATTCGAGGAAGCGAGACCGTTATCGTCTATTAGATAAAGTTATTTTTTTATGTAAATTATTATTGTTATCCTATGTTAATTATGTAATTGGAAAGAGATATAAATGAAATTTGAGACTCTATATTTCGTGTTATTCGGTTTTTGCGTACTGATTGAGTTCGATATGAAATCAGTTCCACTTACATCATCAATATCATAATTATCGAAACATAAACTATTGTAATATGCAAAAATAACGAATTATAACGAATTTGCAAGCATTTACAACGGGAAAGGATATTGTTCGTGGCCATTTCTATTCGAAAGTAAATGTTATCCGTTGAAGATCCGTTAGAAACCGGGGAAAAGCGTTCCAACGGGCATCCGTTGAAATTTTTAACATGTTGCCGTTAGAAATAGCAACGGATGACCGTTGATATTTTGAATTTCGAGGTTCACGGGTCGAAATAAGTACACGTGAATCTGCAACGGGCGTCTGTTGCAAAATCCAACGGATGTCCGTTGGAACGTTAACTATTTAGATCTTACCAAGGAGTGCATCAAACCATCAATAACAAAAACATTTTCGAAAAAATGTCGTCGTCTTCGAATCGTAATATATATAGATCAAGGGAGTAGATGTATAGAAGAAAAGATCATGTAACCGAAGAGATTACGCAAGAATTCTTACACGGATTAGAGCAATTCATGAGTTTTGCATCGATGCAGCCTTTGTGTCAAGAACGTGGGACAATGTTATGTCCATGCAAAAGATGCAAAAACAAGAAGTATCGAAGTCAAGAAATTGTTTGCAAACATCTGTATAAGGTGGGTTTCATTGAAAATTACGAAATTTGGTTTTTTCACGGCGAAAATTGCGGTGTTAGAGATAGTGTGCAAGATGCACAAGTACAACGAAATGAAGAAGTTATTTATGAAGAATCAACGACTGATCCATATGTGGAAATGGTGTCAAATGCTTTTCCTGGAATTGTTAATGAACAAATGCATGAAGAGATGCCGAACATCGATGCACGTCGATTCTTCAACCTATTGGATTCGGCGAAACAACCTATATATGAAGGTTGTCGTGAAGGTCAGTCTCGTTTATCTTTATCTTCAAGATTGATGAGTATTAAAAAATACTACAATGTGACTGAAAATTGCATGGATTCATTTTGTAAAACAATGCGGGAATATTTACCGGAAAATAACCAAGCTCCCGAGACATACTACGAAACGAAGAATGTGTTAAAAGACTTGGGAATGCCACATGAGAAAATTGATGTTTGTAGAAACAGTTGCATGTTGTTTTGGGGAAATGATAAAGACTTGTTGGAATGCAAGTTTTGCGGTGCAAGCAGATTTCGGCCTAAAAAACCATCTTCACGGAAATACGTACCATACAAGAAAATGTTTTATATGCCTGTAGCAAACAGGTTGAGAAGGTTATATGAATAAAAAAAACCGCTGCAGCAATGAGATGGCACGCCGAACACTCCACGACCGAAGGTGTAATGCAACATCCATCGGATGGTCAGGCTTGGAAAGATTTCAATGTAATATTTTCCGAGTTTGCACGTGAAACGAGAAATGTTTATCTTTGCCTGTGCACGGATGGTTTTAGTCTTTATGGACAATCGGGAAGTCAATATTCCCTCTGGCCGGTGATTTTGTCTCCTTATAATTTACCTCCCGAGATGTGTTTGAAAAGAGAGGTAATGTTTCTGACGTTGCTTATTCCAGGACCAGAACATTCGAAGAAAAGTTTCGATGTATTTTTGCAGCCCTTAATTCATGAATTACGACAGTTATGGAATGAAGGAATCATTGCTTATGACGTCAGTACTAAGCAAAATTTCAGATTGAAAGCGGTCTTGTTGTGGACAATTAGCGATTTTCCTGCGTATGGAATGTTATCAGGATGGAGCACGCACGAAAGATTAGCATGTCCTTATTGTATGGAGGATACATATTCATTTCGACTAGTACATGGTAAGAAACCATGTTGGTTTGATTATCATAGAAGATTTCTTCCTCGTGGTCATGCTTTTCGGAGAGATAAAAAACATTTCGGAAGAACGTGGTTCAAAAAAAAGAGGCACCGTGCATGCAAACCGGAACACAAATCCTTTACGAAAGATTGAACACAATGGAGGATTTACAAGAATCAGTAGAATGCGGTGGAGATCGTGGGCATCGTAAACCAAAAGGTCAAGGTGAATGGCATAACTGGTATAAACGTAGTATCTTTTGGGAACTACCATACTGGAAATCATTGATATTACGTCATAATTTAGATGTTATGCATATCGAGAAGAACTTTTTCGATAACATCATAAATACTGTTTTGAATGTGACGGGTAAAAAGAAAGATAATATACAATCGAGGAAAGATTTGAAGTCAATATGCCGACGACAAGAGTTGGAATTACGGGATGGAAGGTCACCTATCCCAGTATTCAGATTGTCTAGTCCGGCCAAAACAACATTATTAAAGTGGTTAAAAGAGGACGTTAAGTTTCCCGATGGATATGCATCGAACATTGCTCGGTGTGTGGATATTGTCGGTTCGAGGCTGATCGGTTTAAAAAGTCACGATTGTCACGTTTTCATGCAGCGGCTCATTCCAATCGCATTTGCTGAGCTCTTACCACGTAATGTTCTCATGCAGCGGCTCATTCCAATCACATTTGCTGTGCTCTTACCACGTAATGTTCACGATGTGTTATGCGTAATCAGCATATTTTTCAGAGATATATGTTCGAGGAATTTAAAAGGTGATGACTTGGAAGTAATGAAAAACAATATCTCACAAGTATTATGTGCATTGGAAAAAGTTTTTCCGCCTTCATTCTTCAATTTCATGGAGCATTTGCCAATACATTTACCAGATGAGGCAATACTCGATTGGCCAGTTCAATTCAGATGGATGTATCCTTTCGAAAGGTTCTTCTTTCATTTAAATAAAAAAGCAAAAAACAAAGCAGCGGTCGAAGGCTCTATTGTCAAACAATATTTGCTGGAAGAAATCACATATTTCAGCACATTTTATTTCGAATCGCATATTCAGACGAAAGAGCGACGTGCAGCGGATGATCACACAAATTATCTGTATCAATATAATCCGCAGTTTGGCACAATTCCTGACATGTTTACACCGATTGGACGTACAGGAGGAAAATCCGATGAATATTGGTTAACACCAGAGGAGTATAATCATGTCCACACATATATACTACTTAATAGTCAAGAGTTATTACCGTTCGAAAGGTACGTACATGGTACATATTATAATTTCAATCTTTATATATATATATATTAAAATGTAACGTATTTTCATTATTCAGGATATTTGACGAAGAAGTGCTTGGTACATATCCTCATCTAAATGCAAATTAACTCACAGACATGAAAGTTCAACATTATGGATCATGGTTTAGAGACTACGTAAGTACTCGTATACACATTTATGTAAATTAATTGCATATAAGAGTATTAATTTGTTTTTTTATACATACAGGTGAAAGGTTCTGATGAAAGACTTCTTACGTGGATAAAAAATTTGGCTAATGGTCCCGCACGAAATGTCATGTGTTGGCCAATCTTGTTTACTCGCGGCTACCCGTTCCACACGTACGAACACAGAAAATATAGAAGCACATACAACTATGGCGTTTGTGTTAATAGTGATATAGAGGGTGATAACTTCTATTGTATTTTGCACCAAATCATACAACTGGAATATTCCGGTCTCGTTGGGTTGAAGGTTATGCTTTTTAAATATCAGTGGTTTGACCCAACCGTAGGACGTGGAATACGAAAAAACCGTTGGGGAGGAATTGACGTCAACCCGGCACGACAATATGGTAAATATGATTCATTCATCACAATAGATCAAGCAGATCAAGTATGTTACGTGCAATATCCAACAACATTGAAACGTCGAAGAGAGGAGTGGTGGTCCGTAGTAAAGATCAAGCCACGAGGGATCATAAGCTCTGATGATAAAAAAGATCCGTTGCAACCCGATCATCCGCAACCGATTCGTTTAATTGATACAGATCGCGAGGAGATTCTTGCGAGGAATGACATAGACGGAGAACTCATACGCGATTATGAAGACGCTGAACCGGAAGATGCTGAATATGAAAACGGCGATGAATTCAATGAACAAGCGAAAGACGACTCGCCCATCGATGAATCTACTGAAGAAGACATGTAAATACAATGATGTTTACTATGTGTAATACATGTAGATGATGTGTAATGTAAATGATGTATACCGTCAATGAACGATGTTTCACGTTTGATGTATGATGTGTAATCGAATAATCGACATGTTAATACAATCGAACATGTTATATAAGCGATGTTTGATGTATAATAAATTAAAACAATCCAATACCAATGTTAACGGTTGCCCGTTGAAAATGTTAACGGTTGTTGAACCACAAATTCGCACCCGACACTTTGAAAAAAATTCTGGATTTTCAAAAATCCCAATGGTCATCCGTTGGAGTTAGTAACGGATAACCGTGGGAACGTTATAAGGGTAAATTCGTACCCGACACTTAGAAAAAGTTTCTGGATTTTCAACGATCCCAACGGACATCCGTTGGAATGCTAACGGATGACCGTTGGAAAGTTATAAGGGTAAATTGCCGCCACGTGTTGACGCTTGACACCACGTGTTGACGCCACGTGTTCATTTCCAATGGTCATCCGTTAGCATTCCAACGGATGTCCGTTGGAAAAAGTAATGATGACTGCAGAATTTGCAGCTTTTCCCAACCGTTTTTCAGGTTTCCAACGGTCGTCCGTTGCAAATTGCGACGGACGACCGTTGGAAAGGCAGACGAGCCACCATTTAGCCGTTTGTCGCCTCGGGAATACGCATTTCCAACGGCTATCCGTTAGAAATTGTATCGGATGGCCGTTGGGAATTCGAAATGTCACGTCAATTTAATCACTCCGTTGCGATGATGTCTTTTCGAACGGCTATCCGTTACAATTTCTAACGGATAGCCGTTGGAAAATCTGATATATATATTGCGACGGATTTGTTCTTATTTCAACACCAAACTAATCCACAATTCTAAAACATTACAAAAACTTAGAAAAATGAGGCCTAGACGATTTATAGGAATGGGGGGAATGTTGGCTGGTTCTGCGGGAGCGCCTCCAGTATCGGCACCGCCGATATTTGTTGACGAGGACGATATGGTTGATATCGATGCGTTGATCGATGATTTCGATGGGCATCCAACCCTTCCGATCATCGATCCCGAACGTTCTCCTGGAACGTTATGGTAAATATATAGTATATAATTGTTATGAATTTTATTTAAATTTCGTAAATATTATCTAACTTTGTATTTTGCTATGCAGGTTTGATGAGGATGATGTGCTAAGATACACAAACAATAACATCATCCAAGGGTCGTTACAGGACGATCTGTACTATTCCTGGCAAGTTACGCCAGAAGTTGTGCGCCAGCGATGGTGGCCCACTTTTGTTGTAATTTTTTTAATTATATTTCAATTTTATAATTACATATATATATATATATTTGAAAACTACTAATATAATATAGCTTTGTTTGCAGCGTTCACACAGATGGCGCCGAACTCATACAGCGCTTTGTTTGCAGCGTTCACACAGATGGCGCCGAACTCATACAGCGCGCATCTACACTACATGGATGCGCGACATTCAGATTCGGATGCACATCATGATGAACGGTGCAAAGCGCAACTACTACGCCAACAACAGCAGACCGAAATGGGCAACCGAAGCGGTCTTCAACAAATTGATTGAGCATTGGGAGTCCGCGACATTCAATGCCAAGAGCGAGAAGGCCAAACAAAATCGCTACGGTGAGAAGGTTCCCGGAGATGGTTCCCATCGCCATACTTCGGGATCAAAATCTTTCACGAAAAGAAAAAAAAAGAATTGGTAAATTTTAAATTATTTAGATTTTTTGTTTATTTAAATATTTATCTAACAAAATTTCTTTTATATTGTAGATATAACGGATGGGAAGAGAACCGACTCTTCTTGAAGTGGTATTAGAAACCCACGCAAAGAAGAAGTCGGTTGTCGGGGAAGAGGCCGACGAACCGGAACTCGTCGATCCTC
>CM071861.1:20825093-20839167 GCA_036759665.1 Gynandropsis gynandra
AACAACAGCGGATCGAAGATCTCGAATCACAACTTCGAGAAACTCGAGCCAAAGTGCAGCACCTTGAGAGCGCCATCGAATTGATGTCGGGCCAAGGGAGGGGATCAACGTCGCAGGAGGAACCGGTTCCCGATTCAGATGCAACACCCTCTAGACGTGATAGCAATCACGGAGACGATATCGAGCCCGCCGATTTAAACGATATGTAATAGGGTATAGAAACGTAGTTTTAGTTTTAGTTTTTTGTGGATAATTTAATATTTTAGTTAAAAACTTTTTATTTAGTTTTAAAAATATTTTTATTTTTTTTTATTTTTTTTCAAATTTTCCAACGGTCATCTGTTGGAAATGCTAACGGTCATCCGTTGCGCGGTGTTTCCTGCCAAATCGTTTCCCACCAGTTTGTAACGGACATCCGTTGGCCTATCTAACGGCCTTCCGTTGGAAACGTTTTCCCGCCAAATCTTTCCCGCCAGTTTGCAACGGCCGTCTGTTGCAGTCTCCCACCACATGGCACCGGATTTCCGTTGAAAAAAATGATTTTGCCCGCCTAATTTTGCAACGGACTGCCGTTGTCTTCCAACGGCGTTCCGTTGAAGGTTTGCAACGGTGATCCGTCACAACATTTGCCAACGGGCGTCCGTTACTCACGTTCCAATGGCCTAATATGTTGCCCGTCCATTACAAATTTGTAACGGATTTTATCCGTTGACATGCCGTCGCAAATTGCAATGGATCGGCATTTGCAACGAACATTTTGCAACGGAACGAAATTCGTTGGCGTCCGTTGGAAACGGCTGTTTCCAACGGAATTTTGGCACTTTCCAACGGATATGTCCGTTGGAAAGCTGCTGTCTTTTTGTAGTGTGCATGCCCGGGCCGTGCTGCACATTCGGGATATTGTCTGTTTCATGAGCCCAGTCGGGCTAAGAGGGACGTACGGTCGGGCTTTTCACTACACGGTCAGGCTGTGGACCATGCACAGTCAGGCTATGGTTATCTTCAGATGCACGGGCGGGCTTGAGTGGCTGCACAGTCGGGCTGTTCACCTCCTTTGTGTGCCTGGTCGTGCTAGGGAATGTGGTGTAGGAAAATTGCTTGTATGTGCTCGTGTTTACTGTTGTTTGCTCGTATTTGCTCGTGTTCGTGTTCGATGTATTCGTTTCCTACAATTACACGAGAAAAGGATGAAAGATGACTAAATGATGCTTAATAATTGGTGAACTAACTACGAAAAATCAACGAAAATAGTATGACAAAATAGACCTTATCAATGTTCTTACAGGTTTTAATACGTATTTGGTTCATTTCGAAGCTAAAGAACATATATGGGACAAAGTACGAGCATCGGAGATCACAACGGAGAAAACATGATGAGAAACTGATAAGAAATGGGCAAGATATGAACTTGGTCTGACATAGGCATGCACGGTCGGGCATGATGAACCCAATGATGGGGCTTCAATTTGGCAGATTTGCCTCGAGAGTGATGCACGGCCCGAACACTCACAATTCACGATCGGGCACCCCTCATCAAATCGTGCAGGGTCGTGCTCCACTTCACGCACGGTTGGGCTGGGATTCACCAAGCACCCCCGAGAATTTCGCACGGCCCGAACGCTTACACTGCATGACCGATCACTTGTGTTAAGGAGAGCACGGTTGGGCTTACCTCCATGCACGACAGGGCACATCATCAAGCCCGTGCGATCATTCATGCTAAAGAGTGCACGACCGGGCTGCACACCAAGCACGGTCGAGCACCCAACCCTAGAAGGCAAAACTAACACATGGAGCACCGTTTGAAGGAAAAGGAAACCAGAGTAGATAAAAGGAAAAGAACATGCACGACCGAGCACTTTGTCTAGCACGGTCAGGCATGATTAGGAAACTTTCTTGAATCCGATTTGAGTGGAATTTTGCACGGGAGTTATTTCCCTTTGGAGTTACAGACGTTTTAGGGGCATGAAAAGGAGATTATTAAGGTTTTGACAGAGTGCTCTATGCATATGAGACATTCAAGGCGATCGGAAAATCGAATCGAAACTACGTTTTTTTTTATCTCTATACTCTTTAGACTATCTATGTCAATCTGTTATCTTTGAGGTTCAACGTTCTTGTATATTTTGCAAGATTTTTATCGTGTATGTGTTAGTATTGCAGATTTCACCTTGTTCTCCCTTTTGATATATTAAATATTTTCTAAAAGAGATAAATAAGGATCAAATGATAAATTCAATTGATAAAGAAAAAGAAAAAAACTACTGATAACACGTAGTGTGTGTTAGTTTTAGGCTAAGTGTTTACATCATTTTTGCATAGTTTGCATAGCACGAGTTACATAACCGACACGAACATTCTATCTGTACTCCTTTTTGTTAATTTTCAGGTTTTAAGGCGACAAGGCCTAAGCGAGCTAAAGAATGTCAATTCCTAGATTTAAGTGTACAACATGGGAGCTACAAACTATTCAGAGCAACTTCAGGCCACAAAACCAAATGGAACACCCGAGCATCGAGCGAAAGGAGTAAAAATAAGAAGTTAACTCAACCCGCTCGGGCTTGGAAGAGGCCCCCACGCAGGCTGCAACCCCAAAAAAATTCACACGCCTCGGGCTGGAAGAGAATCCGCTTGGATTAGACAAACATGATGACCCCGCGTGGGGCGGATATCCTAGCATGTGCGGGTTGCGTTTCCAGTAGATATTGCATGACCTGGGAAGGTAAGCAGCCGGCTCGGGCTGATTGATACATAATGAGCCTGCGCGGATTGGGCACCTAGCCCGTGCGGGTCCCCTTTTTAGGACCTAACAATTTTAGGTTTAGAACAAAAAAAATATAAAGATGGGGCGACTGATGATCGCAGACGGTGGCTCAAACTAGAAAAAAGACTGAAAATGAAAAGAATAAACTCAGGAGAAGCTGGAGAAGGAGAGAAACAACAATCCGGACTTCGGTAACGAGATAGGGAAGACAGAGGAATCATGTTTCTTACTTTTCATCATGTCTAGGGTTAATTTCTCTTGATTTACAATAGAAACCATGAGTGAGTAAGCTTCCAACTATGGGTTAGGGATGCCAAATTTGTAAGGGATGCTTGTAATTATGCATTAATGCTTAGACCTTTTCAAATTTTCTTGAATTTCGGTTTTACAATCAACATCGTAAATATTTTATACTTGTGCTGGCCGCTCAATAACTTAGAAATTCGTGTTTAACTGGGAGGTTAAATTATGAACACGGAATCGTTTATTATTGATTAAGTTCGATTAATGAGAATCTGGCCAGTCGGTTAATCGACTTAGGAATTAGTATTGCACGCTTAATGCTATCGTAATCACGAGTTAATCGTTGCCGGGAGGTAGGATTGCACGTTGTTGTTGTTAGGAGGTTTAGGTGTCGAGAGAACCATTCCTTATTTATGAGCATGAATTCCCCGTTATCAAGATAGTTCGATAGGTTCATGATCCTTTGTTCATTACATCCTTGTAAATCCTGGTAACCCGAAACCTATAGTGTTCTTAAATATCAAGGTTTTCACGTCTTCCGTTCGCTGTCATAATCCATTTTAGCGTTTTAAAAATTTGTCTCACATCACCATCAATTCAATCTGTCTTAGTTTAGTCGTATTCTTAGCTTAGGTTCCATTAGTCCCTAGAGTTTGATCCTTGTATTACACGGATCCATACTCTTACAGTAAGTGGATATTAGGCATTTTATTGCTTGATAGTTCACACATCAACTACCTTATGTGTCGTCCTTTGAGCAAGCTTTGATACACAAGGATAAAAAAACTTGTGTTCAAGCAATTGTAGGAGTATGAAAATGGCCAAAATGTAAAGGTTTGAAGCTCTCTTAGAATGCTTGAAAACCCATTCCAACCGATAGAAATGTTTTAAGAACCCAAAATGGATTTTAGTTTACTCCTTCAGAATGAGTATGAGGAATCGAAAAAAACACTACTAAGGGTATGGAAAAACAGTTAGATATAGTCTTAAAACTTCCCCAAGTATTTCTAGAACCAATAGGAAATAGGATAAAAATTTCATCTATAAAATGAATAAGGAAATGCAAACTGTTTTATATAGTGTTGTCTCGTGTGAAAGAAAGAGAATAATTATAGAAATAGCTAACATAGTGCTCATTATATGGAGAATAAAAATGAAATGGAAAAAGATTAGTGTCCTAGCTGTTAGACCTGATTTGGCAAGGTCTCGATGCCATATCAATTCTTGTAACCTTTGGAGAACAAAGTAGAAAGTTTGTTTACAATATTTTTGTCTAATATCTGAGAAATATCGAATTTCTTGTTTCTCGAGAGATTAAAACCTGAATTTGAATGTTGAAGAACTTGCGGATAAGGATATATTTGGCAATTGTTGGCTTTGTTGTTTCCGTGAAAAAGAACACCTGAATTGTTTGGCTTAATATGGTAAGTTGATTTTTCTTTTCCTCCTTGCCTTTGAGGATGAAATGAAACAAAAATAATCTTGGTCTACAAGTGAGACAATCGAATTTCATCCTCTATCCTTTGTTGGCTTTCAAAGCTTTGGTTTGGCGTTTGTTGATGGTTCATCTTTAAGGTGTTGTTACAACTTTGTTGATCTCCTTACATAATTTCCTCTTCCTAGCTCGCATGATCAATCGCTCCGGCAGGTTTAACATTGCAAGCTCTACATTTGGCTTTTCAATCTCCTTGTTAGTTTTGTTGTCTCTATTCCGACGAAGCTAGGTTTGCTGGCTAGATTGATGATTTCAACAGAAAATGTGAAAAAAATATTTAGAATTCTCTGAAATTGTTATGATAAGTTGTCCCACATCGGATAGGACATGAACTTTGGGACTTATCCTTTTTGCTTTTCTATTTTTATATATTTATTTTAACTTTTTTAAAACACCAAATTTCAATTTGTTTAAACCTAAAATTAATAGGTAATATATATATATATATATATTTTAAAAGTGGCATGTGTTATTTTTCTTTTGTCTTTAGCTGACTTTAAATATTCGAGTTTATCTCAATATATATATATATATATATGTCCCAAAGTTCATGTCCTAGCCGATGTGGGACAACTTATCATAACACTCCCCCTCACGTCCAGGCTCGATCTTGGAGAGCGTGGACAACAATCGGGGGGCCAACATCGGTAAATTCAAATCGTGACGAACCGGGCTCTAATACCAAGTCAAAATAATGTGTATCCGCGTGTATTATTAGGTCTAAAGCCTTGGTTTAAATAAAGATTACAAACCCTAATACGACTTAGTTAATTACAAAAATACCCTTTTACATAATTAACCCTAATATGCCCCCTCAAATTGGAGCATGAAGATCTCGAATGCCCAACTTGGAACGCAAATAAAGAAAGGGATTCTGTCCCAATGCCTTGGTGAAGATATCGACAACCTGTTCTGATGAACGAACATGAGATGTCTGAATGGTGCCGTCCTGAAGTGAGACAATCGAATTTCATCCTCTATCCTTTGTTGGCTTTCAAAGCTTTAGTTTGGCGTTTGTTGATGGTTCATCTTTAAGGTGTTGTTACAACTTTGTTGATCTCCTTACATAATTTCCTCTTCCTAGCTCGCATGATCAATCGCTCCGGCAGGTTTAACATTGCAAGCTCTACATTTGGCTTTTCAATCTCCTTGTTAGTTTTGTTGTCTCTATTCCGACGAAGCTAGGTTTGCTGGCTAGATTGATGATTTCAACAGAAAATGTGAAAAAAATATTTAGAATTCTCTGAAATTGTTATGATAAGTTGTCCCACATCGGATAGGACATGAACTTTGGGACTTATCCTTTTTGCTTTTCTATTTTTATATATTTATTTTAACTTTTTTAAAACACCAAATTTCAATTTGTTTAAACCTAAAATTAATAGGTAATATATATATATATATATTTAAAATTATTAACTAGTCAAAGGAAGCAAAACTTTAACACTTCAATTTAAGATTGAGCACGTTTTTACGGAAATTTTAACCGTTTACAACAAACTAAATCTATAAAATAATTGTATGATACATCACTTTCAATAAGAGCGTTAGGATCAAAGCATCGATATGGTGAAGCATGTAGGAATATCCGCACTAGGATCGAGTCCACTATCAAAACATTGACATGGATCAAAAAGCATTTCTGTCAAATATGAGTTGGGCCTAACTAAACATCGGGATCGTCGCATCCCTCGTAATCCTCTAGACCAGAAAGTAAGGCTTCCTCTTCGTGTTCAGCACGAAGAATACTTAGAATATCCTGAAAAACAAAACATAACCATTATTACCCTCTGTGACCCTTGTTTCCCTTGTGAACCCTGTGTAATTGTTACCTTAGAATCTCCAATCTGCCTTATCACATGTACATACTTCGGGTTAAAATTGGATTTAACCATCTTCTTGCACATTCTTGGGCAGGATCGATGCGCATCCACAACCTCAACATACCATCCATTTCCGCCCAAACTAAGGAAGGTTTCAAATGGAAGTAACTGAAACATTAAAAAAATGATAAGAATGCAAAAAATACGAAAACATTCAAGTTATTCGAATAATATATACAACTTACCATTAGTGGGATCATGATTATGTCCCAATGCCTTGGTGAAGATATCGACAACCTGTTCTTACGAACAGACATGAGATGTTTGTTTAAACCTAAAATTAATAGGTAATTTGTTTAAACCTACTGCTATTGCATGCAGTTCTACATCACAACCAAACAGTTTATTTGAATCATTCCTATTAATTTTTTATAAGTCATTTTACATGTAACACATTATTTATAATAAAATATTTTTAACATATTACTTAAATTATTAGGTTTTCCAAACCTACATGCTCACAAAGAGGAAAATATAATTGAATGCCCACATTGCGGTGTATTAGTATGGCATAGCGGAGGTCTTGGCCAGGGCCAAAATAAAGGCGAGCTACTATTTAACTTATCTTGCATGTAAAGACGCGTCAAATTGCCGGCAATTCCCACTACACATGTGTATCTTCAAGATATCTAGAATAGTTCCAAAGCCTTCCACATAAGTATTTGGGCTTACTATTCAATACTAGCATTTACATCAATTGGTGCTTAAATTTATCACTCTATTACATCTTCTGTTGGACCATTTACCTTCTGAAATTATGGTCAGAAATATCATAAGATTCGATCTTTGTTACCGATTGAAGGCAAACCCCTTAAATTTTGCATAAGTCCACATATATGACACTGCAAATGAAGTTCAAAACCGGATGAATTTGCTAAACCAAAATGCTAGCACATGCATTTAGATGAGCAGATTCTTGGCAAACTCATACTAATTTTTGAAAATATTAACCATCTTGCAAAGATGTATCTATAAGGGATGAGTTACGTACAAGGGATGAACTCTTTGGTCTAATTGTTGGAAATGTTTCATCAACAATTGAAGAAAGAGATGTTGTCTTACAATTGAAACCTTCTAATCAACTTTATATGATAACTGCTCTTCATCCTTTCTTCATGATTTTACAATATGCTTTATTGCTTCTAAATAATCAAACCGATTTCCACGAGGAGATTCCCTTTTGCAAATACAACCACAAAAGTAAAATGAGCATTTGCCACCATGAGGGAGTATTATGCTTACAAGATAGAAATGCGATTATCAGAAGGAACTACAATCATTAAAGGAGGTCATCTATTCCAACGGTATGTGGTTGATGCATATACGACCATTGAACAAAAACATATTGGTAAGGTTAAAAAACATGAAAAAACTTCATTCTGCTCTATATAATAATGTATTTAATGCAATTGATAAATGTGATAGAAACAGTAAATTTATAGGCATAAGAATCATATTACCTCATTTTACGAGAGGATCAAGATATATGGCTGAAAACTACCATGATGCAATGGCTCTATGCAGATGGTATGATAACACCGACCTCTTTATAACAATGTCGACTAATCTAAAAGTGACAAGAAATACTAAATCATCTAGAATGATATGGGGAGAGCAATGCAAATGATATATCCGATATAGAATGTCGGATATTCAAAATTAAATTGGAAAAGAATCCCCAAATGACTCCACAATATCCTTCGTAATACCTCTCCTCTAGTTGGAGTGTGCAAGTCGCTGAACCAGTAGGGCTCCTCCTGTCTGATTGAAAGTCTTCATTTTCGTATTACACAAATAAATTCTAAAGACAATAAAAATTGAAACATATCTGAGTTTTAAAGATTCCCAAATTATGTTAATATCTCGATAGTTATTTTTTAATCATATTATAAATTAAATTTAGTCGTTAAAATTTATGAAGTAAAGCAAAAAACTCACATCTAAATCATACAATCACCTTCTCCGGAAAAAATATATTTTAAAATTTCAAAGATATTATAAATAAATTGTAATGTTAGTTTACATTATCTTATAAATATATTTTTAAAATTTTTTCCTTTAAAAATTAAAATTTATATGTTTGTATTAATCATTACATATATAAAATGTAATAATAATATTTAAATTAATAAATTATGTACAATATTTAGAAAAATACAAATTAATTATCACAAAACCACGCAATATACAGGTATCATCTAATTATTATAAATATGTGTCAATAACGACAAAATATAGAAAATAAGATTTAGTTAATAAATTTATTAATTTACATCCATGATTTTAATTTTGGAAGACCTGATCTTATGTCGGTCTTCTTTAGAATTCATTAATAACCATTATAATTAAATTCACATAATAATAAAGCCGTAATAGAAATAGAAAAAACTAAAATTAAACGCCTTTATATGTCGCAAAAGGGGTATTTTCTTATTCGTCGTCGCATCAGTTCTTATACACGAAAATATACAGACAACAAACCAACACATTAGCCACTTGCTCGTTGTTTCCTTAATTACACTATAAAATTAAATTATTTCCTGTCATGAGATTGGCTCGGATTTAAAACCGGAAAAGAAGTGTTCATCACGTGGCCAAAACGAACAGTCTAGTGAAGGAGCAGTTATGTGATAAATTAATTGGGTAATAGTTAGTTGCTTTGTTATGACTTTATTTTCTCCCCTGTATACACGAGCCTGTGAAACGTTGTATAGCCTCAGCAATTTTTCATTTTATTTTTAAGTTCTGTAAAGAGCAAGAGTAAGAAAAGCTCTCCAAGATTGAATGATATTAAATCAAAATCGGATTGATCTTTTTCTAGACGTAGAATGCTCAAATTGAACTCTCCAAATTCATAAACCATATTTTTCGTTTATTTGCTTCGGTAGTGTGCTGTAATGAGTGATTGTTTTTCATAGAAGAAATTCATCAAGGAATCTTAATGGCTTTTTCTTGAACAAGTTATTGTGTATTACAACACTACATTCTCAACTTATAACATGTTTGTATTCTTAAATTTTCATTAGCGTTTTGACAATCGAGTTGTTTTTCTTTTAATTAAATATTAAAATTAAAATTTAAATTATATAATATACAAATAATATTTATATATATATAATTTAAGATTTTAACTCAAATATTTTTATTTCATTTTTTAATGTTTTAAGCCATTATACGACTTTTCTGTGACAACCAGGCTGCTTTGCACATTGCTACAAATTCTGTGTTTCATGAGCGTATGAAAAACATCGAGATAGACTGTCATTTCATTCGAGACGCCGTTCAGGACGGCACCATTCAGACACCTCATTTCCGTTCGTCACAATAGCCTTCCATGAGTAGACTACGTCGCAGAAAAGCAACAAAACCATGTTCTTCATGCCACACTTTGAAGCTAAACTATACAGTAATGTAAACTCAAATGCTTGGATATGTGCAAAAGGTTCAGAATTGGCGGCAATTAAAATATGTTGGGATATGTGGTCTATATTTCAAGTGTTAGTACCTTTTACCCTATAAGATTGTGGAATAGATCATCTAACCCCATTCAAAAGCATCTTTTAATGTTGAGCTATTACTTACGATAGGTTTGCACCAGAATTTTTCAAACCATTTCGAGAAGATCCTCCTACATATTCCCATTGAATCTCAATAGATTTAGCTACAAAATTATTGTACCTATATTGCTTGTATGATTTAAATATATCATGAAAATATAGGCTTCATTTAATAATCCAATTGTGATATTGTCAGAGGATTAACCAAGTTAGACAACCCTGACGAAGTTTCTCCATACGAAGTTTCTCCATACCTAGAAGAGAGGGAAAAAAGTAGAAACCTATAGACGCTCTAACATGTTGAGAATTAAAAAAGTAGGTCTTAATCACAACCACTGAACAACTTTCATAAAAATCAAAACCAAAATTAAAATGACGTGACAACATAACAAATTGCAAGTCTCAATACAAACATCATCTTCTGATTGCAAGTCTCAATATCAATACATTTTAACTCAAAGTGATCTAAATAAATTCTAGGCTGGTCGTATTCTCTGCTTCTCTTGGTGTCGTATGTGATGTATGCAAAATATACAATATGGATGGACAAATCCTCTGAAATAGAAGCTAATCCAATTAATTGAAAGAAAAAACAATCGTCAAACCTGAGCAGTAGTAGTATCAACATTCTCCAGATGCATGGAAATTCTAGAGATGAAAATCTATATGAAGATTATGTATGTCTTTCATATAGTACTGATCATCCATGTTGTCAAATCCTGCATCATCAGCAGGGAAGCCAAATATGGTGGTGAAAAGTCTTAACCATATACAACTTCCATCAAAATCAAACCAAAAGTAAAATGACACATGAACACAACCATTACAAGTCTCAATACAAACATCATGTCCTTATTGCAAGTGTCAATATAAAGATGATTTACCTTAAACCGGTTTAAATAAATCCCAGGCTAGTCGTATCTGATTCTTTTGCTGTGCTGTGTCATATGAAAAATATACAACATGGACGGTCAAATCCTCACTAACGGAAACAAATATGGTTAATTGAAAAAAAAATCAATTGTAATACCTAAAAATGGAAAAATAGTCGATCTCATGAAGGTATAGAAACAATTGTGTTTCTTAGTTATTAATAAGCTTAGTGCATATAGAAAAAGCAACATGAGAAATGAAGACCATTAGGGCTAACCATAACATAGGCATGTAGAAAGGAGGATGATGTATTCTGCAGTTAGTAATGTCAATTTGGGTTGGGTTAGATGTGTTAACCCAATCCAACCCATTTAAAATATACATGGTTTCTATTAAATGAGCATAAGATTATATGAGTTAATTGGGTATAAAACCGAATTAGATTAATTTTAATGGGTTTTACCCATTTAACCGATTAACAGATATATCCTATACTTCTCTAACCTTTAGTTCTCTCACGCCTTTCCGAATACCCGATTTTGATCCGTATTTTATCCAATTTTTTTTTCTGAATTTTAACCCGATTTCACCCAATTTTAACACGATTTGTCCTAATTTCACCGAATTTCAAATCGATCTCCCAATTTTAACCCAATTTCACCTAGTTTTAACTCGATTTCCCACAATTTTCCCTAATTTCAACTTGATTTCACCTAATTTTTTTAACTCAGTTTCACCAAATATCAACCAATTTCACCTAATTTTAACTCGATTTCACCCAATTTCACCGAAATTGAACCCGATTTCACCCAATTTTAGCTCTATTTCACTGAATTTTAACCTGATTTCACCTAATTTTTACTTCATTTCATCTAATCTCACTGAATTTCAACCCGATTTCACCCAATTTTAACTCCATTCACTGAATTTAAACCCGATTCCACCCAATTTCACCGAATTTCACCCAATTTTAAGTGCAAGGGAATCATTTATGGCACTTAGGAGGGGCGACCACGTGATGACTATTCGTTGGCGCTTCATCTCTGCGATAAGCAATCCAACCACTGAATCAAGTAAGTATCACATCTCGAAATCAAGTCTAAGTGTAATATTTTCTATAGTTTCCTCGCTCCAATTATGGAAGACGATAAGGAATATGGAGAGTAAAATTCAAAGAATAAAAAGGAGGACAATGTAGCCTACAACGGATTCGTTTATGATACTCAAGCGACGTGACCCCGTGAGGACTCATCATTGGTCTTCATGTTTGCCATCAACAATCCAACCATTGAATCCAATGAGTATAACATCTCCAAATCAAGTCTAAGTGTAATATTTTCTATACTAAACCCAGTCATAACATACCATCACCATTCATGTAATCGAGAAACAGAACAACAAGAGTGAAATTGCAAGTTCCAAAAATCTGTAAACATTGTTAAAGATTTGAAAAAACATACCTTCATTGGCCTTCTCGTAACAATGTTTACTGAATTTTACCATGATCTTCTTCTTCAAGTATGAGATCGAGGATGACATGAACAACTCTGCAAAAGGCTTCCACTCGAAGAGGGGTTGTGGAAGGAAGAAGACTATAGACTGAGAGAGGATAAAAAACTTAACAAAAATATATGGGAAAACGATTGGGATAATAATATCGATGCAACATAGTCATAGAATCGTTGTAAAAGACATGTTTGTTCACCTCTTATTTACGTCTTTCATTTTCCAAGCTCAAGCCACTGACTATTATTGTCATCGGAGTTTTTTTTCTGCCATCGGCTCTGTGTGATGTCAAAACCACGCCCCACCTCTTGAGAAATACTCCCTCGCCATATTTGTTGCCTCTCATCATCCTCTTCCTCCGCCACCAGTTCATCTTCTCGTCTAGCTTGCTTCACCCCAATGGAGACCTTGAGCAACCTTTGACTCAGATCTTCGTCAATCTTCAAACCAATCTTTTCTTCCATTCTAGATGCCACTGCCATGGCTATAATCACAGCTCGATCTCTCTCTAGAATGCCGGATCTTATCGAAGCGTTCACCTCTTGCTACATCGGATCTGGAATCTCGGATTGGAGAAATCGAGACATAAATAAAAGAAAGGAATATAAAATTTCATTGAGACGCAAAAGCCTAAGAAAAGAGGGAAAATCGAAGCGTTCACCTCTGACGTGTGGAAACACGAGTTATAATATTCCTAGTCCACTTCACCGCAAGTATACGGATCGTGTAGTACCAGGGTCGATCTCTAGGGACTAAAGTGGCTAAACTAATAACGAAACTAAAATAAGACGAAAGAATATAGAATGGGATATGGTCCTAAATTTCCTAAAACTATCCTAATGGGGACAACGAAACTAGGTTAGAGATAAGACTAGATATGGTGAACACTACGGGTGTACGAGATACCGGGAATTGCATAGATGAACGACTAAGGATCATAGATCTATAACCTATTCTTGACAACGGGAAATTCATGCTCTACGGTGAGGAGTGATTCTTCCGAGCCTAAACCTCCTAACCATGGATACATGCAACCCTACCTTCCAGCAGTGATTAACATATACCATGGCAGCATTATGACCGCAATCACTATCCCTAAGATGACTACCGACCGGTCAGATTCTCATTAGCCGATCATAATCTACAACTTAACGAACCGGATTTGTTCCTTAACCTTCCAGCAAGGTTCGAGATCCTATGTTGTTGAGCGGTCAGCACTAACGTATGAATGATATTGCTAAGCGTAGAACCGTAAATCAAGAATAAATTCATAAAACTAAGCATTAACGCGAAACATCGTTCATACATACAAATCCGATATCCCTACCCGCAGTAGGGACTTTACTCACTCATGAAATAAACAGACGAAGAAGATAACAAAGTCCTATACATGATAAACCCTAAGGAATTCGATGCCTCGACCTTCCCTATTGTGTTACCGGTGTACGGATTGGTGTTTCTCCTCTTATCCGATGCCTCCTGAGCCTTTCCATATGTTTTTCTAGTCTTTTGTTGCCCTGTTCGTCGCCCCCCTTGCTCTAGATCTGTTTAGTTCTTTTTATCCGCTCGTTTGAAATTGAGATCTAGGTTGTTGCGAATTACGCGACCCGCTCGGGCACAGGTGTTGCCCGGTCGGGTATAGGCTCGCCCGACCGTGTTGGTTCATGGTGCCCGATCGGGTGGACATCACCCGATCGTGTGGTTAAGCGGGCCGAGTCGTGTAAAACTCTCGGGGCAGATTGGATGACTAATA
>CM071861.1:20841760-20852323 GCA_036759665.1 Gynandropsis gynandra
ATAAATAGTCTCGATTCTCAAGCATTTCACGGAGGTAGTTGTACGTGGCGGGATATTCGTGTGCCGCTACGGATTGAGTCGCGTAA
This sequence comes from Gynandropsis gynandra, assembly GCA_036759665.1. NCBI lineage: Eukaryota > Viridiplantae > Streptophyta > Magnoliopsida > Brassicales > Cleomaceae > Gynandropsis > Gynandropsis gynandra. Next base: position 20,841,847 of record CM071861.1, read on the forward strand.
GGCTGAGGCACACATGAGTGATAGCTCTGGGTTTGGGGTTCCGTCCATGGCTGGAAATTCCCAAACGATGGTTGTGCATTCACCATACTCTCGGTGTTCCTCTACGGCATGTATGCATAATCGCTCCATTCATGATTGTAGGTATTCCCGTAAGGATGAGCATAGCTGTCGAAGATCTCCTCTTCATACCCCAAGCGTTTCGTTCCCGTGATTGTTCAAAGTATCGCGGGTGGTATAATTCGGAGAACTTACGACAAAACTCGGAAATCTGATACTTCAATTCAGCTATGTTGGCGTCCGAAGAGTTGAAGTCATCCATGTTACCTCGCAAGACAAAGGACATCAAACTCGATTAAGCTCTGTGAGGTAAATTATATATTTTTTTTCATTTTTTTTACTCTATTCAAAAGAAAAACAAAAACAGAAACAAACAAAAGAAGACTCTGGAAAGGACTAGATCTTAATCTAGCTAGTTCCTAGTATAGGCCGTTTTTAGTCCCCGGCAACGGCGCCAAAAACTTAACGTGTGGAAACACGAGTTATAATTTCCTAGTCCACTTCACCGCAAGTATACGGATCGTGTAGTACCAGGGTCGATCTCTAGGGACTAAAGTGGCTAAACTAAGAACAAAACAAAACAAAGACGAAAGAAGATAGAATGGGATATGGTCCTAAATTTCCTAAAACTATCCGAATGGTGACAACGAAACTAGGTTAGAGATAAGACTAGATATGGTGAACACTACGGGTGTACGAGATACCGCGAATTGCATAGATGAACGACTAAGGATCATAGATCTATAACCTATTCTTGACAACGGGAAATTCATGCTCTACGGTGAGGAGTGATTCTTCCGAGCCTAAACCTCCTAACCATGGATACATGCAACCCTACCTTCCAGCAGTGATTAACATATACCATGGCAGCATTATGACCGCAATCACTATCCCTAAGATGACCAACCGACCGGTCAGATTCTCATTAGCCAAAGCTTAATCTACGACTTAGCAGACCGGATTCGTTCCTTAACCTTCCAGCAAGGTTCGAGATCCTATGTTGTTGAGCGGTCAGCACTAACGTATGAATGATATTGCTAAGCGTAGAACCGTAAATCAAGAATAAATTCATAAAACTAAGCATTAACGCGAAACATCGTTCATACATACAAATCGAATATCCCTACCCGCTGTAGGGACTCTACTCACTCATGGAATAAACAGACGAAGAAGATAACAAAGTCCTATACATGATAAACCCTAAGGAATTCGATGCCTCGACCTTCCCTATTGTGTTACCGGTGTACGGATTGGTGCTTCTCTTCTTCTCCGATACCTCCTGAGCCTTTACAGATGTTTTTCCAGTCTTTTCTTGCCCTGTTTGTCGCCCCCTTGCTCTAGATCTGTTAAGTTCTTTTTATCCGCTCGTTTGAAATTGAGATCTAGGTTGTTGCGAATTACGCGGCCCGCTCCATGCAATTCGTCTAACATGTCATCTAGCCTAGGTATATGATGTCGATACTTCACCGTAATGTTGTTGATTGCAGGACAATCAACACACATGCGCTAGCTGCCATCTTTCTTCGGCACGAGTAGCACGGGTACGGCACACGGACTCATACTCTTGCGAATATGTCCCTTGGCCATGAGCTCCTCCACTTGCCTCTGCAGCTCCTTAGTCTCCATGGGATTGGTTCGGTAGGCTGGCCGATTTGGTAACGTGGCTCCGAGAATGAAATCGATTTGATGTTCGATTCCTTCATATTGAGCTCATTTAGGCCTTGTCGCCTAAAAACCTGAAAACCAACAAAACGGGTGTGTGAAGCTCGAAATCATATCGGATAAGTAAGACTCAATGTAAGATTCATGCGAAAATGGTGTAAAAACCTATCCTAATATTGATACACTTTCAGTGTTATCAACCTCTTGTTCACCTCTTTCATTTTCCAAGCTCAACCCATTGACCATTTGGGTTATCGAAGTTATTCTCCTCCATCGACTTTGTCTTGATGTAAGACCCATGCTCCCCCTCCTGAGAACTACTCCCTCGCCTTATTTATTGCCTCTCATCATCCTTTTCTTCTTTCACCGGTTCATATTCTCGTCTACCTTGCTTTACCCCGATGGAGACCCCGAACAACCTTGGAGTCAGATCTTTGTCAAGCATCAAACCAATCCACTCTTCCATTCTGGACGCCACCGTCATGGCTGTAGTCACAGCTCGATCTCTCTCTATCAAATTTCATTGAGACACAAAACCCTAAGTACAAGAGGGAAAATCGAAGTGTGCACCTCTTGTTGCATTGAAGAAGAAAAGAGGATGAGAGCGAGGAAGAGGGAAAGAAAGCTTCGTGCAAAGGCCGTGGTTGAAAATATGAGAAAGCTTGTTGTGGAATAAACGTCTCAAATTGCCATGCCGAAGGAGATCCATGGCAGAGGAGATCATGCATAAACGCTTCAAGTTCTTCAAATTCCTATCGATCTCTCTCTAGCATGCCAGAGGAGATCGTTCTCTCCAACTTCAATCGCCAATAAGAATTCACTCTGAGCATTTGTATCGTCTCTTAAGTTGGATAAGCTAAACTAATGCAGAGAGAGGCTGAGATAAATAAAAGGAATTGAAATTAATTCGAAATTTAATGTGATTCATCAAATCATTAGCAAAAACGACGTCAGTAGAACTCATGAGATTGTTTTTTTCTCAATATGAATCTAATAAATTCCATTAACAACCATTTAAATTCTTAAGAAATACATAATGGAAAATTAATCTAATTAATAATATTTTCATTTAAAAAAGGATTTTTTCTTTCCTTTGTTAATGTGGTTACACCAAAGAAAACGAAAAAACTCTCATATATATATATATATATATGATTTGTATAGATTATATATGATAATATTATTCTAATTTGAACATGATAAACAGGTGCATTATTTTCAAGAGAAGCACGGAAAAAAAATGTAACTTTTAATTTTATATATAGTCGAATATAATATTCTAAAATTTTCAAACAGCATATATCTTAATATATGATGCTACGTTCATCCTCCCTCATTCATGTAAAATGTATTTTTCCATTAAATATTTCATTTTGAAACCTTTCCAATTTGAGCAAGTGAGAAGATAGAGTTTATAAAAAACTATTGAAATTAAATCTTTTAAATTTTATCCTCTATCATAAACATCTTAATCATATTTGTTACATTTTATTATTTATTATTGTGTAATACAAAGAAGATCGGACATAAGATGAGGTTTCCAAAATAGTACAATATTTCTAATATTACAGCTAATAATAAGTATAATAGAAATAGAACAAACTATTTAAGAAAATAAAATCGATTTTATGGGTGAATTTCCGCATTAAATACCAAAAAACAATTAAACTCTCCATTTTTATATACTTTAATAAAAATTAAAGATCCGTGAAATTGCTCGATGCTCGTGTGGCTCGTTGGTTAAAAACAACCAGGGTTAATTGGTTGTTAAATTCCATGGTTCGAGTCGTTGCTAAAGGAAGACAACTTCGCTTACATATGTATGTGTGTGTATGTATATATATATTGGTCCAAAGAAGGTATTCTCAAATACCTTTTTTTATTTTGTTCGGGACAACTTCAAAAATATCTTCCAAATGCTATTCTGACTTTAAGTCTATCTTCTTCCGGAAAAAAAGTTTCCACTTTAAATCTATCCTTAAAATATTGATAATCTCATATTACCCTTGTCTTTTAATTAGTCGACAACTTTTCTCTTTCATATAGAGCATCTCAATTTCTCTCTCTTCTGTGGTACAAAAATTATTGTTCTCCCACACCACATCAGATTCGGCGAGAGTAGCTTGAAATCTGCGTCAAAGTCATCGCAGGTAGCTTTAAATCTGCATCAAAGTCGTCCCAGGTAGCTTGAAATCGGCATTAGATTCGCTGCAAAAAGGTTGAAATCGTTTCTTGTCAACAAAAAAAAACTTGCAATTAAGCACGTTCCGCAGAAAAACTAGGTATGTATAGTGAGTTTTTCATGTTTCTGTTATGTTTTATCGTTTCTTTTGTAAGTAATATGTATAGATTCGATTCTCCCTTTTTGAAAACGAGTCTTATATTTATGTAGTCTAAATGAGTCATATTTATTGAAATGTCAAATGATCGTAATGAGTGACATTCTTATCGAGTCGCACGGTTGCACTGGGTCACAGAGTCCCACGATCGCAGTGGGTCACAGAGTCTCATCGAGAGGTCAAAGGGATCATAGGTCGAAGGGTCGTAGGCGTCCAAGGGTACAAGGGTCGCAGAGGTACAAGGTTCGCAAAAGGGTCAAAGTGTCGCAGTGGTCAAAGGGTCGCAAGGGTACAAGGGTAAAGGGTCAAAGAGTCGCATGGGTCAGAGGGTCGCAGGGATACAAGGGTCGTACAGGCACAAGCACTACAAAAAACAGGCGCTTTCCAACGGACACATTCATTGGAAAACGCCTTAACTTCGTTGGAAAACACATTTCCCTACGGACAACAACGGATCCGCGACCGTTGGGAAACGCGTGTTACAAATCGGGATCCATTGCAATTCACAACGGCGTTGCAATGGATAATATCCGGCAAAATTTTGACGGACGGCCAACGGATAACGCCCTTGAAAATTTGTAACAGACGTCTGTTGAGAAATTTGTAAAGGATGCCCGTTAAGAGTTACAACAGACGCCCGTTGAAATTTGGTAACGGATGTCCGTTAACAAATTTTAACGGACCTCTATTGCCATCCAAGCGGGAAAAATGAGCGGGATTTAAAATTTTAAACGGACATCCGTTTGAAACGTGCGGGAAAGAGCAACAGATGTCCGTTACAAATTGGCGGGAAAGGGCAAAGGACGTCCGTTACCTTTTGGGGGGAAAAGTCGCCAATGGATGCCCGTTAGAAATTACAACGGGCATCCGTTGGAATGTTGGTTAAAAAAATTAAAAAATTAAAAAATAATAAAAATATTTTTAAAATAATTTTTTTAATTTAAATATTAAAATTGTTTACAAAAACCATTAAAACTAAAACTAATCCTATTACATTTCATTTAGATCGGCTGGATCGATATCATCTCCCCGATCACCATCACCTCTAGACGGCGTTGCATCCAAATTGGGACCGGTTCTTGCCGCGGCATGGATCCCCTTCCCTGGCCGGACAGCAACTCAAAGATTCTCTCGAAGTGCTGTACTTTGGCTCGAGTTTCTCGAAGTTGTTATTCGAGATCCTCGATCCATCGTTGTTGCGTGTAACTCTTTTGGACTGTGGGAGGTACAGTCGTGGCATCCTCGACGATATCTTTTTGAAGTACCCCGAGACCGTATAGATGCCCATTATACGGTCTCACCGACTACAAGACAAACAAAATTAGAGTTAGATTTTCACAATATATTTTATTAATAATCGAAAAACAAAAGAAAAAGTTTTTACCTCTAAATAAATTTTGTCCTTTTGTAAAGGACAAACTCTACAGGAGTCGAACCGCAAGCTTGTGATTGTTGTGTAATCTTCTCTATTACAGCTTTCACGGTTCTCTCCGCTTGAGGATTGACGACCCTTGGACCCCTGCGACCCTTTGACCCCTTCGACCTTTGTCCCTCTGCGACCCTTGTACCTCTACAACCTTTTGACCCCTACGAGCCTTGTCCCATGCGACCCTTTTACCCGTTCGACTCTTGACCCCTGCGACCCTTATACCTGTTCCACCCTTTTACCATTGTGACCCTTTGACTCCTACGACCCTTGGATCCTCTCTCACCCTTGTACCCTTTCCGAGCCTCGCAAATAAAATTATTTACAAATTATGACTCAAATCAAATTATTTACAGATAATATGCAGAAATTTAAAAAAAAATAACAATATACCAAATATTTACATCTTCCATTCCCAAAAAATAATAATGTATCTATTCATTACTCGGGGGTGGAGGGATACATTTTTCATTCTAAAATATATCAACCACCATCTTCTCACGCATGGAAGGAACATTGTTGTCGCACATGTAAGGAAATGTATGACGTCTTTTCATTATGAAGGCTTCTAAGAATTTGAAGGCCTAAACATCACAGTCATTCGAGCTCTTGTTCTATGATAGACCTCCATAATACTCATAATTCTATTCATCTTCTCTATAAGTCAGAGAAGGAATCCGTTCGAGAATGAGCATCTTGGAAAAACTTTTCTTAGCTTCTCAATCACCTTAACGATATATGTTTCCTTCATACTAATCTAGCAGTCGTATACTGTTATGCATGGGGTCGCAAAAAATTAACACGCATTAATACATATGACACAAAATGACCGATGTAACTAAGGGTTTAAAAACACTTACATAATCTTCAAGCCATATGTTGGGCTTTAATATGATCTCCCAAAACTCTGGCCCCAGGGAATATCTAGATCAGATTTTCACCAATGCTCATGCCGAGGTGTCGTTAGGAATATATATAGACCAGTCCACTTTTCACCACTAACGTCAAGGAACGAAGGAGTTCAGGTTATCCCGCCCTCTCCAAATCCCTTGGACTTCCACACAAAATGCCATTTCCTTGCAGGTTCTTGAATTATCTTTTTTCTCGGGTTCTTGAACGACCTTCTTTACGGGTTCTTGAACTATATTTTCTATGGGTTCTCCATCAACATCTTCCCCTCACCCTTTCACTCGCCCTATTTTTGCTCTTTTCGCCGGCAGAGGTTCAACATATGGCTCAGACTCCTTCGATAAAGATCCAGCACCTGCATAAAATTACTTAATTAAACATATGGCGACCAAATGCGACCCTACGACCTTGCGACCCATGCAGACATGCGACCTTTTGTGACCCATTCGACCAGTGTGATCTGTGCAACCTAATCGGTGCGGCCTATGCGACCTATACGACCTTTTGTGTCCCATTCAACATATACGACCACTACGACCTTTGTGAATCAAATGACCATACTTACTTGGTGGTACTTCAGCATCAATGACAATAAATTATAGAGTTCCATCAACGGCGATCACTTTGATAGTACCCATTGGAGTATCCTCGGCAGGAACCTCTTTGACAGGACCCACTGGAGTATCCTCTGCGGGAACCTCCTCAGCGGGTCCGTCCAGGACAGGATCCAGTGGAGTAACCTCCTTATAAGGGACCTCGTCAACAGGACCCTTTGGAATATCCTCGATAGGAACCTCCTCAACAGGGACGTCTTGGATAGGATCCACTGGAGTATCCTCGACAGGAACCTCCTTAGACAGGATCTCTTCGACAGAACCCACTGGAATATCCTCGACAGAAACCTCCTCGTCGGCGACTTCTTGGACAGGACCCACTGGAATATCCTCGGTAGGAACCTTCTTAGCGGGGACATCTTCCTCAGGATCCACTAGAGTATACTCCGTAAGAACCTCCTTAGCGGTGACCTCCTCGACAAGACCCCCTGGAATATCCTCGGTAGGAACCTATTCGTCGGTGACTTGATCGACAATACTCACTAAATCATCTGCATAAAATTACTTCATTCATTATACTCATCATTCGTTCGTTGATGTGACCCTTGCGACCTATGGGACATAGGCAACCTATGCGACCCATGCGACTCTAGCAACCCAGCGACTTATGCAACCCTGTGACTTATACATCTCTTGCGACCCATGCAACTCTTGCGACCAATGCCGTCTCTCGGTTAAAATTGACTCAAATGAACTTTTTCACTAAATAATACTTACTTGGTGGAACTTCATCAAGCAACGACTGTAGTAACATCTCCAGAAATGTATTCAATTAGAGGAATGGTGGCGACAGATGTGAGATTTTCAACTAATCTCGAAATGTTAATCAAATCCTCTTCTGAGCCATCTCTAGAGTCATTTTCAGCCTCTAACTTAATCGGTTGTTCGCTTGGCTCTTTTCTTGACACTGGTATCGAAGGAATTAAAAATCATAATCTCTAACATTGCCGGAAGATTGGTTTCCGATGCTCGCATCTTTCTCGATACACTTTGATTTTTCATTTTAAACACCTTTGGGATTTTCTGCCTTTGATTTTGGATTAGGCAAATGAAACCCAACATCCCTTAGAAGGTCACTTACGGTGTTGATGATTCTTTCCTCTCACCTCTTTATTCCGTTTATTAATTTCTGCTCCAGTGTCAGAGGGAGTACAACTTCTTCTCCTTCAACTGCAGTTTTATCATCACCTTCTCCTTCAGCTTCATCATCACCTTCTCTTTCAGTTTCAACTTCTGCATCACCTTCAGTATCACCTTATCTTTCTTCAACAGCTTCAGCAACACCTACCCTTCCTTCGTCTTCGTCATCTTCAGCCTCTATTATTTTTTCACTCACGCTCTTCTTCCTCTTAGTCCCCTTTTATTTCCCCTTCTTTTGATCACCAAGAGCTGTTTTTTGTGTCAGTAGTTCTTGCTTACGGATGTTCTCCCAACAAATACCCTTCAGATTGCTACGAAGGTGTTACATCCATATATGAACATCAGAATCGTGGCATCCCACGTAATCCTCCAGATCAAAAAGTAAAGCTTCCTCTTCGTGTTCAGCACGAAGAATACTTCAAATATCCTGAAAAACAAAAAATAACCATTATTACCCTCTGTGACCCTTGTTACCCTTATGACCCTTGTGTAATTGTTACCTTAGAATCTCCGTTCTACCTTATCACATCTACATATTTCGGGTTAAAACTGGATTTGACCATCTTTTTGCACATTCTTGGGTTTGATGGATCCGCATCCATAGCATCAACATATCATCCATTTCCGCCCAAACTAAGGATGGTTTCAAATGGAAGTAACGAAAACATTAAAAAAATGATAAGTATGCAAAAGTACGAATTAGTGGGATCTTGAAACCGCCACAATACCATTTGGTTTCGGTGATTCCCCGATAACGTGCTTGCGGCAAGTATCCACAATCTTCTTGAATCTGTAATGCCCCCATGGAAAGCCTTCACAAAATTCCAAGTCATCAACCATGTCAATGAGATCATGGCTGATAGAGTTGTCTGATAAAGGCTTGTGAGCCATAACTTGCGCCAACAACATCAAAGTTTCCAACCTTGTTTTGTCATCGGAATTCTTCGCCTTCAAAAGCTTTTCACTGACTTGTGAGGGGGTCACCTTTCCACGACCGAAATTCTTCAGCCTGAATGTATCACCCCTTTTGGACTCCCATCCTTTGGGATATGGTCTGCATTCATTAAGCATAGACTTCGTTACAACATGGCAAATCACTCTAACCCATGGCAAAGGATCTACTCAGACATAGATACAGAAAAGGAAACACAAGAGAAGTCTAGATTCGACATAGATATGGAAAGAGATAACTCCCTATTCATAAACCGATGTCTTCGGTAGATTCTCCTCGCTCCCGATCCGTAGATCCGTCTTTTCTTCCTTCTTCCTCTTGCTCTAGTGTCTCTCTATCTGCTCTGATCTCTTCTGGTTCGAATACCCTCCTTTAGATCTGATTTTCCTTTTAATTTTGCCGTTCTAGATCTTAGGAAAGTTTGTTGAGATCCAAGGACCCGAGCGGGCACAGCGTGTACCCGCTCGTGCAAGCCCTTTGCCCGACCGTGTTGCACACATTTGAGCCCGAGCGGGCACCATGCCCGATCGTATGATTCTTGAGCCCGAGTCGTGCAAACTTACGGGGATTTCTTGGCATCAACACACCCGAGCGGGCACTCCAATTGCACCCGACCGGGCACTTCATCATTGGTCGTGTACCTTAAGTGCCCGAATCGTGTAAACCTACGGGGGTAATTGACAACAAATCGCCCGGTCGTGCACTCCAATTCCACCCGAGCGGGCACTCCATCTTGGTCGTGTACCTTGAGTGCCCGAGTCGTGCAAAGCTACGGGGATGTTTGGTAGCAATCAGCCCGACCGGGCACTCCCAATCCACCCGAGCGTGCATGACTTGAGGTGTTGTTTCCGCTCCGTTCGCTCGGTGTTTGAGTGCTCACCTCCATCCGTCGCCTTGCACAAGTTGAACCTACGTTTCCGGGGTTAGATTGCCAAAATCACTCGTATTTCTTCTCGTGTCTTCGTTTCCTATGCACAACACGAAATGTGGACAAAGTCTTCGAATATTCTCAATAAATGAATGAAATATAAATAATCTACTCTAAACTAGACCTAAGAATGATATAAAAACTACAACGGATTACGTGTTATCAAACTACCCCAGACTTAACCTTTTGCTCGTCCTCGAGCAAACCTAAAGTCGAGTCATAGAAGAATTAAACAACAATGGATACTAACACAAACTTATCAAAGGATTAGCCATTACGCAAAACAACGCGTCACATGAACGCAAGCCTAAGCGTACCAAGTTCAGACTTCTATCAACCGAAAGTCTTAAACCATGCAATAATACCAATGACCTAAGTTAGTCCATACTCCTAAACAACGTCCAAGCGATCTCCATACCAACTCTCCTAAGCTTGAGATATCATTGAATT
>CM071861.1:20852846-20866072 GCA_036759665.1 Gynandropsis gynandra
TGCGACCCTTTGTCCCCTGCGACCCTTTGTCCTCTACGGCCCTGGACCCTCTGCGACCCTTATTACAATAATAGTAAATCCACAAAAACATCGATACTAACAATAATACATTCTACTGAATAATAGTAAAAAAACCAACCAAAAACAAACATGAATTTTGTTGTTCAAATGAAGTTCAACCAAATACAAAAACTAACCAAATACAACAGAATTCAATCTATGAAGATTATAGAGGCAAGCGGTAGACAAGGTTTATCATCGAGAACGGCGTCCAGTTCGACTTTGAGGGTACAACCGACGTTAAAGCCATTATCTTGACAAAACTTTGTCCAACCCCTCATGATGCTAGCGCCATTGCGTTTCACAGGCCTTAGATGTGCCTCCCAAATGTCTATGTAATTGGTTATCAGAAGATGACGCAAACGATTAAATTTGCTTGTTCCTCTTCTTTCTGGCTTTTTTTTTACTCTTTATCTTCATGTTCTTCTTCTTAAACCTCTTTCTGACCTTTGTAACCTTTGTGACCTTATGTAATCAATATTTAAACGTTGAAAATGTCTTATTTTGCATCTATTGTTCGTAAGATTATGAAAGAAGTCGAAAATATTATACGGAAAAGGAAATATAATATCGCATAATATTATACAATCTTCGAAAATATTCCAGATTTAAATAAGATATCAGAAAATATCCAGAATATCTCATAGAATATCATCAGAATAACTTTTGTGACCTTTGTAACCCATGGAAGAAGATGACCCTGACATCGAATCGCCGTCACCAGTCGTTTGCATTTTCGGCAATATGATGATGACGATGATGATGAGAGTTAGAGAGAGAGTTTCGTTATTAGAAAAAAGGAAACAGCTCGAATACGAATCGCCCGCCGTCAGATGGAATTCGAAATTTTTTTTCAAATTTTGGTGAAAAGTTCGGTGGGAATTCTGGTGAAAATGAAATAATTCCAAATGAGGGTCACATGGGTCACATGGGTCGCATGGTCGCATGTATTAATGAATAGATGCGAACTCGGCGAATTTACGGGTTTAAGATGATAAAATGACAAAAACCAATCAAACAATACATTTACAACGTCAAACTAATGAATTCCAAATTAGGGTCGCATGATCGCATATATTGATGAATAGATGCGAGGCACATCATCAAGCCCGTGCGATCATTCATGCTAAAGAGTGCACGACCGGGCTGCACACCAAGCACGGTCGAGCACCCAACCCTAGAAGGCAAAACTAACACATGGAGCACCGTTTGAAGGAAAAGGAAACCAGAGTAGATAAAAGGAAAAGAACATGCACGACCGAGCACTTTGTCTAGCACGGTCAGGCATGATTAGGAAACTTTCTTGAATCCGATTTGAGTGGAATTTTGCACGGGAGTTATTTCCCTTTGGAGTTACAGACGTTTTAGGGGCATGAAAAGGAGATTATTAAGGTTTTGACAGAGTGCTCTATGCATATGAGACATTCAAGGCGATCGGAAAATCGAATCGAAACTACGTTTTTTTTTATCTCTATACTCTTTAGACTATCTATGTCAATCTGTTATCTTTGAGGTTCAACGTTCTTGTATATTTTGCAAGATTTTTATCGTGTATGTGTTAGTATTGCAGATTTCACCTTGTTCTCCCTTTTGATATATTAAATATTTTCTAAAAGAGATAAATAAGGATCAAATGATAAATTCAATTGATAAAGAAAAAGAAAAAAACTACTGATAACACGTAGTGTGTGTTAGTTTTAGGCTAAGTGTTTACATCATTTTTGCATAGTTTGCATAGCACGAGTTACATAACCGACACGAACATTCTATCTGTACTCCTTTTTGTTAATTTTCAGGTTTTAAGGCGACAAGGCCTAAGCGAGCTAAAGAATGTCAATTCCTAGATTTAAGTGTACAACATGGGAGCTACAAACTATTCAGAGCAACTTCAGGCCACAAAACCAAATGGAACACCCGAGCATCGAGCGAAAGGAGTAAAAATAAGAAGTTAACTCAACCCGCTCGGGCTTGGAAGAGGCCCCCACGCAGGCTGCAACCCCAAAAAAATTCACACGCCTCGGGCTGGAAGAGAATCCGCTTGGATTAGACAAACATGATGACCCCGCGTGGGGCGGATATCCTAGCATGTGCGGGTTGCGTTTCCAGTAGATATTGCATGACCTGGGAAGGTAAGCAGCCGGCTCGGGCTGATTGATACATAATGAGCCTGCGCGGATTGGGCACCTAGCCCGTGCGGGTCCCCTTTTTAGGACCTAACAATTTTAGGTTTAGAACAAAAAAAATATAAAGATGGGGCGACTGATGATCGCAGACGGTGGCTCAAACTAGAAAAAAGACTGAAAATGAAAAGAATAAACTCAGGAGAAGCTGGAGAAGGAGAGAAACAACAATCCGGACTTCGGTAACGAGATAGGGAAGACAGAGGAATCATGTTTCTTACTTTTCATCATGTCTAGGGTTAATTTCTCTTGATTTACAATAGAAACCATGAGTGAGTAAGCTTCCAACTATGGGTTAGGGATGCCAAATTTGTAAGGGATGCTTGTAATTATGCATTAATGCTTAGACCTTTTCAAATTTTCTTGAATTTCGGTTTTACAATCAACATCGTAAATATTTTATACTTGTGCTGGCCGCTCAATAACTTAGAAATTCGTGTTTAACTGGGAGGTTAAATTATGAACACGGAATCGTTTATTATTGATTAAGTTCGATTAATGAGAATCTGGCCAGTCGGTTAATCGACTTAGGAATTAGTATTGCACGCTTAATGCTATCGTAATCACGAGTTAATCGTTGCCGGGAGGTAGGATTGCACGTTGTTGTTGTTAGGAGGTTTAGGTGTCGAGAGAACCATTCCTTATTTATGAGCATGAATTCCCCGTTATCAAGATAGTTCGATAGGTTCATGATCCTTTGTTCATTACATCCTTGTAAATCCTGGTAACCCGAAACCTATAGTGTTCTTAAATATCAAGGTTTTCACGTCTTCCGTTCGCTGTCATAATCCATTTTAGCGTTTTAAAAATTTGTCTCACATCACCATCAATTCAATCTGTCTTAGTTTAGTCGTATTCTTAGCTTAGGTTCCATTAGTCCCTAGAGTTTGATCCTTGTATTACACGGATCCATACTCTTACAGTAAGTGGATATTAGGCATTTTATTGCTTGATAGTTCACACATCAACTACCTTATGTGTCGTCCTTTGAGCAAGCTTTGATACACAAGGATAAAAAAACTTGTGTTCAAGCAATTGTAGGAGTATGAAAATGGCCAAAATGTAAAGGTTTGAAGCTCTCTTAGAATGCTTGAAAACCCATTCCAACCGATAGAAATGTTTTAAGAACCCAAAATGGATTTTAGTTTACTCCTTCAGAATGAGTATGAGGAATCGAAAAAAACACTACTAAGGGTATGGAAAAACAGTTAGATATAGTCTTAAAACTTCCCCAAGTATTTCTAGAACCAATAGGAAATAGGATAAAAATTTCATCTATAAAATGAATAAGGAAATGCAAACTGTTTTATATAGTGTTGTCTCGTGTGAAAGAAAGAGAATAATTATAGAAATAGCTAACATAGTGCTCATTATATGGAGAATAAAAATGAAATGAAAAAAGATTAGTGTCCTAGCTGTTAGACCTGATTTGGCAAGGTCTCGATGCCATATCAATTCTTGTAACCTTTGGAGAACAAAGTAGAAAGTTTGTTTACAATATTTTTGTCTAATATCTGAGAAATATCGAATTTCTTGTTTCTCGAGAGATTAAAACCTGAATTTGAATGTTGAAGAACTTGCGGATAAGGATATATTTGGCAATTGTTGGCTTTGTTGTTTCCGTGAAAAAGAACACCTGAATTGTTTGGCTTAATATGGTAAGTTGATTTTTCTTTTCCTCCTTGCCTTTGAGGATGAAATGAAACAAAAATAATCTTGGTCTACAAGTGAGACAATCGAATTTCATCCTCTATCCTTTGTTGGCTTTCAAAGCTTTGGTTTGGCGTTTGTTGATGGTTCATCTTTAAGGTGTTGTTACAACTTTGTTGATCTCCTTACATAATTTCCTCTTCCTAGCTCGCATGATCAATCGCTCCGGCAGGTTTAACATTGCAAGCTCTACATTTGGCTTTTCAATCTCCTTGTTAGTTTTGTTGTCTCTATTCCGACGAAGCTAGGTTTGCTGGCTAGATTGATGATTTCAACAGAAAATGTGAAAAAAATATTTAGAATTCTCTGAAATTGTTATGATAAGTTGTCCCACATCGGATAGGACATGAACTTTGGGACTTATCCTTTTTACTTTTCTATTTTTATATATTTATTTTAACTTTTTTAAAACACCAAATTTCAATTTGTTAAACCTAAAATTAATAGGATATATATATATATATATATTTAAAATTATTAACTAGTCAAAGGAAGCAAAACTTTAACACTTCAATTTAAGATTGAGCACGTTTTTACGGAAATTTTAACCGTTTACAACAAACTAAATCTATAAAATAATTCTATGGTGAAGCATGTACGAATATCCGCACTAGGATCGAGTCCACTATCAAAACATTGACATGGATCAAAAAGCATTTCTGTCAAATATGAGCTGGGCCTAACTAATCCCAAAAGCTAGCTCAAGAGTTTAGGGTTGCCCCACACCATATATATATATATATATATATGTCCCAAAGTTCATGTCCTAGCCGATGTGGGACAACTTATCATAACACTCCCCCTCACGTCCAGGCTCGATCTTGGAGCGTGGACATCCCAATCGGGGGGCCAACATCGGTAAATTCAAATCGGGACGAACCGTGCTCTGATACCAAGTCAAAATAATGTGTATCCGTGTGTATTATTAGGTCTAAAGCCTTGGTTTAAATAAAGATTACAAACCCTAATACGACTTAGTTAATTACAAAAATAAACCTTAAACATAATTAACCCTAATACGCCCCCTCAAGTTGGAGCATGAAGATCTCGAATGCCCAACTTGGAACGCAAATAAAGAAAGGGATTCTGTCCCAATGCCTTGGTGAAGATATCGACAACCTGTTCTGACGAACGGACATGAGATGTTTGTTTAAACCTAAAATTAATAGGTAATTTGTTTAAACCTACTGCTATTGCATGCAGTTCTACATCACAACCAAACAGTTTATTTGAATCATTCCTATTAATTTTTTATAAGTAATTTTACACGTAACACATTATTTATAATAAAATATTTTTAGCATATTACTTAAATTATTAGGATTTCCAAACCTACATGCTCACAAAGAGGAAAATATAATTGAATGCTCACATTGCGGTGCATTAGTATGGCATAGCGGAGGTCTTGGTCAGGGCCAAAATAAAGGCGAGCTACTATTTAACTTATCTTGCATGTAAAGACGCGTCAAATTGCCGACAATTCCCACTACACATGTGTATCTTCAAGATATCTAGAATAGTTCCAAAGCCTTCCACATAAATATTTGGGCTTACTATTCAATACTAGCATTTACATCAATTGGTGCTTAAATTTATCACTCTGTTACATCTTCTGTTGGACCATTTATCTTCTGAAATTATGGTTAGAAACATCATAAGATTCGATCTTTGTTACCGATTGAAGGCAAACCCCTTAAATTTTGCATAAGTCCACATATATGACACTGCAAATGAAGTTCAAAACCGGATGAATTTGCTAAACCAAAATGCTAGCACATGCATTTAGATGAGCAGATTCTTGGCAAACTCATACTAATTTTTGAAAATATTAACCATCTTGCAAAGATGTATCTATAAGGGATGAGTTACGTACAAGGGATGAACTCTTTGGTCTAATTGTTGGAAATGTTTCATCAACAATTGAAGAAAGAGATGTTGTCTTACAATTGAAACCTTCTAATCAACTTTATATGATAACTGCTCTTCATCCTTTCTTCATGATTTTACAATATGCTTTATTGCTTCTAAATAATCAAACCGATTTCCACGAGGAGATTCCCTTTTGCAAATACAACCACAAAAGTAAAATGAGCATTTGCCACCATGAGGGAGTATTATGCTTACAAGATAGAAATGCGATTATCAGAAGGAACTACAATCATTAAAGGAGGTCATCTATTCCAACGGTATGTGGTTGATGCATATACGACCATTGAACAAAAACATATTCGTAAGGTTAAAAAACATGAAAAAACTTCATTCTGCTCTATATAATAATGTATTTAATGCAGTTGATAAATGTGATAGAAACAGTAAATTTATAGGCATATGAATCTTATTACCTCATTTTACGAGAGGATCAAGATATATGGCTGAAAACTACCATGATGCAATGGCTCTATGCAGATGGTATGATAACACCGACCTCTTTATAACAATGTCGACTAATCTAAAAGTGACAAGAAATACTAAATCATCTAGAATGATATGGGGAGAGCAATGCAAATGATATATCCGATATAGAATGTCGGATATTCAAAATTAAATTAGATTTGCTTTTGGAAAACATCAATGGAGGTATGTTTTTTTGAAAGCCTATCTTAGGCAAAACACATACATCTTACTAATTTCATTAGAAATAAATATTTTAATTACAAAACTAAGTCTTCATTTTCGTATTACAAAAATAAATTCTAAAGACAATAAAAATTGAAACATATTTGAGTTTTAAAGATTCCCAAATTATGTTAATATCTCGATAGTTATTTTTTAATCATTTTATAAATTAAATTTAGTCGTTAAAATTTATGAAATAAAGCAAAAAACTCACATCTAAATCATACAATCACCTTCTCCGGAAAAAATATATTTTAAAATTTCAAAGATATCATAAATAAATTGTAATGTTAGTTTACATTATCTTATAAATATATTTTTTAAACTTTTTCCTTTAAAAATTAGAATTCATATGTTTGTATTAATCATTACATATATAAAATGTCATAATAATATTTAAATTAATAAATTATATACAATATTTAGAAAAATACAATTTAATTATCAGAAAACCACGCAATATACAGGTATCATCTAATTATTATAAATATGTGTCAATAAAGAGAAAATATAGAAAATAAGATTTAGTTAATAAATTTATTAATTTACATCCATGATTTTAATTTTGAAAGACCTGATCTTATGTCGGTCTTCTTTAGAATTCATTAATAACCATTATAATTAAATTCACATAATAATAAAGCCGTAATAGAAATAGAAAAAACTAAAATTAAACGCCTTTATATGTCGCAAAAGGGGTATTTTGGAATACCTTATTCGTCGTCGCATCAGTTCTTATACACGAAAATATACAGACAACAAACCAACACATTAGCCACTTGCTCGTTGTTTCCTTAATTAAACTATAAAATTAAATTATTTCCTGTCATGAGATTGGCTCGGATTTAAAACCGGAAAAGAAGTGTTCATCACGTGGCCAAAACGGACAGTCTAGTGAAGGAGCAGTTATGTGATAAATTAATTGGGTAATAGTTAGTTGCTTTGTTATGACTTTATTTTCTCCCCTGTATACACGAGCCTGTGAAACGTTGTATAGCCTCTGCAATTTTTCATTTTATTTTTAAGTTCTGTAAAGAGCAAGAGTAAGAAAAGCTCTCCAAGATTGAATGATATTAAATCAAAATCGGATTGATCTTTTTCTAGACGTAGAATGCTCAAATTGAACTCTCCAAATTCATAAACCATATTTTTCGTTTATTTGCTTCGTGAGTGTGCTGTAATGAGTGATTGTTTTTCATAGAAGAAATTCATCAACGAATCTTAATGGCTTTTTCTTGAACAAGTTATTGTGTATTACAACACTACATTCTCAACTTATAACATGTTTGTATTCTTAAATTTTCATTAGCCCTTTGACAATCGAGTTGTTTTTCTTTTAATTAAATATTAAAATTAAAATTTAGGTTATATAATATACAAATAATATTTATATATATATAATTTAAGATTTTAACTCAAATATTTTTATTTTATTTTTTAATGTTTTAAGCCATTATACGACTTTTCTGTGACAACCAGGTTGCTTTGCACATTGCTACAAATTCTGTGTTTCATGAGCGTATGAAAAACATCGAGATAGACTGTCATTTCATTCGAGACGCCGTTCAGGATGGCACCATTCATACACCTCATGTCCGTTCGTCAGAATAGCCTTCCATGAGTGGACTACGTCATAGAAAAGCAACAAAACCATGTTCTTCATGCCACACTTTGAAGCTAAACTATACAGTAATGTAAACTCAAATGCTTGGATATGTGCAAAAGGTTCAGAATTGGCGGCAATTAAAATATGTTGGGATATGTGGTCTATATTTCAAGTGTTGGTACCTTTTACCCTATAAGATTGTGGAATAGATCATCTAACCCCATTCAAAAGCATCTTTTAATGTTGAGCTATTACTTACGATAGGTTTGCACCAGAATTTTTCAAACCATTTCGAGAAGATCCTCCTACATATTCCCGTTGAATCTCAATAGATTTAGCTACAAAATTATTGTACCTATATTGCTTGTATGATTTAAATATATCATGAAAATATAGGCTTCATTTAATCATCCAATTGTGATATTGTCAGAGGATTAACCAAGTTAGACAACCCTGACGAAGTTTCTCCATACGAAGTTTCTCCATACCAAGAAGAGAGGGAAAAAAGTAGAAACCTATAGACGCTCTAACATGTTGATAATTAAAAAAACATCATACAAAAGTTATTCACAATGATCCAGGTGAACACACACATAAGTTCTATACAACATTTGATAGGAGGTTCTTGGTAGAAATTTGATTTGTTAGTTTTCATCCTCCAATTTAATGAACCAAACTCATCAAAATGCTCCTTCAACTGTAGCTGAACATGTAATTATGTAAACTCTTATCCAATCCACTAAAAAATTGACTTAAGTGAAGTTTCCGCAAGCTGGAATATCGAATACAACCAGCGATTAAATGATTAAGGTAATCCAAATGAATGAAACGTGCATAAGAGAGGTGTATAGATGATCCCTAATATAAATCAATATTTTTTTACGTATGTTTAGCAGCAAAAGCACCAATAGAATTTCATTTCAACAACATTGAACTCTAAGTTATTGATTATTCTTCAATTCCCTTCTAATTTATTCAATGTTCCTAATAGAACCAAAAAAGAACTTGGAATACTTGACCGACCCGCAACTCTAGATTTTTCAGCATTGGAACCTTTGCATGAAAGCACAATCGATCCTATATTATGATAAGATACCCACAATACTGATAAACATTGATCAAGTGATGAACATGACCCTTCAATATACAATGTAAAGTTAAATATGCAGAAACTACTTTGCTTTAAATAGAACTTACAGATGAATTTTACCCTAAAAAGTCGACAATTGTAAGCTGAGAATGGAACTTACAGATATGACATAGCCACATGAACCAACAGAAAAGTATACTCTGGAAATTGGGTGGAAAATTTTCATAAGGTCACTCCACTCATTGATTAGCACATAACTGAAAAGGTCTTAATCACAACCACTGAACAACTTTCATAAAAATCAAAACCAAAATTAAAATGACGTGACAACATAACAAATTGCAAGTCCCAATACAAACATCATGTTCTGATTGCAAGTCTCAATATCAATACATTTTAACTCAAAGTGATCTAAATAAATTCTAGGCTGGTCGTATTCTCCGCTTCTCTTGGTGTCGTATGTGATGTATGCAAAATATACAATATGGATGGACAAATCCTCTGAAATAGAAGCTAATCCAATTAATTGAAAGAAAAAACAATCGTCAAACCTGAGCAGTAGTAGTATCAACATTCTCCAGATGCATGGAAATTCTAGAGATGAAAATCTATATGAAGATTATGTATGTCTTTCATATAGTACTGATCATCCATGTTGTCAAATCCTGCATCATCAGCAGGGAAGCCAAATATGGTGGTGAAAAGTCTTAACCATATACAACTTCCATCAAAATCAAACCAAAAGTAAAATGACACATGAACACAACCATTACAAGTCTCAATACAAACATCATGTCCTTATTGCAAGTGTCAATATAAAGATGATTTACCTTAAACCGGTTTAAATAAATCCCAGGCTAGTCGTATCTGATTCTTTTGCTGTGCTGTGTCATATGAAAAATATACAACATGGACGTTCAAATCCTCACTAACGGAAACAAATATGGTTAATTGAAAAAAATCAATTGTAATACCTAAAATGGAAAATAGTCGATCTCATGAAGGTATAGAAACAATTGTGTTTCTTAGTTATTAATCAGCTTAGTGCATATAGAAAAAGCAACATGAGAAATGAAGACCATTAGGGCTAACCATAACATAGGCATGTAGAAAGGAGGATGATGTATTCTGCAGTTAGTAATGTCAATTTGGGTTGGGTTAGATGTGTTAACCCAATCCAACCCATTTAAAATATACATGGTTTCTATTAAATGAGCATAAGATTATATGAGTTAATTGGGTATAAAACCGAATTAGATTAATTTTAATGGGTTTTACCCATTTAACCGATTAACAGATATATCCTATACTTCTCTAACCTTTAGTTCTCTCACGCCTTTCCGAATACCCGATTTTGATCCGTATTTTACCCAATTTTTTTTTCTGAATTTTAACCCGATTTCACCCAATTTTAACACGATTTGTCCTAATTTCACCGAATTTCAAATCGATCTCCCAATTTTAACCCAATTTCACCTAGTTTTAACTCGATTTCCCACAATTTTCCCTAATTTCAACTTGATTTCACCTAATTTTTTTAACTCAGTTTCACCAAATATCAACCAATTTCACCTAATTTTAACTTGATTTCACCCAATTTCACCGAAATTGAACCCGATTTCACCCAATTTTAGCTCTATTTCACTGAATTTTAACCTGATTTCACCTAATTTTTACTTCATTTCATCTAATCTCACTGAATTTCAACCCGATTTCACCCAATTTTAACTCCATTCACTGAATTTAAACCCGATTCCACCCAATTTCACCGAATTTCACCCAATTTTAAGTGCAAGGGAATCATTTATGGCACTTAGGAGGGGCGACCACGTGATGACTATTCGTTGGCGCTTCATCTCCGCGATAAGCAATCCAACCACTGAATCAAGTAAGTATCACATCTCGAAATCAAGTCTAAGTGTAATATTTTCTATAGTTTCCTCGCTCCAATTATGGAAGACGATAAGGAATATGGAGAGTAAAATTCAAAGAATAGAAAGGAGGACAATATAGCCTACAACGGATTCGTTTATGATACTAAAGCGACGTGACCCCGTGAGGACTCATCATTGGTCTTCATGTTTGCCATCAACAATCCAACCATTGAATCCAATGAGTATAACATCTCCAAATCAAGTCTAAGTGTAATATTTTCTACACTAAACCCAGTCATAACATACCATCACCATTCATGTAATCGGGAAACAGAACAACAAGAGTGAAATTGCAAGTTCCAATTGGCCTTCTCGTAACAATGTTTACTGAATTTTACCATGATCTTCTTCTTCAAGTATGAGATCGAGGATGACATGAACAACTCTGCAAAAGGCTTCCACTCGAAGAGGGGTTGTGGAAGGAAGAAGACTATAGACTGAAAGAGGATAAAAAACTTAACAAAACTATATGCGAAAACGATTGGGATAATAATATCGATGCAACATAGTCATAGAATCGTTGTAAAAGACATGTTTGCTCACCTCTTATTTACGTCTTTCATTTTCCAAGCTCAAGCCACTGACTATTATTGTTATCGGAGTTATTTTTCTGCCATCGGCTCTGTGTGATGTCAAAACCACGCCCCACCTCTTGAGAAATAATCCCTCGCCATATTTGTTGCCTCTCATCATCCTCTTCCTCCGCCACCAGTTCATCTTCTCGTCTAGCTTGCTTCACCCCAATGGAGACCTTGAACAACCTTTGACTCAGATCTTCGTCAATCTTCAAACCAATCTTTTCTTCCATTCTAGATGCCACTGCCATGGCTATAATCACAGCTCGATCTCTCTCTAGCATGCCGGATCTTATCGAAGCGTTTACCTCTTGCTACATCGGATCTGGAATCTCGGATTGGTGAAATCGAGACATAAATAAAAGAAAGGAATATCAAATTTCATTGAGACGCAAAAGCCTAAGAAAAGAGGGAAAATCGAAGCGTTCACCTCTGATGTGTGGAAACACGAGTTATAATTTTCCTAGTCCACTTCACCGCAAGTATACGGATCGTGTAGTACCAGGGTCGATCTCTAGGGACTAAAGTGGCTAAACTAATAACGAAACTAAACTAAGACGAAAGAAGATAGAATGGGATATGATCCTAAATTTCCTAAAACTATCCTAATGGTGACAACGAAACTAGGTTAGAGATAAGACTAGATCTGGTGAACACTACGGGTGTACGGGATACCGGGAATTGCATAGATGAACGACTAAGGATCATAGATCTATAACCTATTCTTGACAACGGGAAATTCATGCTCTACGGCAAGGAGTGATTCTTCCGAGCCTAAACCTCCTAACCATGGATACATGCAACCCTACCTTCCAGCAGTGATTAACATATACCATGGCCATGGCAGCACCGCAATCACTATCCCTAAAATGACTACCGACCGGTCAGATTCTCATTAGTCGATCATAATCTACAACTTAGCGAATCGGATTCGTTCCTTAACCTTACAGCAAGGTTCGAGATCCTATGTTGTTGAGCGGTTAGCACTAATGTATTAATGATATTGCTAAGCATAGAACCGTAAATCAAGAATAAATTCATAAAACTAAGCATTAACGCGAAACATTGTTCATACATACAAATCCGATATCCCTACCCGCAGTAGGGACTCTACTCACTCATGGAATAAACAGAAGAAGAAGATAACAAAGTGCTATACATGATAAACCCTAAGGAATGCGATGCCTCGACCTTCCCTATTGTGTTACCGGTGTACGGATTGGGGCTTCTCTTCTTCTCCGATGCCTCCTGAGCCTTTCCAGATGTTTTTCCAGTCTTTTCTTGCCCTGTTCGTCGCCCCCTTGCTCTAGATCTGTTCAGTTCTTTTTATCCGCTCGTTTGAAATTGAGATCTAGGTTGTTGCGAATTACGCGGCCCGCTCGGGCACAGGTGTTGCCCGGTCGGGTATAGGCTCGCCCGACCGTGTTGGTTCATGGTGCCCGATCGGGTGGACAT
>CM071861.1:20887937-20906014 GCA_036759665.1 Gynandropsis gynandra
AAGATTCCTCTCAGCATCCTTATTGTCTCGTGAGGATAACACTTCGTGATGATCTTTGGAATTTTGTCCATGTGCTTGAATTCAGACACAAATCTCGGCTTTGGCGCCACCTGCAAAATGACCAATTACGAATACATTATACTTCTACCGACCTAAGTGACCCATGCGACTCAACCGACCCATGCGACGCAACCGACCCGTGTGACCCTCAACCGACGCGTGCGACCCATGCGACTCAAACGACCCTCAGACACTCCGCGACACTCAACCGACCCACGCCCCTCAAACGACCATTGCGACCTAACCGACTCACTGACACTGACACTCACCCGTTTCAAATCAATAAACTGAGTCTAAGATGGTCATGAAACTACTGCGACCCTTGCTACTCAACCGACTCACGGAGTCGAAGATGTTCATGCAACTCCTGCGACCCTTGCGACCTAACCGACTCACTGACACTGACACTCACCCATTTCAAATCAATAAACCATTTTGTGACTCGAAAGCTTGCAAAACCCTAGAAATCGAACTACTTACACTTATTGACGCCATTGAAGATTGACTCGTGCTCTCTTCGCCAGTGATGCTGCCGATTCTAGCCATTTTCCTTCTCGCCAACTTCAAATCGTTCCATCTCAAGTTCGACATCACTTATTTCTTTCTTGCTATCAACTTTTAAACAGGTTTCACGGCGAAAAACTGTTCGGCTTCTCGTTATCGGCAGTTTTTCACGTCGAAAAACTGCCGAACTTCCATTTTTCCACGTTCGAACATTAAGGGCAAATTTGTCTTTTCTTCAGTTTTTATTTTTCGGATTTAATAAGTATTTTGGGGAAGGGTATTTTTGAAGTGGTTTAGCCCTATGAGGATATTTCTGATATTCCGCCCGAAGACGTGGACGAATGTAAATAATAAATTCTAAAAATTCTTGTTGTTGGTGTGGCGACACCTAGGGGTGAGCATAATGTGAATAACCGAATTTCTAAAAATCTGATATTTTTTTTTAATATAGGTATCTAAATCTAACCTAAAAATTTTAACAGTAAACAAAAAATGAGTTAAAAAGGTCAATAATTATAGAACACAATCAACAACCAAATTTCAAATTATACGAAAAGAAAATCCATAATCCATAAAATGAAATAGGAACTCTTCATATTAATCTGCACTTCAATCATTCATATTTGGTTTTGATGATAACTCTATTAGCTATGTTATTCATCTAAACCAAAACATATTTAAAATGTGTTCCATTATCGATAGATGAATGTACATTTAACTTTCAATTTTATATTTTTCATTATTTGTATGGGTTATTTTCAATTAACTTTTATACATAATTGTCTATATATTTAATAAAATAATTATTTAATACATTCGGATACAAATAGTTCAAATAATTGATAATTTTACTTATATTCATAGTTGTAGTCAACAAATATCTAATTTCAACTATTTATATTTTTATTTGACCCATCGAATATATGATTTTTTCACCCGTAGCAACACTACATCACAACAAAAAGTTCAAATTTTTTATACAATGGTTAGAACCTCTGTCGTCCACATTATTTTTTCTAATGAATATAACCATTAGTTATAATTCATTAAGCAAAATAATTATTGATTTCATGTTGATATAATTCTTTCATCGTCTATGTTCACACTTTCTTTCAATTGACGTATTAATAACATTAGATGACACTCGCATGTTGCACGATTTTATTATAATTAAATTGTATTCTATAAAATATTGTATATAATTCATTAATTCAAACATTCTCATGACATTTGATATATGTATCCGCCAATACAAACACACAAATATCAATTTTAATGTAATAGTTTAAACAATAGATTTATAAAATATAATATAAAATAACACTGCATTTATTATAATATCTTTTATATTTTAAAACATTATTTGTCGGAAAAAATGATTGTATGTTTTGGATAATTTATACATCTGAATAATTTATATATAAAATTAGTAATAAAATAACATTTATAATCTTAATTTATACTAGTGTTTAATTATTAATATGTTAGAATAATTATCGCTATTAAGTTTCGAAATAACATCGACGATGCGTGAATATATATATAACTATATATTTATAATTGTGGTGTAATAAAGAAATAAATCTGTTTCTTACAAATATTTACATAAATAAAACTAGTGAAAATTATAAAATTATAGTATAGAAATAATTGCATTTACCGAATTCATCCATTCGAAAATCTATGGAAAAATCTTATTAAATACTATAATTTATGTTGTTTATAAAAAAATAATGTTATAATTTTTTATTTTTCAAAATATGAATATATAAATTAATACAAATAATTTATGGATATTCGTTGACTTCAGTAAATTGAAACTCGCATACTCATAAAAAATTTTTAATATAAAATATAAATTGTATATATGTGATAATAAAAAATAACAATACAATGCACCATAAAAGATCGATATGAAAAGAAATAGCACTAGAAATTGTATTTGTTGCGAAGGAGACAAAAAAGAAACAATCTTATTGACCATGTGAGTGAAGCAAATCGACGAGAGCTTTGTTTGAATTTTTGCACTTTTTTTTCTGGACAAATTTATCCAAGAAGGTTCGAGTATAGTAATGATCCCCAAAAATGATTTAATTATTATATGGAATATTTAATCATATTTTCTAATGATTTTTGCCGAAAAATATCATTCATTTGTCACATAATATATTAACATCGAAAAATAATTTTAAAATAAACCATATTTTTTAGAAATTAAACTAAATTTAATATAAATATACACATCTAAATTATATTAAATTTTCTCCTAAATATATCATTTTTTACTTTTAATTTGAGTTTTCTGATAATGGTGAATGAATTAATTTGTTGACATTTTTATAAATCTTATAAAATATTATAAAATTAAATAAAATATTCAAATAGATATATTTATTAGTTTTATAAAATATTATCTTCGTTGTTACGATTTAAATAGTTTCTTATGCAAACTCCGAACATACATTTATGTAGTATGTCAAGTAAAGCATTCGATAAAATTTTTTGCATGTGATATAAACACATCATCACATAAAATATAATGATTTGACTCTGTAGAAATTATTGAATGATCATAATCTCTTCTCCTAAGGATTTTTTTTTAAATTCAAGAAGCAAAATAACAATTAATGTTTAACAGGAACAATATAGTACTACAAAATATCAAATAAGAGAATATTAAACATGAGCCGAGGGTATCAAT
Organism: Gynandropsis gynandra; assembly: GCA_036759665.1. NCBI lineage: Eukaryota > Viridiplantae > Streptophyta > Magnoliopsida > Brassicales > Cleomaceae > Gynandropsis > Gynandropsis gynandra. The sequence continues at coordinate 20,891,203 of CM071861.1, forward strand.
ATGATTATATATGTTCATCAAATGGACTCTAGAATTACCGTTTTCTCTTTCTTTTTTAATCTATAAAAGCTCTTATATTCACTCTATTCCTTCTTATTGTTTGTTTATTTTGCATCCAAAGATTTCATGTTGACTATAAATACTACAAATTCCCATATGATTTCAAACAAAGTATATACGTTAAATGATGTTAATCCAAATTTTCAATGATCGTTTTACACTTTGAGGGTGCATCTCGGGTAATCTGAATTAGGTTTGTTCAAGCTAACATAATCCCTTAATTATTCACTCATCGCCCGATTTGTTTTTCAGCCGATTCCGTGGACAAACACCAATTAATGATATATTTTCAAGAACCATGAGGGTATCCATCACACAATTTTCTCTAAAAAATCCGAGATTTACATAGTTACCTTTCAGAAATTTGTCACCTCTGTTATATCTTTCTAGTTATTATTAGATTTTTTTTGAATCCTGCTTCGTGAATTATGTAACAACCATATCTCATGTTAAGATTTTTGTCATCTGAAAGAAGTAAGAGACATGACTACTCGAGACAAAGAGAAACCTGAGGGTGGATGAAGGTAATTTCTCTCTTTCTCTTGTTTTCGACACTCTTCCCTGCCTTTTCTTATTAAGTTTCTCCAACCATTTTTTTTCTAACTTCTTCTCAGTATTCCAGCTGCAGTTGAGAATAATATAAGATATTATTCAAACCATGATTAAAAGGAACAATGTTAATAGATGAAAATTGAATCTAAAGGTTCACAAAGCTGGAATTTTCAAAGCATTGGGCTCCCGTGAGAGAGAAAGAGAAAGAGGAAATGAAGAAATGAAGGCAAAAACTACAAACATGTTTATATCTCCTAAGACATTTCAATTGAGATCTAAGAACTATCCAATATTTCCTAAGACATTTGAATTGAGATCTTAGAACTGAATATGGGTCATCTCGTGTGAAACATTCAACAAGGTAACAATAAGGAAGATCATTTCTTATAAGAAGGATGTTGTCTAGCTTTCGAATAGCGGGAAGACAAGAGACGAGATCGGTTCTTGGCTTTCTTTTTTCATCACCTTAATTTCCCAAAGATGAATGATGCAAAAAAGGATAAGTCAAATTACGGACAACATTTCGAAGGATTGTAGTAATGGAGTTCATATATTAGACGTATATAAAGAGACAAACAAAGGATACGATCAAGAGGGTTGCATTTGAATCACCTCAACCTTGCTTCCATTGGGGAAATTTTGGAAGGAAGGTACCAATTCAATAATGTGGTCACTAACGCAAAAAAGAAGAACGTCCATTTCTATTCTACACATGGATAAATTACCAGAGAGACTGGTGATGACATTAGAGATCGCTAGAGTTGAACAACAACTTCACCATTCTTTCTTTCACCAACTTAACTTCTGTATGAAATTCAAAGGAAACAGATCTCGATCACACAAATTCTTGCAAATTTCATATCTTTTTTGTAATTTCTGGGAACAAATAAACCTACAAACCTGAAAGCTTTGCACCTAATCTTCTGAAGCCAAAATTGTCCACATTAGTCGACGTCTTCTTTTTACCAGAACTCTTCCTCCATGAAGCTTTCCCAATGGACTTCAACGATAATATGTTATGGTTATAGCATGTTTACTTGTCGCTCTTGTCTATATCAATGTCTTAAGCCATAAACAGAACACAAAACTGATTTGATGCATTTTTTTTTGTTTCTCCTGCTCTAGTAGATAGAAATCAGATCATGTAGGTTTGAGAAATCGATCTTCATAATTCATGAGTATGAGTAAACAGGTAGTATCCCTTGTGATCTCATAGTCTACCTTGAAAGCTATGAAGAGAGAAGCGACATAGTGAGATGGAATGTAGTTCTCGAGCTCCTCACTAATCAACCTTAAATCAAGCAAACTCTAAATCACTCATCTCATCACTAATAAATCCCAAATTTCCAACAACCTAAAAAAAGAATTCATATATCAATAACCATGTATATAGGAGTAGGTTTGAGAATTGATAACGTCTATTTTTTTGTAGTATTTTCGTCTATTTTCATAGTTAGTTTCATCATTCATTTGGATTTTACCAAGCATTATGCATCACTTAGTCCTCTTTCATCATTTTCTCGTGTTTTGTAGTGAATGGAGATACCAAGACACAAACACGAGCGAATACCCCAAAACATGATCGTTCCACATCAAAGGAGAAGCAACCTCGCGGGTGGATACCTTAGCCCGCACGGGCTCCATGTCCAACACTTTTAGCATGCTCGGACTCATGCTCAACCCGAGCAGACAACAATTGCCAAACCACCCTGCGCGGGGTGTCCACTTTAGCCCGTGCGGGCTCACTCCTCCAGCAGCTCCAGCCCGCATGGGCTCCCCTCTCCAAGCCAGCCCGCGTGGGGCACTCATCAGCCCGCACGGGTCGTGTTCGTCGCCTGGATAAACCAAAAAAGGAAACTTTGCAAAACAAGAAAAGGAACGTGTTGGCTGCTTAAACCAAAAGAAAATATGGTTAGAGTTAAGGAAGGGGAGTTACATGGCTTGAAAATAAAGAGAAAACGTTGATAATTACATAAGAATGGAAAAACAAGAGATGGAAAAACACAGAAAAGAAAAAAAACTGCAGTTGCTGTAAGAAACAGGAAATTCCATCCACTAGAGAGGAAAGAAAGAGGACGAACAAAGAGGAAAGAATAAAGGAAAGGAAAGAGGAGAAAGAGGGCAAAAAAGGAAAGGGCTTGAGCAGCACAAGACGGACAGAAAGTAGAGAAAAAAAACACAGAAGGCGTAGAGAGAGAATAAAGAAGGAGTGCAGAACGCACACACGAAGACAAGGACGGATATGTAATGAAGTCGGTAATAGAATAGGGAGGGATCCCATTCGTTATCTATGTTGAATATAGTTATCTTTCGTGTTTCGTATTCTAAGTTTATGTCTGAGTAGGTCCATAGCCATAGGTTAGAGAGCTTTGCCGATATGTAATGAAGTCTTATTCTTAATGCTTGGTGGTTCTTAATGTTTTCTTTCTTGTACACCACTTGAATGAATGATTTTGGTATTTGATCATTTTAGATTGATTGATTTTTAATGCTTTCGTTCTTCTACGCCACTAGTTTGATTGATTATAGAAGTTTAATGAATCTACGCCAAGGGATTAGACTTTGGAACTTAACCATGATTTTGGATTTAATCAGTTTAGAATCTACACCAGGTCGAGCGATTGAATCTAGGGATCAGGATAGCAGTCTGAATGCGTCTAATGGGTGAGATTACGCAATCGGGAGATTGATAGTACGCACGCTAGGTAGTGGACAAGTCTACGCCAGTCAGTTCCTATATGAGAGCTTGAATTCCCTAAACTTGTGATAATATCTAAGACCATGATCTTGTTAGAACTTTGTTGCATCATCGTGCATCTCTCGAAACCTGTGGTGTTTAGTTCAATGAGTTTAATAAGTAGTTAGTTAGTTGGTTTATCTTTATTCGTATTCCAACCACTTATTGATTTTATACGTTCTATTCATTAGTTGCTAGAGTTGCATCGATTCCTCGTGTTCGACCCTGGTACTATATGATCCGTATTCTTGCGGAAGTGTTAGTCTAGGTAATTATTACTTGAGATTAAACACATCAAGAATGCAAAGAGAATTTACTGAGATAATTGAATGCGTGAATTCTGAATGTATATCCCTCCAATAGGCAGTAAGACAACTTACTGCTTCCGATCGTATCGCTCGACTCGAAATCAACAGAGCAATTGATAAAATACTTATCTTGAAGCATCGACACAAGCCATGGTGGACCCATGATGTCATCGCCTTCATTCTGGCTATCAGACTCACCTGAAATCCATCGACTCGTGAAAAAAAAACATAGTTGCATTCGCTATTAACAGAGATATTGAAGTTTTTAAGAAAATTAAAAGCTCAGTGAATATTACCTACAATCTATGCCCAAGGCTAAACAGAAAATGAAAAATCTTTTAGTCGTCACCTTCATGTTTGATGGGTCTTGATATCTTCCTCTTTGGAGCTGCAATAAATGAGAACATACATGTATTCATAAACCTAGAACATACATCTGAACATACAACATATTCATTGCTTGCAACAATTCAAAGAATTATAGAATGGTGTTCAAATATTTGTAATATCTTGATCTTTAACTTTCCTTCTCAAAGTATGTGCTAAGCAACACATGATTCTTTTATATCAAATAATTTGAGAACCAAAAACTCTTATATACCAAAAATGTCTAGAAGATTTTACCTTTTCTTACCTGCAAGATTGACAAAACAGCAGACCAGCAATGTGAGAAATTTACCATCGGCTCGAAGAGCCAAGAATCTATGTTTATCAACGAAGAATCATAATAAAATCTCAAGTGAATTCTTATCAAATTCCTACCCTCTAGGAGTACAAGGGTCCATAAATATATTTTTTCAATAGAAATTGAACAACTGCAAGAAATTTAGCACTATAAGTTCTTGGAGCAAAATATTGTATTGATTGCCTAACTGGTAAAACATATCTTGTGGAAGACACAATTAAAATATACTTCGAACATAATTGTGGAATTATTTGTCTAATCAACTATAGATGGCTAGAGTGGCCTTATAAGAGTCTATAGCTCATTATACTAATACCCAGATTAGTTTATACTATTAATTTCTACTCACCTGAACTGTGTTTTGTAGAGACCAACCATTCCAATAATTTTTCATGAGTAGCATTCTACGGGGAAACAAAAGTTAATAGCTTTTACAACATTTCTAAAGGATTAATTGTTGGTTCATTATCTGTAAAACTCAGACAAACAAAGAGAGTATCAGAAGTATGGATAAGAAGAAGCTTAGTTTTCAACGGTATTCCTGCAATTTTTATTAGCAAAAGTACAAATTATCTGCCCGAAGTGAAGGTAGTTGTGACTATAAAGGTTGTAAGAAATATGTTCAAATGATATTGTCTGTGAGAACTTGAGAGGTGATGTGGTTAATCTCACGTAATAATTACCTAGGCTAACGCTTCCGCAAGAATACATATCGTATAGTACAAGGGTCGAACACGAGAAATCGATGCAACTCTAAAGCTAGTAGACTAATGAATAAGACGATTAAAATCAAATAGTGTTTTGAATTAAATTCAGTTAACTAAATACCACATATTTCGAGAGATGCACAATGATGCAGTGAAGTTCTAACAAGATCATGGTCATAGATATCATTACGTATTCGGGGAATTCAAGCTCGTTTCTAAGGAATGACTCCCCCGATGTCTAAACCCACTATCTAGCATGCGTACTATCAATCTCCCAATGGTGTAATCTCACCTACTAGATGTATTAAGATCGCTATCCTAATTCCTAAGTTCAATTAACCAATCGACCAAGGTTCTAAATCAATTAAGACTTCATATCATGGCTATGTTCCAAAATCCAATTCATCTCTCAATGCAATTAGATTTTTATAAACATTCATTCAAGCTACCAACAAGAATAAAAGCATTACGAACAACCAATCAATCCGAACGAACAAATATTATAACCAAGCATTAAGAACAAAACTTTATAACATATCGGCAAAGCTCTCTAACCCGTGGCTATGGATATACTCGGACATGGACTGAGAAAAAAAAACACGAAAGATAACTATATTCAATATGGATAAAGCACAAGATCCCTCCCTATTCTATTACCAATGTCTTCAACAGCTCCTCCGCGCTCTGAGTTCGTCACCTTGTCTATATCATCTTTTGCGTTCTACTCTCTCTACTTTCTCTCTACCTACGTCTGTCGCCTCTCTAAGTTTATGTCCGAATGAGTCTCTTGCCTTTGCCCCCTTTCTTCTCTTTTCCTCTTTCTTTTCTTTCCTTTTCTTCATCTTTTCCCTTTGGTCTTGCTTTTCCATTACTGCAGCTGAGTTTCCATTTTTGTTTAAATCAACCGGAAGTTTCCTTTTCTTGATCAGCCCGTACATGTTCATCATGCCCGACCGAGCAAAATAGTAAGCTCGGTCAGGCACATCCTCAAATTACAGCCCGTTAGGGCTTCCCCTATGCCCGAGTCATGCTACACGTTTAGGTTTATTTCTGTTTCATGAGCCCGGTCGGGCTGGAAGTAATGCACGATCGGGCACCTCAACTTCCTTGTACGCACGGTCGTGCTGATGGGGTGAGATCGGTCGAGCACTCTATTTTCCTTATGTGCCCGGTCGTGCTATGCATTATGCTCAGCTGTGCAGGTTTGTAGTGTAGGGCATTTGCTCATGTTAGTGTTTGATATCTTCATTTCCTACAAATACACGAGAAAACGCTGAAAAATGTCTAAATGATGCTTAATGTTCTGTAAACTAACTACGAAGATGAACTAAAATAATATAACAAAATAGACGTTATCAAACTCCCCCACAATTTAACCTTTGCTCGTCCTCGAGCAAGACTAAAACTAAGAATGAGAAGAGTTAGACAACAACCGGATACTAGCACAAGCAATTCGAAAAATCAGCCATCCTACACAACAACGCGTCACACGAACATAGATCTAAGCATACCGATTTAAACCTCTATCTATCGAAAGCCACTAACCGTGCAATCTTACAAATAACCTAAGTTCATTTCACTAACCCCTAGACAACATCCAAGCAATCTCCATACCTGTTCTAATACGCTTACATGAGATACCATTCTTAAGACAATTACTTTTCTTTTTCGGGTCTCTTTTTCTTCTTTTCGATTTCCACACAATTTTTTTTCTTTGAAAATTTGCACTCGGTTTCCAGGACGTCGAAGTTGAAGAGGATAAACTACTACTTAGACCCAGGTTACCGATTAGCACACTTATAAGGTCTCATACCCTTAACGAAGTAAAGAGGTTGTGTCATTGCAGATTTTATTTTTCTTTCTTTTGATTAAATTGTTGTGATTACGCATTGACTCTAACCCATAAGACGTAGAAAAACAGCCTCGAACAATCACTTAGACCCGAACCATCAATATCGATGCACTCATGTCAATGTAAGGCTGAAATAGTTGAAGAACTTATTCTATTGAAATTGGAGTGTAAGCACGTGGAAATATAACGATCAAAACAAAACACATAATGAATGATATGCTCGGAGATATAAATGCTTGGGATTGAAACCTAGGGGCGGAGTACAACTATAGGCTATGGATTCATGTACGACTACTAACTAATCGATGTCTAGAGGTATTTTTCAGCAAACCTAGACTTTTGTTCCCGATTCGACAAAGTTGAATAAAGGAGACGAAAGTTCGAAATTTTTCATACTAGATATTTGTCCGTCCTAATCCTAACTAATGTAAAAGCTAAAACAAAACGAAGAGCTCAACATATTATCCTAATCACAGTCATGACACTTTAAAGAGTACCCCCCCCCCATTCTTGAACGGAACATCGTCCCGGTGTTCAAAACCTAGGAGAAGGACTCACATGCAAAAACTCGGGGGAAAAATAAAATAGATAGGAACATGTGCACCTGATGTGTGCTTGCTTTCCTGAGTTAATGCAGCTAGGTATATTTGTCTCTCCTTTGAATGATATCGAAGTGGAAAAATCTGCAAAAAAGAGTCACACGATCCAAAAAAGAGAGAATGATACATCGAAGTCACTAGTAGAGTGCATGCATGTGAAAAGAATAAGAATCGAATTCTGAAAATAAAACAAAATAACTAAAAGGATATGGGGCTCGGGTTGCCTCTCGAGAAGCGCTTGTTTAAAGTGACGAGCCTGACCAAGGTAAGCTACGCATTAGGTGGACATACTCGACGTCGTAGAGTGCGTAACTTCTCACGTGAATAGGGTGCTCGATTGGATATAGCGCGCGGATCAGTTGGATTCCATGCACAATCTATCATGTCCTCCCTAAGTTTATCTTGATGGTCCCTAAGTTGGGGACTAGAACGTGCTGTCCAAAAATTTTGGTCGATCTATTCATAGGTCGAGTTATGCACTCCATGAAATCAGTCAGACATTCGTCTATCGTTTCCTTCAACGTCTCCAGAATTTGTTGTGTGTGAACCCTTCTGGTGAAGGCTTCATCTTCACCTTGGGTACCTTATCGATGCTCCAATTAGGCGCTCGACATTTGGCGTGGCTGTTAGGCATCTCAAGAGTGGTTGAACTCATGCTGCATGCTGCTTGCGACGCGCTGGAATCTGCCTGGGATGCGCAGATGTTTGTGCACTGATTTGGGATCTCCTTCGTCTTTTCTTTGTCTAGCAGCTTAATATAGTATATTGCCTAATTTTGGTCTTTATACACTTCTTTCTCAGTTCCTAAGAGAGCCATTTCAAGGGAGTCCATATTTTCAAACGCTTCAAAGACTTCTACGGCTAGTTTCTCTAGAACGTCGATATGGAATACCGAATCTACCATACAAGGCTGCTTGAGTGTGTCGTTCATATTGAACTCCACTTCTTCATCTCTGAATTTTAACGTGAGTCTACCTTCAGCATAGTGTATGATCGTCTTTTCCGTATTCGAAATGGCCTACTGAGAATAGTTGGAATTTTTTGTCCTCATCCATATCCAAGACGATGAGCATCCTGGAATGCTTCATGGAATAGAATGCTTCATGGAATAGAATGGTGATGTGCATCTTCTTCTACATCTCAGCAAACATAGCAAATTGAGCATCCTCATATCTTTTTGCATCGACGTTAGGGAAACGACAAAGGAGGCGATCTTGGATTGGGTTTTACATATTTCGACTCCTCCTCTTCGGATTTCTTTTTGTGAACTTCAACAATGCTGCCTTTTCCATTGTTGTACTAGACGTTTCACCTTTATCAAATGTTGAAGGAGTGGGTTGAACTATCAGTTTCTTGCATTGAGGTTATGGAAATGGCAAACGAGGCGGTCTTGGTTTGGGTTTTACGTATTTTGGCTCTTCTTCCTCCTTGATTTTCTTCTTGTGTTCTTCAACGTTGCTGCCCTTTTCCACTGCTGTACTAGATGCTTTACCCCTATCAAAAGTCAAAGTGGCAGGCTGATCCATGGTCTTACCACTCTTTAGATATACGGCGTTGACGTTCTCACGAGGATTCCCTTCCGGCCTCCCCGGTATAACTCCTTGCGGTTGAGATGAGTTCGCAGCGAGTTGTGGAACTTGAGTATCCAAGACCTTTAAATGCGTTTTAATCCCAACTTGTTCCTTACATCTTCATGATCTGCTCTCGTCCCTCTAAGCTCGTTTTATTGATATTTGTTTTCCTTGTAAGAGTTGAGCTAGTATAGGCGTAATATCGACGTTAGTTTCTTGTTGTGGAGGAGGGGGTGTACGTGGCAGATAATTCTAGGTTTGGGCATGTGTCTTTGGCTGAAAATTCTGATTCCTTTGCACCTCTTGTGGCTGAAAGTTTCCCGATAGTTGTTGTGCATTCAATGCACCATCGGTATTCTTGTAAGAGAAGTTTGGGTGATTTCTCCTTCCGGGATTGTATGTGTTTCCCAATGGCTGATTGTTGTTCACGTCATTTACTTTCTTTTACCCTTGGATTTCGTGATCCTTTAATTTCTCAGAATATTGTGGATGTGCGATTCAGATAGAAGATTGAAAATCCCAACGACTTGATCCTTCATTTCGGCTAAACTGGCATATAGAGCAGGTACGTTGTTACCATGAGCTACCCTTGCTGGACTGTTGCGGCTTTAGTCTCCAGCGGCGTTGCTTCCCTCATCGGCCATACAATTGATCAAGTCTTCGATTTGTGGAAAAGTGAAGTTCCTCAAAGAACCTCTTGCTGCGGCTATGATCAGAATCCTCGTGTTATCCATGAGTCCTTCCAGAAAGTTGTGTACAAGATAGCTCTGATCCATGTCGTTGATCATCTCGTTTTCATACGTATTTCTTGCACGATTTAGGAGACGTTTTTGATACATATGTGATATTCTACGTATGATTCTGTATCCGTTTTACTTGCTTTCGTGCTTTTCATGTTCTTACAGGTTTTTACGCGTATTTGGACAATTTTGGAGCTAAAGGAACATGCACGAAGCTAAGGAGCAACTTCGGGGATCATCACGGGACAAACGGGACGAGATTGAGCATGGAAAAGCCTCACCCGGTCGGGCACAACCCTTGCACGATCGGGCAAAACCTACGGCCAATTGTGTGGACCATTTAGCACGACTCGGGCATGTCTTGCCCGACCAGATGGGCAATTAGGGCAACAATTGGACCGACTTAGGAGGCTTAAAAGGAGGCAAAAAGACGCCATTACAGCAATCTTACAGAGGAGAACAATTCAGCGAAGATAGAGGAGATTCTTGCGAAGAGATAAGCGAGGAGCGTTGGAGATCAAGCAGCACCACTTCGGTTTTGTTTGGTTTTTATGTTCCTTAGACTTTCTACTATGTTTATGTTTCTTTACAGATGCATGAGCGAGTAGTTTGTTTGTTCTAGGAGAAGGGATTAGCCCTTGGCTATCCCGAGACCGCTTTTGATCTATTTTGAATGCATCTTTCCGTTTTAGTTTATCTATTCTCTATCTGAGTGCTTAAATTTACTTGTGTTTGTGCTGATCACGTAGATGCATGTGTTAGGGATTGGGAGAAGGACCGAAAGGAGAATTCTAGTCCTATAAAGTCAGGTTTAGAACAACCGAGGTTAGGCCACGAAAGTAGGGTAGCAACGGTTGAGGGTGAACGGGCGAATCACAGAGCTTATGGGTTTAGTTCAAGGTGTCAGCCACGAAAGTAGGGGGCAGCTTGTCTAGATCACGTGTCTATGCCTTGAGAGAGGGTAGATATCATGTTAGGATCGTCCGCCTTAGATAGCTTTAACAGGGATTGCATGATAGATAGGTTGATCATTGGTTTCGGTAGTCTTGTGGTGAAACTGGTTTCCTAGGACGTTTGTCTCATCGTTAGAACCCAAGTAGTTTAGTTACTTTCAGTATTTCATTCCTTATTCACCTTCTTTCGTTAGCAAGTTCGATTCGTAGTTTGGGTTTAGGTAGTGTTGCGTAGTCTCTATGGGATCGACACCTAAAATACTACACATGGGCCGTGCAATTGCGGGTAAATTAGGTTATTTAACTCTGATACGCATCAGTCGTGATGTAGGCAAAGGCGTTGATAACCTTTAAAACATTCCCACGCTTCCTATAAACTCTCAGCTGCTCCTTGGACAAACGTGTCGATTTGATTCTTGGCGAGCTGAGCTTTAGTGTTGGGGAAGAATCGCGTCATAAATGTTTCCTCTAGTTGTCCCCATGATCGTATAGAATTCACTGGTTGGGAATACAAACAGTCTTGCGCTTTATCTTTATTCAGAATGGGAAGGTAGCAAGCATGATGCCCTTATCTGAGACTCCTTCTCCCGCTCTAGTAGTTTGGAAAAGAATCTTGAAATCGGCAAGATGGTGATTTGGATCATCAGTGGGTCTCCCTCTAAACGCTGTGTTACCCATCATTTGAATGAATATTGGTTGTAATTCGACGCGAGTATCCCTTCTAACAATACAAGATAGGAGTTGTGTATGCCTAGGAGCCATGTATGTTCTATAGGTTAACGCGGCTAAAATTTATGGCGCAACAAGAAGTGGTGTGTTTTGATCAATGCATTCAGCCATCTATTCTTCTCGCTCTAGCGCAATAAAGTACCTCACACAATAAAAATGCAAGAATTGGTTAGGCTCCGAGAGGTAAAAAAAATTGACTCAAGAAAAAGAAAATAAAACAAAAACAAAAAAACAAATTAGAATCCGGAAAGGACTATCTCCTAATCCAAAACTTTCCTAACTCTAAAGCCATAATCAATTCCCCGGCGACGGCACCAAACACTTGATGTGATTAATCTTAAGTAATAATTACCTAGACTAACACTTCCACAAGAATACGAATCGTGTAGTACAAGGGCCGAACACTAGGGATTTGATGCAACTCTAAAGCTAGTAAACTAATGTATAGCAAGGTGAAAATCAATAAGTGTTGGAATATAAAGCTAAACTAACTAATTAACGAATTAAATGCTTAAATACCACATGTTTCGAGAGATGCATAATGATGCAATGAAGTGTTAAAAAGATCATGGTTATAGATATCATTACATATTCAGGGAATTCAAGCTCTTTTCTAGGGAATGACTCTCCCGATGTCTAGACCCACTATCTAGCATCCGTACTAGCAATATCCCAATTGCGTAATCTCACCTAATTCTTAAGTTCAATTAACCTACCGGTTAAGGTTCTAAATCAATTGAGATTTCATATCCTAACTATGTTCCACAATCTAATTCATCTCCCAATGCAATCAGACTTTTATCCGAAAACAACCAATCCGAAAACAATCAAATATTATAACCAAGCATTAAGAACAAAACTTCATTACATATCGGAAAAGCACTTTAACCCATAGCTACTAAATTACTCAGACATGGACTTAGAAAACAAAACACAAAAGAAATATATATTCAACATAGATAAAGAATGAGATCCCTCCCTATTCTGTTACCAATGTCTTCAACAGCTCCTCCATGTTTTGTGTTCGTCGCCCCGTCTCCAGCCTTTCGGCGTGCTGCTCTCTCTCTTGTTCTCTCGTGTGTCATGTGTGGTGTGTGTGTGTGTGTTTTGTCCAAAATTGAGCTTTCCTCTTGACCCCTTCGTCCTTACCTCTTTCTTCTCTTTCCTTTTCTTTTTCTTTACTCTTTGGTCGAATCTAAGCTCTCCAGCCCTTTCCTTTTCGTCCTCCTTTCCTCTTCACTACTCGTTTTCTTTTTCTCGGTTTCCATTTTCTTCAGCAGCTTGTTTTTCCTTTTCCTCTTCTGAAACAATGGTTTCCTTCTCTTTTCTATCCTTTCCTCTTGATTGGCTGCCTTCTTTCTCTTGTCCATGTGTTTCCATTTATTGTTCCAGCAACCATTTCCATTTTCTATCTCCAATGGTTGCAGTTTCCAATTCTTGTGTTGGCGGTTGGAAGTTTACATTTTATTCCAGCAACTTGCTTCTATTTTATGTAAACCACGTTTCGTTTTTCATGTTTCAACCGTGCTCTACTTATTTTTGTTCCAGCCACCAAAAGTTTCCATTTTTGTTCTAGTCACCTACTTCCATTTAACTTTGGCCGTGAGTTTCCATTTTTGTTGGCCAACATCTGGTTTCTATTTCCTGTAGGTTGTGGCTACTTATTTCCATTCCTCATCTCCAGCCATGCTTCCATCTCATGTAGGCAGCCAGTGATAACATGTAATCCGTTGTAGTTTTATATCATTTTTAGGTCTAATTTTAAGTAGATTACTTAGATTTCATTCACTTATCGAGTTTATTCGAAGACTTTATCTACATTTCGTGTTTTGCATAGGAAACGAAGACATGAGGAGAAACACGGGTGATTATGGAAATCTAACCCCGAAAACGTAGTTGAGTAACAAGGTTCGACTTGTGCAAGGCCATGGACAGAGAGTGAACACTCTAACACCGAGCGAAGGGAGCGGAAACAACATTTCAAGACATGCCCGCTCGGGCATTGGAAGTGTACACGATCGGGCTAATTGCTGCCAATTACCCCCGTAGCTTTGCACGACTCGGGCACTCAAGGAACACGACCAAGATGACGTGCCCGCTCGGGTGGAATTGGAGTGCCCGCTCGGGCTAATTGATGCCAAGAAATCGCCGAAGGTTTGCACGACTCGGGCTCAAGAATCACACGATCGGGCATGGTGCCCGCTCGGGCTGAAAGGAGGGCACACGGTCGGGCAAGTGGCCTGCACGAGCGGGTAGAGGCTATGCCCGCTCGGGCCCTTGAATTTCTCAACTAACTCCTAAGTTTTGGAACGGCCAAATTAAGGGGAAATCAGATCTGAAAAAGGGTTTTTCGAACCAGATTCGAGGAGAGAAAATTCAGAGACATTAGGGCAGAAGGAAGAAGGAAGAAAAGATGGAACAACGGATCGGGAGCAAGGAGGATCTATCGAAGACATCGGTTTATGAATAGGGAGTCATCTCATTCTCTATCTATGTCGAACGTAGAATTCTCTTGTGTTTCCTTTGTTGTATTCATGTCTGAGTAGATCCATTGCCATGGGTTAGAGAGTATTACCATGTTGTGACGAAGTCTTACGCTTAATGAATGGTGGATCTTAATGCTTTCATACTTGTACGCCACTCGATATGAATGAATTTGGTATTTGATCATGTTTTCAGATTTCATGGTTGATCTTAATGCTTCAATACTTGTACGCCACTTGATTGATGATATTAGAAGTTTAATAAATCTATGCCAGGGCATTAGACTTTGGAACTTAGCCATGATTTAGGGTTTAATTGGTTTAGAATCTACGCCAGGTCAATCGCTTGAATCTAGGGATTAGGATAGCGGTCGTAATGCGTTTATGCATGTAAGATACGCAATAGATATATTGGTATATGCATGCTAGATAGTGGACAAGTCTACGCCAGTCAGTTCCTATAGGAGAGCTTGAATTCCCTGAACTCATGATAGTACCTAAGACCAATTATCTTTTTAGAACTTCGTTACATCGTTATGCAAACTCTCGATACCCATGGTGCTTAGTCATAAGTTTATCTCATCAATTAGTTTAGATTATTTCAGTTGCAATTCCATCATCATCCAATTTATACGTCTTATCCATTAGTTTAATAACTTAGAAGCTGCCTCAATTCCTTGTGTTCGACCCTAGTTACTATACGATCCGTATTCTTGCGGAAGCGTTAGTCTAGGTATTATTACTTGAGTTTAAGGCACATCACCACCACTTAGACCCGAACCATCGATCTCGATGTACTCATGTCAATGAAAACCTGAAATAGTTAGAAACTTATC
>CM071861.1:20914939-20931869 GCA_036759665.1 Gynandropsis gynandra
TCGATACCCATGGTGCTTAGTCATAAGTTTATCTCATCAATTAGTTTAGATTAGTTCATTTGCAATTCCATCATCATCCAATTTATACATCTTATCCATTAGTTTAATAACTTAGAAGCCGCATCAATTCCTTGTGTTCGACCCTAGTTACTATACGATCCGTATTCTTGCGGAAGCGTTAGTCTAGGTATTATTACTTGAGTTTAACGCACATCAGCCAGCGCATTTGCAGTTTGTTCAAAAGGCCAACAATTTCCATTTTTGTAAGCGGCCATTGTTTCCATTTTTATAAGCGGACATTGCTTCCATTTTTGTAAGCGGTCATTGCTTCCATTTCTCTTCTCTGGTTTATGATTCTTTGGATGTTGTCCGTGCATAGCTGATAGGAGAGTGGTTTTGCTTAGTTTTACTTAATTTACTCATGTTTATATCTCGACATTTCATTTCTTGTAATAACACGAGAAAACACTAGAAGAGGACTAAATGATGCTTAATGATCGGTAAATTATAAATGAATGATTAAAATAACTATGAAAGTGGACTAAAATACTATAATAAAATAAATGTTATCAAGAGGCATTGGCTCACTAGAAACATAGGTCACCTGCAAATATGCAAAAATATCCATCAATAGTTTGATGAATCCAATATATCATATTACAAATATATTGATTTAGATATCACGAAAGACCTTATATTTAAAATGATGTGAATACACCCTTCTGCCAATAACCTATGTCTAAGATTTGAATACACCATTTGCAAAAACCAATAAATAGAACCTCATGCATCAGAAGCACATCAATAAAATTTAGAAATTTTGATTTATCGGATGAATTCCCTTGAAATAAAAATGGAAAACATGACTCACTAACCTGAGATGAAGTTTCACGAAGAAATAGATGCACGGGTTCCTAAAATATGAAAGAATAAAAGAAAATTGGAGAAGAATTTGAGCTCCATGATTGTAGCAAAAGAAGTTCCATCGAAGAGATCTACAAAAGGCGACCACTCGAACAGGCGATCATTCGAAAATGGGCTATGTAGAAGCAAGAAGATTGTAGAGAAGGAGGAGAAAAAAATATGTAGAATAACCTTCATGCTTCATTCAAGCATTTTGTCATATAATTGATGGTCAAGCATTTTGAACACATCGAAATTAATGGCGTCGTGATTCAAGGCGACAATATGGTGCCAGAATTCAACACATCCTCTTTCTTTGTTTTTTGTGTCATCTTCGGTTTTTCTGCCTTGTTCGAAACCTATGGTTGCTTATTTTTGTCGGTTCACCACCTTAGCTCGCATTTTGTTCTTCATCGTCGCCTTTAACAATCCAATTGGTTTCCATCCCTAGTTTGAGAGTCAGAATCCTAGCGAGGTGAAGGTCCACTGAATGATGATAAAATTGGCTTTAATCGAAAAGTACAAAATCCCAGGACCAAGTGAAGATAGTATCGGAAAGAGCATTAATGGAAGAGGCATCCCCGTGATAGGGACACAAGGGCTCTTATCCGGTAACGTTGTCTAAGATCATGCCAACTAATCTCGAACGTGGAATAAGTTCCACCCTATACAAAAAGGAAGTTGAAGCGAGAAAATTATTGCGTAGAGAGAAAAAAAATAGCGTACGAAAAATGTTTACGATCGTAGAGAGAAAAGGAACGACCGAAGAGGTCAAAAATACGTTCATAGTTAAAATACACGTTTTTTGTATTTTTATGAATTAAGATTTTTTTCTTCTCTCATGCTCACGTGCTAGCACGAGAGAGAGAAGAGGAAAAAAATTTCTTTCATATATATATATGATTGTATAATCTCCGCCAATCTCTCTTGTTTGTAGCATGATATCAGAGCTCCCTCTCATGGACTTCGCTCGTTGCTTGTAACCTAAGGTGTGTACCGTCCGTGTCCCGGTCTCTGTCCGACTCTGGTGTCCGCCTGCATCCTAGTCTCCGTTCGTCTTTGGTGATCGTCCGCGTCGTGGTCTCTTTCTGTGCTTAATGACCGTGTGGTTCGTGTGTCTCTTCATGTTCTCGGTGTGTATCGTGCGTCGTCTTTCTGAGTTTGGTTAGTGACCCGCTTCTCGTTTGCTAGTGTGTGTATGGTGTGGGTCGTGTGTGTTTGTCTCTTCATCTTCTTTCCATCCGGTACGTTTGCTTCCATCCGTCTGCTTCGTCTTACATCTGCTTTGTGTGTTGCGTCATGTCGTCCGCTCCCTCTACTCTTGCTTGTTCATCCTCAGGTTATGGCTCATAGGACTATCAATCCGTATGACCTGTCCTCGAGCGACAATTCAGGTTGCATGTTGTCCCATGTGCTCCTCGGTGATCAAAACTACATGGAATGGGCCCGTGAACATCGTACGGCGTTGCGTTCCCAGAAGAAGTCCGACTTCGTGGATGGTTCTATATCCAAGCCGGCTGAAGTTTCTGAAGAGTTGAAAGATTGGTGGGCAGACAACTCTCGCATTGTCTTGTGGATTCGAAACACTATGGAACCAATCGTCTGAGCCAATGTGTCTAATTTTGAGATTGCAAAGAACTTGTGGGATGACATTAGGTCTCGATTCTCGATCTTCAATGTCCCCCCGATTCTTAAACACAAGCCTGAGTTGTTTTTGTGTTAGCAGAAGGGTATGTCGTCATCTGAATATTTCAACAAGATGAAGCGCTAGTGGGAGTCGCTGAGTGCTTGTGACCCGTTACCGGCTTGTGAGTTTGCTGGTTGCACTTGTAGGTGTTGTGTGTGTAAACTTTCTGCGAAGTTTTGGAAGAAACATGAGGATGATCTTGTGCATGCCTTCCTCCTTGGGTTTGATGAGGTGGTTCTCCTATCTCTTGGAAGACGAAGAAGTAGGAAATTGTCTCATGCTCCTCTGTTGAAGTTGAGTACTGTTCTGATGCGTTCCAAGTTAAACAACATTGGCCTAAACTACCCGCAAGTGCACGACACATGTGTAGTACTTTATATTTCGATCCCACAGGGACAACGCAACACAAACTAGATTCAAACTAATAAATCAAACTTGTTACGAACGGATATGGTTTTAGGATCAAATAACTAAAAGCAATGAAATAACGAGTTCTTGGAAATGAACCAAACGCTCTAGGAAACGGTTTCACCACAAGGCTTCCAAAACCAAAACTCAATCAATCTAATCATGCTATCCCAATCAAAGAATCCAAGGCAGATGATCCTAATATGATTTCTATTCTCTTTCAAGGCATAGAAACGTGATTTTGTCAAGTAACCCCCTACTTTTGTGACTGATCCCTTAATCTAAACCCATCAAATTCTATTATTCATCTGATTTAACCCTCAACCATTACTACTCTACATTCATGTCCTAGTCTCGATTGTTCTAAGCCTGAATGTCAGAGATCAGAATTTTCCTTTCGGTCCTTCTCTTGAGACTCTAATACATGCACCTACTAAGCCTTTGCAAACGCCCGACTACTAAGCCTAAATATCCGGGATTAGAATTCTTTTTTTGTTCCTTCTCCTAACTGCCTAAAACATGCATCTACTTAGCTTTCGCAAATACAAGACATTCAAAAACTCAGGCAAAGAATAGATAAACAAAAACAGGTAAATGATTTCATAAATAAATCAAAAGAGGTTCGGGATTGTCATGGGTTAATCCCTTCTCCTAGAACAATCCGACTACTCAAACATAAGTTCAAATGAAAACATGAAATTAATAGAAGAAAAGAGAAAAAAATTGCAAAATGATGTTTTCGTGTGCCTCTAGCGTTCTCGGATTTCTCTCGCTTTGTCTTCTCTTTCTTTGAACATTTTATGTCCTCTACAAGGACTTGGTTGTCCATTGCAAGACTTGGTGTTTCGTTCCCAGAGGGGGGACTGGTGATCTTGTCCTAGATGAGGACTTGATGATTTTGCTCTCTTCCTTCTCCTCCTTTTATAAGCGGGCGTCTCCTCTCTCTCTTCTGCTCCATTGCTTCTCTTTTATCCTTACTGCTCCAGCTCCTTAGTGCTTCAGCTCACATTTTCTGCTCCAGCACATTGTCTTCTTCCTCTATTCTCTTCGGTGGCTTCTCTCTCTCTTTTCTCCTCCTCCTTCCAGCTCACGCTTTCACTCTGCACTCTTTCCACCATTTGATTCTCTTCATTTTAAGCTAGTTTGTTTCTCATTTTTTATTGTTTCATTTTCATACGTATTTCTTGCATGATTTTATAGATGTTTACGATATAGATGCGGTGTTTACGTATGATTTTGTATCCGTTTTACTCGTTTTTGTGTTTTCGTGTTCTTACAGGTTTTAATGCGTATTCGGTTCATTTTGGAGCTAAAGGACGTACACGAGACAATGTACCAACATCGAGGATCATCACGGAACAATCAGGACGAGAATCGGCAAGGAATAACACCTCAGCTCGCTCGGGGCATACCTCAGCCCGCGCGGGGCACACCTTATTTCAATCGAACACAGCGTGTCGCGCCCGCGCGGGGCACAAACTCAGCCCGTGCGGGTCGCGTCCGTCACCTGCAACTACCAAATAAGTTATTTATCTAAACACGAAAATGAACTTGTTCGTGACTTATACAAAAAGGAAAAAGACTTTAGAGAAGAGGAATAAGAGATATTTTGCTGGGGAAAGGAATGAAAACGTTGCCCAACTTGATCAAGAATGGAAAACTCATGAAAAGGAAAAAAAAGGTGGCTGCTATAACAAAAGGAAAAGAACTGAACGGCCAAAAGAAAAAACAAGGAGAAAAGGAAAGAAAAGAAGAAGGAAAAGGAAGAAGAGGAGCTAGGGGTCGAAGGGGGAGTTCAGTTAGAGAGTGAGTTTTCAGTTTTGAATCGAGGAGAGAGAGTAGAGAGAGAATAGAAGAAGATGGAGGCTTTTGCGAAGGAGACATTCAAGGAGCATTGGAGATCAATTCAAGACTTCAGTTCCGTTTAGTTTTCATGTTCTTTAGACTTTCTACTTCAATTATGTTGTTTGCTTTTGAACGCATGAGCGAGTAGTTTGTTTTGTTCTAGGAGAAGGGATTAGCCTATGGCTATCCCGGAACCACTTTGATATATCTTTGAATGCAATTTCCCGTTTTCGTTTATCTATTCTTTGTTTGAGAGCTTGAATGACTTGTATTTACGAAGGCCAAGTAGATGCATGTGTTAGGGATTAGGAGAAGGACCAAAAGGAGAATTCTAATCTTAGAAGATCAGGTTTAGAACAACCGAGGTTAGGCCACAAAAGTAGGGTAGCAGCGGTTAAGGGTAAAACGGATGAATCACAGATCTTATGGGTTTAGTTCAAGGTGTCAGCCACGAAAGTAGGGGATAACTTGACTAGATCACGTGTCTATGCCTTGAGAGAGAGTAGATATCATTTTAGGATCGTCTGCCTTAGATGACTTAATTCGGATTGCATTATTAGATAGGCTGATTGTTGGTTTCTGTAGTCTTGTGGTGAAACCGGATTCCTGGAATGTTTATCTCATTCTTTCGAACTCGATAGTTTATTTGTTTTTAGTATTTCGATCTTAAACCAATATTCATTCGTTAGCAAGTTTGATTCGTAGTTTGAGTTTAGGTTGTGTTGCGTAGTCCCTGTGGGATCGACACCTAAAGTACTACACACGTGTCGTGCACTTGCGGGTAGTTTAGGTTAAAATTTGTTTAACTTTGATACGCATCACTTTTGTCCCCCACGCTTCTCATCTCTTTATCTTTTTCGAGGTACAGTGAAGCTTCGCTGGTTCGGATGTTTCTTTGTACGCCCGACAGGGCTGGGCATGTTGCTCGGTCAGGCACTTGTCTTCAAGGACGGATCGACCGGACTATCTTTTATGCTCGGTTGGGCAAGGCTTCCAAATGGAGATCGTTTGGGCTATAGGATGGTGCACGGCCGTGCATGTCTTCATCATAGTTGATCGGTCGGGTCATGAGGTGCTCGGCCGTGCAAGACTTAAAATTAGCAGCTCGTTCGGGCTTGGAGTGATGCCCGACCGTGCATTGGTTTGTAATGATGTCTGACCATGCTGCTTGTCATGCCCGACCGTGCATGACCTTGTCTCAGGCAAGTTCATACTAATTTCTTGTCCGTATCTCGTTCCGTTTGCTCCTTTGTGATCTTCAACTCTCGTACATTTTCCCGTGTATGTTATTTAGCTTCAAAACGAATCAAATATGCCTTAAAATTTGTAAGAACATGCGAACACAAAAACATGTAAAACAGATACAAAATCACACGTAAACATCGCAATTATCATCATAAAAATTTCTAAAATCATGCGAGAAACGTGTACAAAAAATGAGATGATCAAAATCCCCCAGACATGAATGTTTGCTTCTCCCTAAGGAAATGTAAGCGTACAATTTTACGGGAGAGAATTAAACCTCAAATCCCCTCTTCACCTAAGACATCCTCGATACACGACAAAAGCGATCACCCGATGAATCCCAAGCTAATTCGATCTATTACTAGTCATGCTTTCATCGTGCAGTCATTGAGGCTACCCATGAGTAACATGTGACTCTCTCCATCGAGCAAGACTTCAGACTTAGCAAAAATCGATCAAAAGTACTTAACTTTCTTTTTCTTGTTTTTAGCTAGCATACTCGATTTCTGGGACATCAAAGTTAAGGAGATCTAACCTCTATTTAGACCTAGGCTATGTCATTGGGTTACTCATATTCATAGTGGAGTAGTCGGACATATTGTCATGCGTGCCCTTAGGACGTAAAAAGATAGTTTCGATCCACCACTTACACCCGAACCATCGAATGGAACTTTTTTCTTACGCACGATGCACTAATGTCAGCTTATTGCATTGCATTTTTACGCATTTTGCCGATGACAACGGACTTTTCGTATGATGCTGTATTCTTTTTTTCCTCTTTTTTTTTGCCAAACATGCTCAACCCTAAAGCATAACGTGTCATCCTCATCTCAACAAAGCATAGTCTATACGAAGCATAATCACTTGGATAGAGAGATCAATATGTCACAAACCCAACTGTCATATCCTTGCAAACCACAATAACAACCAAATCCTCAGGAACTACGAAAATATAGCCTCGCGCGAGAACAAGCTAGACATTTCCACCAAAGTTCACAGCTAGGGCATGCATCTAATACATCCTAAGATCAGTGTTCATTTAAATCATTGAAAACATCATATTAATATCTCTATCCTAATGCAAAATACATCCAAAAACTAAAGAAAAGCATGAAAATTCAAGCAAAAATTGCAAATTATCACTGAAAAAAGTATACGTGATGTGCCTCCCCAAGACTTAAAACTGAACACCGTCCTCGGTGTGTCTCTCCTGTAAAGACAAAAAGCAAACACAAAAAGACCTTTGTCCAAAGGGTTAGAGAAAAACACATCTACTACATTCGGTTTTTTAAAAGAAATTGAGAAATCCTAAATCTACCATTGGGTTGCCTCCCAACAAGCGTTTGTTTAACGTCATTAGCTCGATGCCTCATTAACTATTTTCCCTCGGTAGCTCTCCCATGACACTCATGAACTCATTGTAAAATTCTGCATCCCTACAAACTTATGTTAAGCATCTCCTAAGAGGGTCGGAGATACTTACTTGATCAAGCATGTCATTCGCAAGTCTTCCAACAAATCAACTCTAAAACAAGACTCCTTAAAGGAGGATCCATTGATAGAGCTGGACAAGTTAAACTCTATCTTCTCGTCTCCGACACGTAGAGAGAGCTTCCCTTGTTGGACGTCTATCATGGCACTTGCCGTGGCTATGAAAGGTCTATCCAAAATAATAGACACCCTATCATTTTCTTCTATGTCTAGTACAACAAAATCAGTGGGTATACAAAAACTACCTACCTTGGTGGGGATATTTGCAACAATACCCACCGAATAACTTACCGAAAAATCCGTGAGTTGTAAAGATATCTTGGTAGGTTTGAACTCTCCGAAGACCATACGCTTGTAGACCGAATATGGCATGAGGCTCACGCTTGCTCCTAAATTGCGTATGGCCTTGTCAATGTTGATTTCTCCTATGGTGCATGGAATGGAGAATCTTCTGGGGTCCTTTAACTTCGTGGGCAGCTTGTTTGGAAGAATGGCGTTGTATTCCTCGGTGAGTGCTACCGTCTCACTCTATTCGATATGTCTCTTATTGGATAGAATCTCTTTGAGGAATTTGGCATATGTAGGCATTTGTTGGAGAGCTTCCAGGAACAGTATGTTGATGTGGAGCTTCTTGAGGATCTCTACAAACTGTTCGTACCTCACTTCATTCTTGCTGCTCACCAACATTTGAGGAAACGGTATAGGAGGTTTGTACGCTGGTGGAGCAACATACGACTTTTCTAGATCCGGTTCAGCCCCTTCCATGTTTGCGATGCCTTTGCCTTTATTCACAGATCTTCCAGCAACTTTCTCTTGCTCTTTGGGGGTAGGTTCTTAATAACATTCCAGCTGTGCAAAGGTGATAGCGTTCACGTGCTCTCTCGGGTTTGAGAGCAGGTTTCCCAGGTAGTGTGTCGGGACCCGAGAGGATGAGGCAGCTTGTTGCGCTATTGAATTCTCTTACATCTTCACATGCGTTTTGAGCTCATTAATTGCTGCCCCCATATCTGAATTGAGTTTGGCTTGAAAAGATTGTTGTTGTCTTTGCTCCTTGATGAATTCAAGCATTACCACCTCAAGGCTTGATGAAGAAGCCTGAGGTGGTTGAGGAGTTTGCTGAACTTGCTGGAATTGCTGGGTACCCTGTTGGTACGATTGCGACTCCTATTGAAATCTCGAGAACTTAACTGGTTGAGTCATCAGGTAAGATAAGTTCGAGGGTTCCTCTAGTTCGGGTTGTAGGTGTTCCCTGATTGCATATTCCCTTGCTGCTAGGCATAATTCATCTGTTCTATATCCTCTTTCATCGTGCATTCATAAGATACATGCTTCATATCTCTACAGTTTACATAGTACATGGCATTTTCATTGCTCATTGCTCTACTCTGGTTTACCTCGTACAGACCTCTTGTCTTGTTCAACATACCCCTTGGTGTGGACCACATATTGTGGTTCATGGCAAGGTTATCGATCAGCTAATATGCCTCCTCTACACTCTGATCCATGAATGATCCTCTAGCAGCATTATCCAACGTCGTTTTGTGTTCATCCAACATCCCATTGTAGAAAGTTTAGATCACATACCGTTGCTCTAGACTATGGTGTGGGCACATCTACAATAGGTCCTTAAACCTTCCCCAAGCTGCAAATATTGTTTCCCCCTCTTTGCATGTGAGTGTTGTAATTTCTCCCGTCATCTGAATCGTCTTGCTGGGAGGGAAGAACCATGATAGGAATAAAGTGCAGAGCTTGTCCCATGTAGTGATGAAACTAGCGGGAAGAGATTGCAGCCACGTTTTTGTGTGTCTCTCGATTGAGAAGGGGAAGAGACGCAGCAAAATTGCATCCTCTGAGACTCCATGTATCTTGAATGTCCCAAAAAGCTCTAGGAAATCTCTTAGGTGCTGATGGGGGTCTTCGTGGTTTCCACCCATAAATTGCTTCTGATATAGCATATTGATCATGGAAGGTTTGATCTCAAATTGTTCTCTAGCAACAGTAGGCATCCTTATTGCACTTTGAACGTTTTTCATGTTTGGTATTACGTCATCACGAAGTCGACGTGGTGGAGGAGCCTGTGGCTCTCGCGGCCGAGGTGGTAGTTGTTGTTGCTGTAACTATGCCACATTACAATTAGGTATCTGAGGTTGTCCATGGTCGTCCAATACAATGTTCAGGTCTTCCATATTTCCTAGATTGGACGATTCTGTTCTCCCTTTGTCTTTGCTCTTTTTCAACTATCTATAGGTTCTTTCGTTCTCGAGGTCGATCTGAAGCAGGTTTGAAGTACCGTGAGATCTAATCATACACAAACAGAGGACAAGTAAAAGGATTTAGGTAATAAGAACAAAAAGAAACAACAAGTATGATCCTATGTTCGAATCTAAAACGTGTTGACAAATAGTCCCCGATAACGGTGCCAAAAACTTGAAGTATTCCAAGTTAAACAAAATTAACCTAAACTATCTGCAAATGCACGACATGTGTGTAGTATTTTAGGTGTCGATCCCACAAGGACTACGCAAAAAAAAACTAGATTCAAACAAATAAATTAAACTTGCTACAAAAGAATATGATTTTAGGATCAAATAACTTAAAACCAATAAACTAATGAGTTCTTAGAAATGAAACAAACATCAAAGGCAGGTGATCCTAATATGATTCCAACCCTCTTTTAAGGCATAGAAACATGATTTAGTCAAGTGACCCCATACTTTCGTGGTTGATCCCTTAATCTAAACCCATCAAGTTATGTGATTCATCCGATTTAACCCTCAACCCTTACTACTCTACTTTGTGACCTAGTCTGAGTTGATATAAACCTGAATATCCGAGATCAGAATTCTCGTTTCGGTCCTTCTCCTGAAACTCTAAAACGTGCACCTTATTAGCCTTCGCAAATGCACGACTACTAAGCCTAAAATATATAGGATAGAATTCTCCTTTTGGTCCTTCTTTTAACTCCCTAAAACATGCTTATACTTGGCCTTCGCAAATACAAGACATTCAAAAACTCAAATAAAAAATAGATAAACCAAAATAGGGAAATAGATTCATAAATAAATCAAAAGAGGTTCTGAGATTGCCATGGGCTAATCCTTTCTCCTAGAACAATCCGACTATTCAAACATGAGTTCAAATGAAAACATTAAATAAATAGAAGGATAGAGAAAGAAATTGCTCAATGATGTTTTCGTGTGTCGTCGTGTGCGTCTGACATTCACGAATTTCTCTCGCTATGTCTTCTTTCTCTTTGAACGTCGATTGTCTTGTACAAGACTTGATTGTCCACTGCAGGACTTGGTTGTCCGCTGCAAGACTTGGTCTTTCGTTCCCAAAGGGGGAACTGGTGATCTTGTCCTAGATGAGGACTTGATTATTTTGCTCTCTTCATTCTCCTCCTTTTCTAAGCGGATGTCTCCTCTCTCTCTTCTACTCCAGCTCATGCCAGCTCAAGTTCCACACTTTACCAGCTGATGGCTTCTCTTTTATCCTTAGTGCTCCAGCTCACATTTTCTGCTCTAGCACGTTGTCTTCTTCCTCCATTCTCTTCGGTGGTTTCTCTCTCTTTTCTCCTCCTCCTTCCAGCTCACGCTTTCACTTTGCCAACTCATGTTCCAGCTCTTTCAACCATTTGATTCTCTTCCTTTTTAGCTGGTTTGTTTCTCCTTTTGTCCCCCACGCTCCTCATCTCTTTATCTTTTCCGGCGTACAACGAGCTTTGCTTGTTCGGATGTTTCTTTGTGCGCCCGACCGGGTTGGGCTTGTTGCTCGGTTGAGCACTTGTCTTCAAGGAGGGATCGATCGGGCTGTCTTTTATGCTCGGTCGGGCATGGCTTCCAAATGGAGATCGGTCTGGCTATTAGATGGTGTCCAGCCGTGCATGTCTTCATCATAGTTGATCGGTCGAGACATGAGGTGCCCGACGTGCAAGACTTGAAAATAACAACTTGGTTGGGCTTGGAGTGATGCCCGACCGTGCATTGGTTGGGAATGATGCCCGATTATTCTGCTTGTCATGGCCGACCATGCATGACCTTGTTTCGGGAAAATTCATACTCATTTCTTGTTCGTTTCTCGTTCTGTTTGCACCGTTGTGGTCCTCAATCCTCGTAATTGTTTTCGTGTATGTTATTTAGCTTCGAAACAAACCAAATATGCCTTAAAACCTGTACGAACATATGAACACAAAAATAAGTAAAACAGATACAAAATCACACGTAAACATCACAATTATCATCACGATATTTCTAAAATCATGCGAGAAACATGGACGAAAAACGAGATGATCATGTTCCATGGCTATGATGGTTCGTGAGCTTCAGTGGCTCAAATATTTTTGGGATAGCCTCGGGATCTCTCATCGTCGTCCGGCTCGCCTATTCTATGACAGTCAGACCGCCTTATACATCTCCGCCAATCCGGTATTCCACGAGCGCACGAAGCATATTAAGGTGGATTGTGGATTCGTTTGGAATGAGTTACTTGCTGGTTCTTTGGTTACTTCTCACGTCTCAACCCATGATTAGTTTGCGGGCATCCTTACCAAGTTGCTTGGTCGGAAGGAGTTTACCAAGTTCATTTCCAAGTTGGGCTTACAAAATTTGTACTCTCCAACTTGGGGGTATTAGAGGCTAGTTATGTCTTTCCCTTGCTAGGTCATCATTATCACGGATGTACATATATTGTTATTGCTTGTGTTGTGCAACAATAACGAATACAAAGAGTCATATTCTGATTCTCTCTTGTTTGTAGCATTTATTCAGTTATGTATAAAGGGATGTGTAATGATTGTACCAATGCAAAATCTCGATGTCAAAAGTTTTGACAGCTAGGGTGATTTTGTTTTTTGAAAAGAGAAAGCTCAATCTTGTTTGGAAATTATGGGACTCAAAGTTGATAACATGGGAGAAAGATTATGATATTAAGGAAAACCATATCCAAAGATTTCAAGAAGACATGGCATATTGGAAACACTTATGTATAAAAGGTCATGCCCGATATTTTTTTAATGTATTTTCTTTGTAATAGATAGATTAAAACCTTCTGAGCTCTCTATAACAGTGTATAATCAATCTCCCAATAAGAACAGTGAAATTAAAGATAAATAATGGATCAAAACCTGCTGACAGAGGTAAGATTTGTACAACTTAGATGGTATGGTAGATGGTATAACAATTTCAGGGGAAACAAATGTTATGAGTGATGGAAGAATTGAAACTGAAATCTTACATTCAAGGCTTAGATACATTAGAACTTGAGGAAAGTGGAGTCTATTGGAAAACATATTTGTGATAGTGGTGATCTTGGTAAAGCACAAATGATGAGAATGACAACCTGAACGAGACAAGGACACACGTACCAGTCACGAGGGTTAAGGCTAAGAAGATACAGAATTTGTTTGCTCAAATGGTGGCAGGATAACTTGCAAAAGCACCACAAGGTCACCAAAGGCGTTAAGAGAGGCTTACGTGATAGCTTACAAATGGAAAAGGTTGAGAGGAGCAAGAAGCTAGAAGACCTAAATGAGCTCCACTAGAGTAGGGAGTTACTTGACTTGAGCAGACTCTCTGTAACAATGTACGTATGACATCATTGATCACTTGACCCGAGCAGGGGTGTGTTCAACCCGAGCAACGTAGTGATTGACCCAAGAAAATCCAAGGGAGTCAAAAGATCATTTGAAGATGTAGAATAATCGGCCCAAGCATCACAACTTAACCAATATATGGTGGATTCGACCTAACAGAAGCACTACTCAGCCGAACGTAATTTTTAGTTTTGTGAATTTTATGGTTAAAACTTATGCGGCCCTCGGCCTAATAGTCATACCACTCGACTGAATACATTTACCAAACTTTGTTAAGTTAGCTTATTCTATTATTGTTGGCCCTTTTAAATAATAGACCCATTGTAGAATTTTAACTACTTTTTATTCGATTGAGGGTGTCTTTTTCTTGCTAATTTTTTAGATTTAACTTCTGAACCCATGGAGAGATTGGAGTTTTCTCCAATTTATCAAAACTACATCACAAATGTTGTTGTATCATTTAATGAGTCTAGATTTTTTTAGTTGGGTTAAAGTTGGGGTTTGGGCATCCTTTTTCTAAAAAAAAGTTTCAAGTTATGTTATCAAGTTGTTATGGGGTTTTAGACCGTTTTGTATTTCTTAATCTTAAAATAGAAGTGTCATAAGAATTTGAACGTAGCAACGATGTTATTCACTTTGAGTTGTTCTTGAGTTATAAACCAAATCGAAAAGGAGAAATCGAGGCTTGAGAGCGAGTGAAAAATCGAGTGAATACATCTTTCTTACAGGTTGTGAGCTTCGTTTATCGTCTCTTTCGCTCATGTCTTCTCTTTTGTGGCTACCTATTCTATGTCCACTTCAACAAATCATCATGACAAACCACCGCAAGGTAAAGGGGCCACTAAAATGCATACACAATTGCAATTGAAGATGGATGAATTTCTATACATGCTGCAAGAATTTACTAGTTTCAACCAACGATGTGATCGGGTGGAAGACATAGCACGTGGGGTTTGCCAAGAACAACACCGAAGGGGGCCAAATGGAGCTCGTAATCTATAAGCTCTAGATATGGATGAATACAAATATAGTGAAGCTCTAAATGGGGAGTATGACCACTCCATGAGGCACAACCAACGTGTGAGGGATAGAATCGATGATGATATCAACAACATCAAGATGGAAATTAATATGTTCATTGGTTGGAGCAATGAGAAAGCTTATTTGTAATGGGAGCAGAACATGGAGATTGCTTTTTACTGCCCTCAATCCTCTAAACTAAAGAAAGTGAAACTTGCATCAGAAAAGTTTAGCGAGTACAAACAACCATGGGGGGATCTACTTGTGCTCTCTCGAAGGCGTCTTGGAAAACATGCTAACATCACTTGGGACGAGATGTGTACCATTATGTAGTGTTGATTTGTACCTTCTTACTATCATCGAGACACCAATAAGCATTTAAGGAGATTGGTGTAAGATAGCGCAAGCGTAGAAGACCACTACAAGAAGATGGACTTCCTGTTATTCGAGCAAACATCGAGCCAAATCGAGAGACAAAAATGGAGCGGCATCTATGCGGTCTTAATCCTGAGATAAAGGACCGTGTAAAAACTCATTATTATGTGGACATGGACGAACTGTTGCATAAGCAATTGAAGAGGAAGGGTAAAACATTCTGGACATATCGAAACCCTTTCAACTATTAGTCTAAAACTATTCAGTTTGACAAATCGAATGTGAGACACAAAGCAAGGAAAAAAGTGGAGGAATCGCAACCCAAACAAGTACTCATTATTTCAAGTGTCAGGGTCAAGTTCAATTGGGTCAGGATAGTCTGAACAAGAAAGCTAGATCATACGAGCTGATGGCCTTTAAAAGAAAGGTCGTAAACAACACTTTTCTTTCCATGAGACTGATTGCATTCAAGAAGGCTTGGCTTTCAGACTAGCCAATGCTTGTAATTTTGTTCACAAAGTCATTTTTCACTACGAAAAATGACACTTTATTTGATAAAGATGAGATCTTGGATCCATCACAAGTTGCACGAATACAAACAACAAAGGGAAAGGCAATGGAGCTCCAAGAAATGATCGTACAAGGGAAAAAACAAGGAGAAAGACAATTGAGATTCAAGACGTGTTCACAAATTTGGACATGAAAGAATGGATAAAAACCTCACAAAAACTTTAAGAAATGTTTAAGAAAGACTACAAGAGGTCCTGACAAGAAGAAGAGGCTGAGAGGAGCAAGAAACATGAGGGTCAGACAATGCTCATCTAAAACACAATTGTGCTCGGCCAGAGTGCTTGGTGACAGAAAGAAAATGCTTGACCCACGCTTTTTCTCCAGACCAATAAACTTTAGTTTTATGGATTTTCAGGTCAAGACTAATGGGGTGAGCAATCTGACAATTCGACAGAGTGATCCTACCATGTTTTTTATAAGTTAGTTAATTTTATTCAATTTTCCATTATTTTTGGTGCTTATAACTAGAGGACCCATTGTTTGATGTTATTGAGATTTTCTTTTTCTTGCTAAACATAGAAATTTAGCTACAAACTCTTGGAGAGATTTCAAATTGTTAACCGAATTACCAAAACTTGATCACAAGTGTTCGGATCGTTCCTCGAGTTTGAGGTTTACTACCAGTTTAATAGTAGTTGGCGTTTAGGATGTCCTTTCTTCCGAAAGACATATTCTAGGTTCTGCTATCAGGTTGTTAGTAGATTTCACTCTATTTCCATTTAATCTAACAAAAGAACGTCAATCTAGGATCATATCAAGTGGTACCACGCCCTCGTTTTGAACTAAATCGAAGAGGAGAAGTCAAGGAATAGACAGATGAATGAGTGAGAAAAATTGAGAGAAACACTTTTTCTAAGATATTGTGAGATTTTCTCATCTTTTTTTTCTTTCAAGTCTTCTATTCTTAACTTTTCGATCTCTAGTTTTGGGTACCATCGCGACGAACCACTATACGATGAGGAGGCCACTCAAGTGCAACCACCATGACAATTGTTGATCGACGAATTTAAACACATGAAACAATAATACACTAGTGTCATCAACAACATCAACGATGACATCAACAACATCAAGATGGAGATTTTTATGTTTATTAGACATAGCAATGTGGAAGCATACTTACAGTGGAAGATGAAAACTGATACAAGCTCCGTAACTTAAGCCGCAAGAATGGAATGGGTTGAGTTGGTAGAAGGCCTAAGGGCACTCTCTAGCCAGGACTCGGTGGTAGGGAAGGTGGACGAAGGGGAACAGGCCAACAGGGGCGCTCGCTCGATCCTTCAAGTGATGGATGGACGGGTGGATCGTAGGACACCACGAAGGTTATGGACGTGACCTTCGATACAGTCTCTCGTTCGTCTTGGACTCCCGGAGCACAAGAGGAACTAAGGTGGCGAAAACTCGCAAGAATTGAAAAGAACTTAGAAATTTTTATTCGAATTAAGATTATCCTCCAACAAAACAAGGCTCGGTTTTAAATAATGACCGAGAAAGAACAAGAAAGGGAAAAATACAATATGGCCATTGGGCCTTAATTCGGACAAGGCTAAGAAAGGCAAAATGGATCTTGGTGGAAAAGGCAAGAGCCGTTGGGTTTGAAATTTGAATTTCAAACGGCTATGTCCGGTTAAGGCAAGTTGGATCTCGGTGGAAAAGGCAAGGGCCGTTGGGTTTGAAATTTGAATTTCAAACGGCTATGTCCGGTTAAGGCAAGTTGGATCTCGGTGGAAAAGGCAAGGGCCGTTGGGTTTGAAATTTGAATTTCAAACGGCTATGTCCGGTTAAGGCAAGTTGGG
>CM071861.1:20932951-20960248 GCA_036759665.1 Gynandropsis gynandra
CGCACGGGCTCAGGCTCTCCCGGATGTATCCCTTGCTCATAAGGTCTTGTACTTGCTTTTAGTGCTCCTTGATCTCCTCGGGATTCATTCGGTAGGCGGGTCGGTTTGGTAGAGGCGCGCCGGGGACGAGATCGATCTGATGTTCGATGCCTCGTATTGGTGGTAATCCCGCAGGTATCTCCTCGGGAAAAAGATCGTGGAATCGTTCGAGCAATCTCTAGACCTCCGTCGAGTGCTCGTGCGTACCTATTTCTGTTAGCAAAACATCTCGAAAGACCATTAGTAATACCGAGCTTTAACTGCTCAAAGCCTTTGAAACCTCTCTAGTCTTAAGATAGAAGTTTTTTTTTCATTAGGGTTAACAGATTTGGATAACTTCCTTTGCAATTCATGTACTTGTATAGGACTAAGAGGGGCAAGAGACACTTTACGCTTATTGAGGACAAAGGAGTAGTGGTTTGTCCTCCCGTCGTGTTTAACCTCTCGGTCGAATTGCCAAGGTCGTCCCAATAGAATATGGCCAGCTTGCATTGGGGCCACAACACACAAAACCTCGTCCTTGTACCGTCCTATGCTGAAGGGTACGGTGACTTGTTCGGTGACTTTGATTCCACGCTGGTTGTCGAGCCATTGTAGTTGATAGGGCCGCGGATGCTTCTTGGTCTCGAGTCCTAGCTTTTTCACCATGTAATCGCTAGCAACGTTAGTGCAAGAACCGCTATCGATTATAAGACCACATACCTTGCCATTCACGGTACACCGTGTATGAAAGATGGTCTCGCGTTGGGCGGTTTCCTCAGGCTCTATTTGAGCGCTAAGCACCCTTCGAGTGACCAAAAGCTCTCCTGCGTCTCCGTACTCGATCTCCTCATCTTGGAGTTCCTCCTCTTCTGCCTCATCCATGGATTCGTACTCACCGCTCTCGGTGATTATCATGACTCGGGGGCTAATGCAATCTCGTGCCATATGTCCCCTACCTTGACACTTAAAGCAAATAATGTCACGAGTTCTAATCGAATTCACGGAGTTAGAAGTTTTACCGTCGGGTCGCGTGGCCCGGGAGGTTTCGGGCGCTTTGCCTCTAGAACGCAGGTCAAGCCCTTGTTCTTCCGTGCGAGGCCTCTCGGTTGGCTTTGGTGGTGGATTCCACCGTGTGGTTGGGCGAGGCCTACTGTTTGAGGCTTGCTTGGATTTTATTTGTTGCTCAATCTCGACGGCAAGGTGCAGCAAGTCGTGCATGTCTCGGTACGGTTGCCGCTTCAATTTCCTTGCGATCCATTCTTGAAGTCCACCAATGAAGTGTGCCATTGTGGTCTCCGCGGATTCGTTGAGTTCCAAGCGATGTCGTATATGCTCGAACTCGTTGTAGTAGTCCTCTACGCTCTTCGGACCCTGCACCAACTTACGGTACTGTTGTTGTAAGTCCCTATGGAAATGGTTAGGAACATACCTTTTACGCATGAGATACTTTAGTTCTCTCCACGTAGTGATTTGGTCGTATTGTGCTCTGCGTCGTTCAGCAACTTCGCGATCCCCCCATACCAATGTGTTGTCCGTAAATTGTGCGGCCGCGTATTGTACCTTCCTACGTTCCGAATATTCGTAGCAATCGAAGATGTTTTCCATGTGACGCTCCCACTCGAGATAGGCTTCTGGATCTACTTTTCCTGCGAAGCAAGGTGGGTTTACTTTTAAATCTGTACGGGATTGGCGTTGCGGCCTTACCTCGTCCAAATCCTCATCCGGGTTTCGTGGCGCTCTACGCCTTGGTGGGGCGTACTCTAGCTCGTCGTCGGAGCTATCTTCGACCTCCATTCGTCGTGGTTGCTCTCTGACGTGTGGTGCACGTCTCGGCCTTAGGTGTTCGTTCGGGGGATAGTCAGCGTTCTCCCGTGGTCCGACGAAACGCTCGGCTTGTGGGCGTCTCGGGGCTTCTTCTAGGCGCAAGAGACGGGAATTCATGTCTCGCATGGTTTGGAGTATCTCGGCGAGGGTGTTGTTTGGAACGTCTCCGGTTTTGGCCATGATTCTCTTCTTTTTTTTTTTTGAAGTTTTCTTTTGAATACTGCAACACTTAGCAAACGAAATCAAACAACAAAACAAAATCAAAATGAAATAGAGAGAGTAGCGGATACGCTTGTGGCCGAGGACCGGGCTCTGATACCAAAAACTGATACAAGATCCGTAACTTAAGCCGCAAGAATGGAATGGTTTTGAGTTGGTAGAAGGCCTAGGGGCACTCTCTAGCCAAGACTCGGTGGTAGGGAAGGTGGACGAAGGGGAACAGACCAAGAGGGGCGGTCGCTCGATCCTTCAAGTGATGGATGGACGGGTGGATCGTAGGACACCACGAAGGTTATGGACGTGACCTTCGATACAGTATCTCATTCGTCTTGGACTCCCGGAGCACAAGAGGAACTAAGGTGGCGAAAACTCGCAAGAATTGAAAAGAACTTAGAAATTTTTATTCGAATCAAGATTATCCTCCAACAAAACAAGGCTCGTTTTTAAATAATGACCGAGAAAGAACAAGAAAGGGAAAAATACAATATGGCCGTTGGGCCTTAATTCGGACAAGGCTAAGAAAGGCAAAATGGATCTTGGTGGAAAAGGCAAGAGCCGTTGGGTTTGAAATTTGAATTTCAAACGGCTATGTCCGGTTAAGGCAAGTTGGGCGCAGGCCAAGATATGGCAAGTTGTTGCCTTTGTTCATGACACCATTTGGTGGAGTTCCTCGACTTCATTGATGACGAAGAGGGTCTTGGTTTTTGGAAAGTTGCTGCTTGTGTCCCCCTCTTCGTTGTTGAACTCGTGACAGTGGTTGAAAAGCACTTGAGCTACGTACGTATTGATTCTTGTACGGAGGCTCTTTGCTCGGGATCTCGTGAGTGGCTTGTCATGGACCACCGGCATGGCAATGTGTGATCCATCTTCTCCTAGCTCTCCATCCGCTCCCGTGCTTGTCTCGCCTATACTAGGCTCGTCCTCGTCGTGATCCATGCTCGGCTCATCCTTGTCACGCTCCTCTCCTTCTTTAGGGTCGTAGGTCGTTGTAATGCCCTCATCAAAAATTGAGATGGTTTTCAATTTCCATTTCTATTCTGAAATCAAAAAAAGAAAATCTAGCGTCAATGAAGTTTATTCACTATGCGCTTCTATGCTGGAATCATCAATGATAAAAGCTTTGAGGAAAATGAGGCAGCAAATGAAAAATCACTTGTAGTGTGACAAGTCTTGGAATTACATGACACAGAGGTAAGGTTACTAAAGAACGAGAAGAAAGAGCTTATAATGAGTGGCCCTCAGGTATTTCATAAAAACAGTGAGGCCTTGAGAGAAACCTAGAAACAGATTTTGAGAGATAACCCGTGAGCATAATGTTTCTTTCAATGAGAGTGAGAGAATTCAAAAAGACTTGGCATACAAACCAGACGTTGTTTGTACTTTTGTTCAAATAGTCAAATTTCACTAACGAGCTCACCCTTTCTTTTTTTATTTTTGTTCCTAATTAATTGCAAGGTTCTCGGAACGGTTTCTAGAAGAAGAAACGACCGCATAAAGAGAAAGGATTAGATTTGGTGTGGTCGAGAGATGATGTATGGGCATAGGTGCGCATAAAAAGGCTCATATAGAGAATCAAATCAAAACTTCTCATGCAAGAAGATAGACATTTTAGAGTCCGAAAATTCATAAATCGTGACACCTACAAAAGCGAGTTCACTACAAAAAAAAACACTGTATTTACAACGAACGGAGCAACGAATCCATCCGTTGATGTCAAATGCCAATGGATTGCAACGGATACCCGAGAACTTCCAACGGGCCGCCATCCGTTGCAATCCATCACAACTTTCAATGGACGGTCAATAGATAGCTACCGTTGCCCCCGTTCATTGCAATCCATCGCAACTATCAACGGACGGTCAACAGATCTCTTTCGTTGCTCCATCCGTTGGAACGCCATTAGAAAACCCCAAAAAACAGCCAAAGGACATCCGTTCCAAACTGTAACGGATTTCCATTGAAAAGTGTAACGAATGCCCTTTGAAATTGTTAATTTTGAGGATTATCGGTGGAATAATTTCATGTGAACTTGCAACGGGCATCCGTTGAGGTTTCCAACGGATGTCCGTTGCAAATAACACTATATAATGATAACTATCAAGGTTATAGCATCAAACCATCAACAACAAATATATTTTCAACAAAATATCATCTTCTTCAAATAGAGATATATATAGATCGAGAGAGTGGATGTATAGAAGGAAAGATCCTAAAACCGAAGAGATTACGCAAGAATTCTTACAGGATTAGAGAAATTCATGAGTTTTGCATCGATACAACTTTTGTGTCAAGAATGCGGGAAAATGTTATGGCCTTGCAAAAGATGCAAAAACATGAAGTATCAAAGTCAAGAAATTGTTTGCAAACATCTTTCCAAGGTGGGTTTCGTTGAGAATTACGAAATTTGGTTATTTCACGGCGAAAATTGTGACGTTAGAGATATTGTGCAAGAAACACAAGTAGAAAGAAAAGAAGAAGTTATTCTGAAGTATCAACGACCAATCCATATGTGGGAATGGTGTCAGATGCTTTTCCTTGGAGTTGTTCATGAACAAACGCATGAAGAGATGCCGAACATCGATGCACGCCGATTTTTCAACCTATTGGAGTCGACGAAACAGCCTATATATGAATGTTGTCGTGAAGGTCAGTCCCGCTTATCTTTACCTTCAAGATTGATGACTATAAAAACAGACTACAACATTGCTGAAAATTGCATGATTCATTATGCAAAACCATGTGTGAATATTTACCGGAAAATAATCAAGCTCCTAAGACATGCTACAAAACAAAGAATGTTTTAAAAGATTTGGAAATACCACATGAGAAAATTGATGTTTGTAGAAACAGTTGCATGTTGTTTTAGGGACATGATAAAGGCTTATTGGAATGCAAGTTTTGCGGTGCAAGCAGATTTCGGCCAAAAAAACCATCTTCACGTAAATATGTACCATATAAAAAAAATGTTCTATATGTTTGTAGCAAACAGGTTGAGAAGGTTATTTGAATCGAAAAAAATCGTTGTGGCAATGAGATGGCACGCAGAACACTCGACGGGCGAAGGTATAATGCAACATCCATCGGATGGTAAAGCTTGGAAAAATTTCAATGAAATGTTTCCTGAGTTCGCGTATGAAATGAGAAACGTTTATCTTTGCTTGTGCACCGATGGTTTTAGTCCATATGGACAATCTGGAAGTCAATATTCTCTGTGGCCGGTGATTTTTTCGCCATATAATTTGCCTTTAGATATGTGTTTCAAAAGAGAGGTAATGTTTCTGACGTTGCTGATTTCAAGACTAGAACATCTGAAGAAAAGTTTTGATGTCTTTTTTGCATCCCTTAATTCAAGAATTAAAACATTTGTGGAACGAAGGAATTCTTGCTTATGACGTTAGTACAAAAGAACACTTTTACATTGAAAATGGTTTTGTTGTGGAAACTAGCGACTTTCCTGCCTATGGAATGTTATCTAGATGGAGCACGCACGGGAGATTAGCATATCCATATTGTATGGAGGATACATATTCATTTCGACTAGTGCATGGTAAGAAACAAAGTTAATTTGATTGTCATAGAAGATTTCTTCCTCGTAGCATGTCTTCCTCGTAGACATGCTTTCCGAAAAGATAAAGAAAAACATTTTCGAAAGAACGTGGTACAAAAAGAGGATGCACCGTGCATGCAAACCAGAACGCAAATCCATTACGAAAGATTGAACACAATGGGAGATTTAGAAGAATCGATAGAATGCGGTGGAGATCGTGGGCGTCGTAAATTAAAAGGTCAAGGTGAATGGCATAACTGGTATAAACGTAGTATCTTTTGGGAATTGCCATATTGGAAAGTATTGATATTAGGTCATAATTAGATGTTATGCATATCGAAAAGAACTTTTTCGATAACATCATCATACTGTTTTGAATAGGGCAAGTAAAACTAAGGATAATATACAATCTAGAAAAGATCTGAAGACAATATGTAGATGACCTGAGCTGGAATTAAGAGATGGAAGGTCACCTGTTTCAGTATTCAGATTGTACGGTCCGACGAAATTAATATTATTAAAGTTGTTAAAAGAAGACATTAAGTTTCCAGATGGATATGCATCGAACATTGCTCGGTGTGTGGATATCACTGGTTTAAGGCTGATCAGGTTGAAAAGTCGCGATTATCATGCAGCAACTCATTCCAATTGCATTTGTTGAGCTCTAACCACGGAATTTTTATGTTTTACTATACGTAATTAGCATATTTTTCAGAGATATACGTGAAAGAAATTTAAAAACGGATAATTTGAAATTAATGAAAAACAATATCTCTAAAGTATTATGTTCATTGGAAAAAGTCTTTTCGCTTTCATTCTTCGATGTCGTGGAACATTTTCCAATACATTTACCAAATGAGGCAATACTCGGTGGACTAGTTCAATTCAGATGGATGTATCCTTTTGAAAGGTTTTTCTTTCATTTAAAGAAAAAATCAAAAAAACAAAGCAGCGGTTGAAGGATTTATTGTCAAATAATACTTATTGGAAGAAATCACATATTTCAACATGTTTTATTTCGAGTCGCACATTCAGACGAAAGAACGACGTGCAACAGATGATCATACCAACTATTTGTATCAATATAATCCACAGTTTTGCACAATTCCTGAGATGTTTACACCTTACTCGGTAAGTACAATGTAGATTTAATATTCGAAATTACTTATTTGGTTAGTTACTATGCAGTTGAGTGATTGGATTTAAGGACAAATATTTTTAAGGTAAGTCGGAATGATAAGGACAATATTTTGGATCCACCACAAGTTCTATGAGATCAAATAATAATGGAGCGTCGAGAAGTATTCATACAAGGACAAACAATGAGGGGCAAAGCAAATGAGCTTCGAGATGTGTTCGAAAAGCCTCACAAGCACATCAAGGAACACTTTAGAAAGACTAAAACAGGTCTTTACAAGGAGAAAAGACCAAGAGGAGCAAGAAACAAGAGGAATAGACAATGCTCAACTAGAGAAAAATTGAGCTCGGTGAGAGCAAGAAAACGCTCGACCAGAGTATTTTCTTTGGATTCATATACTTTAGTTATTTATATTTAAGGATTAAGACATATGCGACAGTGGACCGAGTGATTTTCCAAATTTTTATAAGGTAGTATATTTAATTTAGTTTTCCATTATGATTTGGTCTTTATAAATATTAAACACAATTTATGATATTTAAACTAAGCTATAATAAATTGAGATTGTCTTTGTCTTGCTAATCTTAGAGATTTAGCTACTAAATTGTTGGAGAGATTCCAAGTTGTTCAACAATTTATAACAACTAGATCACGAGTGTTGTGGCATCATTCGCTGATTTTGGGGTTTTGTAGTTGAGTTATAGTTGTGATTAAGGACGTCCTTTCTTCGAGAAGAAAAGTTATAGGTTTTGCTATCGCGTTGCTAGTGAGTTTCACTTCATTCCCTCCATCTAACAAAAGAATATTGATCTAGAATTAAATCATTACTTTCCTTCTGTTGTTACTAATTTGTTACAAGGTTCTGATGAAGTGATTCCCTAAGAAACATACAACGAATTACCTCCACTACATAGGATTTAACATCAAATTGATTTTATTCATGGTACGAGCAGTCCAAATCACCCAATATACCATACCAATCTCAAGGAAAGAAAGAAGGTGAAGGTGGTCTTTCAATCAACAATCTTTTGTGGGTTCATTTACGTAAAGAGCATTTTTCCGAGCAGCGTATATCCAACTTCATGTCCTAAGGCAACGAATGATTCAATGTTCTCAACCACATCAATGGAAAAATATACAAGATTGAATTACATGGTAAGAACAAGGTTATATCAATTTTCAACATTGCTGGCTTGGTTCGTTTTAATGCAAATAATGAGCTTGATCTGAGTTCAAATTATTTTGAATAAGGAGGGGATGTAGAGGACTAAAACGAAACATATACACCAATGACATACAAACCAAAAATGACGGCTATGGCTAAGAAGATGCACATTTTTTTGGCTCGAATGGTGGCAAAAAACTTGAAAAAGTACCACAAGGGAAAGAAGAGACATTAAGGTAGGCTTACACGAATTGCTAAAAAAGGAATACAACGACAGGAGCAAGAAGCTAGAAGAGCTAAAGGTGCTCAGCTAGAGCAGAGAGTCGATAACCTTGAGTTATAAATGTACGCATGACATCGTTGGTCACTAAATCCGAAGATAGTGTGCTCAACCCGAGAAAACCAACGAGGTCAAAGGAGCAATTGAAGATCTAGAAGACCCGACTCGAGCATCAGATAGCTTGACCGAGCCATGGTGGATTAGACCGAGAAGAGGCACTATTTGACCAAATGTACATTAGTTTTGTATATTTTATAGTTAAGACTTATGTGGCCTTGTCGGAGTATTTTTATTGTGTTTTAGCTTAGTATGTTTGTTAGCTGAATCAAGTATAAAGGAATGATTTTGGATAGAAGTGAAATCACACTTAACAATTATAGAATTCAAGGTTCCAGAGAAGATATAGAAAAGAATACAACGTAACTATTCCCACATGAGATATGTGAACAGCACAAACTTTGTTTTCATGAAAAAGGGTTTACAGATGAACAAGTAACAGAACAATGGGGATATATTTAAAGATATACAAAAAGCAGAGAACGTGATTGCTGTTTTTTTATAGAAAAACACAATAGTCCATCTCAAGGTGTAGATTTGTCAGAAAATCAAGATAGTAAATTGAAAGTATAGTGCAAAAATGTAATATTAAATAGTAATGTGGTTATTTTGTAAATACCTAAAAGTTTGGTATTATAAAAAAGGAAACAGAAAAAATAGTATTCTGACGACAATTCATTATTCTGTAAAACAAAACCATAACCCTGAAAATAGAGACAAAGAAAACAGAATTGTGACAAAATATGCAAACAAGGAAAGAAAGAAGGTGAAGGTGGTCTTTCAACCGACAATCTTGTGTGAGTTCATTTACGTAAAGAGCATTTTTTAAGGCAACGAATGATTCAATGTTCTCAACCACATCAATGGAAACATATACAAGATTGAATTACATGGCAAGAACAAGGTTAGTTCAAATTTCAACATTGCTGACTTGGTTCGCTTAAACTCAAATTATTTTGAATAAGGAGGGGATGTTTAGGATAAAAACCCAAAATATACACCAAAGACATACAGACTAGTCATGAGGTCTATGGCTAAGAAGATGCACATTTTTTTCGCTCGTATGGTGGCGAAAAAACTTGAAAAAGTACCACAAGGGCAACAAGAGACATTAAAGGAGGCTTACGCGAATTGGTGAAAAATGAATAGGCCGAAAGGAGCATGAAGCCAAAAGAGCTGAAGGTGCTCAGCTACAGCAAAGAGTCGATCAAATTGAGTTACAAATGTATGCATGACATCGTTAATCACTAAATCCAAAAGGTAGTGTGCTCCACCCGAGAAAACCTACGAGGGTCAAAGGAGCAGTTAAAGATCTAGAAGACCGTGCTCGAGCATCAGATAGCTTGACCGAGCCATGCTGCATTGGACCGAGAAGAGGCAATATTTGGCCAAATATACCTTAAGTTTGTGAATTTTATAATTAAGACTTATGTGGCCTTGACGGAGTATTTTTATTGTGTTAGTTTATATTATTTAGGTTTCCATTAAATTTTGGTGTTTATAAATAAAAGACGTATTTTATGACATTTTAACGAAGTTTTATTCAATTTATAGTGTATTTTTTAATCCTTGTGATTTAGTTTTTGAGTTACTAGAGAGATTTTGAGTGTTAAAGTACTTATCAACACTAGATCACAAACGTTGTGGGCTCGTTCGTTGAGTCTAGGATTTTTTTATTCAGGTTATAGTTGGGTTTTTGGGCATCTTCTTTAGGAAAGCTATGTTTTAGATTTTGCTATCAAGTTGCAAGGGTGTTTAAGTTCATTTCCATCCATCTAACAATAGAATACAGTCTAGGTTCATATCAGCACATAATAAGATTTGGTACATGGAAGAGTAAAACAAAGGGAGTTCTTGAGTATACACGTGAAAATTCATAGGGTTAGATGACTATTCTAGGAAGGTGTTGATATATTTCTTGAAGTCAATGATGAAGCTTATACAAAGTTTGAGGAGTGAAAATTTAATTTTGAGAAGGAAAGAGAGAACAAAGTGCTTTAGGACAAATAACCCTTGAGATTTGTACAATTCTCAATTTGATAACTTGTGCAGAAGATGTAACTTTGTGAGTATAAAACATGTGCTTACACTTCATAGAAAAATGGAGTCGCAAAGAGGATGAATCGCTTGATCAAGGAAACGTTCATATGTTTGTTAGCTGAATCAAGTATAAAGGAATGATTTTGGATAGAAGTGAAATCACACTTAACATTTATAGAATTCAAGGTTCCAGAAAAGATATAGAAAAGAATACAACGTAACTATTCCCACATGAGATATGTGATCAGCCCAAACATTGTTTTCATGAAAAAAGGGGTCTATAAATGTACAAGTAACAAAACAATGGGGATATATTTAAAGAAATACAAAAAGTAGAGAACGTGAATGTTGTTTATTCATAGGAAAACACAGTGGTCCATCTCAAGGTGGAGATTTGTCAGAAAATCAAGATAGTAAATGAGTGTATAGTGCCAAAAATGTAATATTAAATAGTCATGGGGTTATTCTGTAAATATCTAAAAAGTTTAGTATTATAAAAAGGAAACAGAAAAAATAGTATTCTGACGACAATTCATTACTCTCCAAAACAAAACCATAATCCCGAAAATAGAGACGACGAAAGGAGAAAAATCGTATTGTGACAAAATATGCAAACAAGGAAAGAAAGAAGGTGAAGGTGGTCTTTCAACCGCCAATCTTGTGTGGGTTCATTTACATAAAGAGCATTTTTCCCAGCAGCATAAATCCAACTTCATGTCCTAAGGAAACGAATGATTCAATGTTCTCAGCCACATCAATAGAAACATATACAAGATTGAATTACATGACAAGAACAAGGTTAGTTCAATTTTCAACATTGATAACTTGGCTCGTTTTAATTCAGACAATGAGCTAGATTTGTGTTCAAATTATTTTGAATA
The DNA here is from genome assembly GCA_036759665.1 of Gynandropsis gynandra. NCBI lineage: Eukaryota > Viridiplantae > Streptophyta > Magnoliopsida > Brassicales > Cleomaceae > Gynandropsis > Gynandropsis gynandra. The sequence goes on from CM071861.1 coordinate 20,944,124, forward strand.
AGGAGAGGATGTTGAGGACTAAAACCCAAAATATACACCAAAGACATACATACTAGTCATGAGGACTATGGCTAAGAAGATGCACATTTTTTCGTTCGAATGGTGGCGAAAAAATTTGAAAAAGTACAACAAGGGCAATAAGGGACATTAAGGGAGGCTTACGCGAATTTCTGAAAAAAGGAATAGGCCGATAGGAGCAAGAAGCTAGAAGAGCTTAAGGTGCTCAGCTAGAGCAAAGAGCCGATCAACGTGAGTTACAAACGTACGCATGACATCATTGGTCACTAATTCGAAAGATAGTGTGCTCAACTCGAGAAAACCAATGAGGGTCAAAGGAGCAATTGAAGATCTAGAAGACCCGGCTCGAACATCCCATAGCTTGATAAAGCCATGCTGGATAGGACCGAGAAGAGGCACTATTCGACCAAATGTACCTTAGTTTTGTGAATTTTATAGTTAAGACTTATGTGGCCTTGACAGAGTATTTTTATTGTGTTTTAGTTTGTTAGTTTATTTTATTTAGTTTTCCATTAAATTTTGGTGTTTATAAATAAAAGACGCATTGTATGAACTTTTTAGTGAAGTTTTATTCAATGTATAGTGTATTTTTTTAATCCTTGAGATTTAGTTTTTGAGCTACTGGAGAGATTTTAAGTTTTAAAGTAATAATCAACATTAGATCACAAGCGTTATGGTGTCATTTGTTGAGTCTCAGATTTTCAATTCAGGTTAGTGTTGGGGTTTGGGCATCCTTCTTTAGGAAAGGCATGTTCTAGATTTTGCTATGAAGTTGCGAGGGGGTTTAAGTTCATTTCCATCCAGCTAACTATAGAATATCAGTCTAGGTTCATATCAACACATAATATGAATTGGCACATGGAAGAACAAAACAAAGGGAGTTCTCGAGTATACACGTGAAAATTTATACGGTTAGATGACTATTCTAAGAAGGTGTTGATATATTTCTTAACGTCAATGAATGAAGCTTATCCAAAGTTCGAGGGGTGAAAAATTAATTTTGAGAAGGAAAGAGAGAACAAAGTGCTTATGGACCAATAACCATTGAGAATTGTATAATTCTCATTAGATAACTTGTGCAGAAGATGTAGATTTGTGAGAATAGAACGTGTGCTTACACTTCATAGCAAAATGGATTCAAGAAGAGGATAATCACATGATCAAGGAAAAAGTCATATGTTTGTTAGTTGAATCTAAGTATAAAGGAAATTTTGGATAGAAGTGAAATCAAACTTAACAATTATAGAATTCAAGATTTCTAAGAAGATTTAGAAAAGAATACAACGTAACTATTCCCACATGAGATATGTGATCAGCACAAACATTGTTTTCATGAAAAAGGTCTACAAATGTAAAAGTAACAGAACAATGGGATATATTTAAACAAATACAAAAAGCAGAGAACGTGAATGTAATATGAAATATTCATGAGGTTATTTTGTAAATATCTAAAAATTTATTATTTTAAAAGGGAAACAGAAAAAAATAATATTCTGATGACAATTCAATATTCTCTAAATAAAACCATAGCCCCCAAAACAGAGATGAAGAAAGGAGAAAATACCGATTCCCGTTCGTTATAAGATTCACATCAAAAGTTGAAACTAAAGGAAGATCTCGGTGTGGATAATCTAGTGGCATTTTACGTTCAGATCTCACATCCTACACTTGTTGTATTCGCCAAAACAAGCACTATAAGAATTGTTCTTCATGTTTTGATGAAAACTCGCACAAGCTCTTCCTGAAACATGATTAGATCTATATTTAGGTTAATAAAAACGCTTTTGTTATCCCGTTAGCAACCTAACAGTAGTATTTGAGCGTTTGGACATCTGTATTTATGATTGGGGATCAATTTGGACGAAAAATGGATCAAAATCCGTAAAAAATCGTGATTAGGGTTCAAGCTCAAGAGTTCGCCTCGATCGAGCAATAGTCTAGCTCTATCAAGCTGAAGCTCAAACATCATGATGGGTCATCTCAAAAGGTGATTGTTCGATCGAGCCATGAGATGGCTGAATCAAGTCAATAGAGATGTCTACGAGCTTCCTAAAATATGACTCCAAAGTTCGATGTCAATACAATTTTATTTGACGACTGTATGGTTCGACCATCAGATTGAATGAAGCTTCTGTCTAATCTCAAATAATTGATATCTAATAATAAATTTTTTTATCATTTAGCTTTTCCTTCTAAGTAGACATATGAATCGGTTCTTGTTTACATGACACTGCCTAAAACGAGGAGATATGTAGTTCAAGAATTAGAATATCGTGTCTAAAACATAAGATGTTTAGTGGAAAGAAACACTTAGTTCTTGTATACACATGGACTACCCGAAGGACATAAACTTAATTTTTTTCCGACCATTAGGTGAAGGATAAACTCAATTATATCAATAGGAACGACTTAAAAACCAGGTGACTATGTGATGTAGAGCTGCATGTTTAGATTATGAATTTTATGGTGATAGAATTTGTAATCAACTTACTTTATATGTTTGGGAAACGTCTTGACAGCCAAGGGGCTCAGACATATAGTGATGGTTAATGCTAATATGAAATTGGATTTCTGATGTTATTGTAACATTAATTAGCATGCATATCATATAGATAAAACTCTATGTCTTTGTGATATTTTGATGTTCATTCCCTATTATTTATGTTTTTCGGTTTAATTGTTTACAAAATTCTCGAATATGCCTTCTTTGTGCATGTGTACCATCCTCAAAACCACAAGCTTAGTGAGGATAACTTCGTGGATTGGCAACCCAATTTGCAATTGGTTTTGACTCATGAGAAGCTAACTGATGTGATTGATAAACCAACTCTGTAGTCCCTGACCCCGTGAATCCAGAAGCCATTAATGCTTTTTTCAAACATGACTATTATTGTACTACTGTAAAGTGCATCATTTTGGCATCGATGAACGCTAAACTCCAAAGGAAACATGAGAATATGACTCCTCCATTGATCATCTGACATCTTAAGTAGATGTATGGATAACAAAGTCGTACAACAAGGTATCAATTGTCGAAGACTTTGTTCAATTCTAGTTTGAGTGTAAACTCCCCAGTGTCGTCCCATGTTCTAAAGATGATAGGTCTTATAGAATAGCTTGAGAAACTAGGGTGCACATTCAAAAAGGAGTTGCAACAAGATCTGATCCTTCAATCCATTCAGACTCATTTTCACCATTTATTGTAAACTTCAACATGAACAAGATGGATGTCGATTTGCATGAGATGCATAACATGTTGATGGATTACCAGAAGAAGACATCCACGAAAGTGAAGGGGTTCAGTTCTGTGTTGTTGGTGAGCCAATCCTATCCTGAGAAGAAAAATGGCAAGAAAAGGCCTAGAACCAAGAAAATTGCGCCCAAGGCTAGTGTGACCAAGGCCAAGGGTAGTGTTAGCAAGGCCAACCAGTCAAATGCTGAGTGTTTCTTCTGCAAGAAGAAGGTCATTGGAAGAGGAATGCAAGGAATACCTTTCATCTCTTGGTAATAAGAAAAACAATGTAAGACTTCCATGGAAAGTTATATCATGATCTCTTTAACTACTATTAATTCATATAAATGGGTATTGGATACCGATAGCAGCTTTAACATTTACAATATGTTGCAAGGACTGAGGATCAATAGAAGGTTCAAGAGAGGAGAATTTAGTCTGAAGGTTGGAAATGGCGCAAGTGTTGGTACTCTAGTCGAATGATCAATTACTTCTACGTGAAAGTCCTTATTGTTAGAAGACTGTTACTATGTTCCAAAATTTGTTTCGAACATCATTTCCAATTCTATGTTAGAGAGACGTGGTTTTAAGGCAGTTTTCGGTGAAAACATTTGCTATGATTTATGTGCGAATGGTTATCTTCAATAGGGTATATATGTATTGCCTTATTTGAATGTTCAATCTATTAACATGCATATTTCTGGTCATAAGAGGAAGTTAGATGATCGCTTAAACCAAACTTTTCTTTGGCATTATAGACTTGGTCATATCGGTGAGAAGAGAATCAATAGGTTGCATAAAGATGGCCTTCTAGATCATTATGATTATGAATCATATGCAACTTATGAGTCTAGTCACACGGGTAAAATGACCAAATATCTGTTTACTGGAATCGGAGAGAGCTATGGAACTTCTAAGACTCGTACATACTGATGTATGTGGACCTATGAAATTTCAAGGTAAGGGTGGGTATTCGTATTTCATCACTTTAACTGACAATATATCCAGATATAGGTTTATGTATCTTATAAAACACAAATCCAAATTTTTGAAATGTTCACGAGTTCCGCAATGAAGTGGAGAAACAAACTGGAAAGTCATGATTTTCTAAATCATCTAAGACAAAATAGGATTTTGCTATTTTGTCACAGTGAACTTCTCTTAAGACACCTCAACATAATGGTGTATCCGAAAGGAAAAATCAGATATTATTAGATATGATCTGATCCATGATGGGATTCACATATCTTCTAATAAATTTATTGGGTTAATACTTTAGAACCAATAGCCTATCTTTTGAACAAATTTCCCATTAAAAGTCATCTCTAAGACACCATATGAGATATAGAAAGGATGGAACCCATCTTAAAACACATAAGGGTTTGGGGTTGTACTACGTTCGTAAAGAGATTGCAATCAGACAAGCTAGATACTAGGTTTGATAAGTGTAGATTATTGGGTTATCCCAAGGAAAGCATGGGATATTATTTCTACCACCCTTCTGAGCACAAAGTGTATGTGTTCAGAACTGCAACCTTTCTAGAAAGGGAATTTCATGAAGAAGTAAATTATAGTGGAGAAATAGTTCTTGTTGAAATTCAATAACCCAATGAACCAGCACAAGCTCAAGGACATTAGATGTCAAGTGAGTAGCCTTGGATGAGTGATCTACTGTTGAACCCAAGGGTTCCATCTTCAAATGTTGAAGTTGGAGCACCTGTTCTAGAGCAACTTCAAGAACCAATTCAATAACTAGTTCAAGAAGATGTTCAAGACCAAGTTCAACAAGACATTTCGGCGCAGGTAAGACCTATTGCACAAGCCTCTTTGAGAAGGTCTACCCATTCTTGACGTGCACTTGAACGATTGAATTTGATGGTTTAAGAGGGCATGATCGGTCATAGAAATGATGATCCGTTGGCTTTTCAAGAAGCTATACAAGGTCCAGATTCTAAGAAATAGTGGAAAGCTATGGAATCCAATATGGAATCTATGAAGATCAACGAAGTATGGACTTTAGTTGATTCTTTTTACACCTCCAGACCAATTAGTTGTAAATGGGTTTACAAGAAGAAGATTAGAACAGATGTGCAGGTATAGACCTATAAAGCCCATCTAGTGGAAAGGGTTACTTATAGTCAACGTGAAGGGATTGGCAAAAATGCTTTCCCCTGTGCCAATGCTCAAATTTGTTTGGATCTGCATACAATAGATGCCTACTATTATTATGAGACATGACAAATGGACGTGAAAATAACTTTCCTTAACGAAGAGCTCCAAGAAGAAGTCAATATGCGGAGAACATTTGCTTTAACAAAGCAACATGGAATCTATGAAGATCAATGAAGAAGAATTCAATATGCAGAGAAGCAAGCTTCAAAGGTCCATCAATGGACTTACGTAAGCTTCTCGAAGCTGGAACATTCGCTTTAACAAACAGTTGAAGAGTTCAACTTTGTTAGATGCGGAGAAGAACCTTGTGTACAAGAAGGTTAGTGGAATCATGTTTGTCTTTCGTGTGCTATATGTATGACATATTGCTCATAAGGAATGACATACCAGCCTTGCAAAAGACAAAGTCGTTGTTGTCTGATCAATTCTCCACGAAGGATCTAGGAGTAGCGACCTATATTCTAGGAATAAAGATCTATAATAAGAGATAAAAAAAGGTTGATTGGATTGTCCCAATCCTAGTACATTGATAGTATCGTAACATGATACAACATGGAAAATTCCATGAAAGGCTATCTTGCGATAGACAATGGAATTACTCTCTAACGGGAGGACTTTCCTAATACCTAGAAAGAGAGAGAACACATGATTGGGATCCCATATGCTAGCGTAATGGGATCCCATATCCCCAGTCAAGTTTAAAAGTTCTGCCTATAACCCCTCCGTTTAAAATTTTGTTAAACCACTCAATTTTAACTCGATTTTCGATCCAATTTCGACCCGACCCGATCAAGAATTAATTTTGCCTTGGTTTATACTTAATTTTGACCCGGTATAGGTGTAATTTTGACTCGGTTTAGACTCAATTTTGACCCAGTTTAGGCTCAAATTAAACAAAAATTTGAAACCAATTTTGATCTAATTTATACTCAATTTAAACCAAAATTTGAAACCAACTTTGATTCGGTTTAGGTTCAATTTAAACCCGAATTTAGTTCCAATTTTGACCTGATTTATATGTAATTTTGACCGTAATTTGAAACTAATTTTGATTAGGTTTAGGTTCAATTTTATCAAAAATTTGGATCCAATTTTAATTTTTACATGATTAAAATCAAAATCAATATCAAATTTTAATCGAACTAAATTTTAATTTAATCAAAAACTGCTTTTTATCGGTTTTTCAACTTTTATCTAAATGTGTTCGATTTTTTAATGCAATTTTGAGTAATTCGGGTTTTAACCGAGTGAACTCAAAATTACACAAAATTTGCAATCAAATTTTGATTTTCACCCGGTTAAAACCTAAATCAATATGAACTTTGAACCGAACTAAATCAAAATTTAAATAATAACAAATTATTTTCCTTTTATTTGAATTAGAATCAAATTTGATCTAATTATGACTCGAATATCTATGTAATTTTGAGCGATTTGGTTTTTAATCAAATAAAAATCAAAATTGAATCAAATTTGTACAGAATTTTGGTCAAAATTGCACCTAATCTTGACCCGATTTTGATTTTCAATCGATTAAACCCCGAATTACTCAAAGTTTCAAAAAATGGGTCAAAATTGCACCAAATTGAGTCAAAATTATACTAATTTCGGGATAAAAATCCAACAAACTGATAAGAATCATTTTTATTTAAATTTCGGTTTTATTTTGTTGGATAAAAATGAAAATTATGTCAAAATAACACTCAGTTCGAGTCAAAATTATATTAATTTTGGGTTAAAACTCGAACAAACCGATAAAAATCGGTTTAAATTTCAATTTCGTTTTAATTTAATGTAATATTGATTCAGGTTTTAATTGGATGAAGATCAAAACTGTACCAAATTCAAGTCGGAATTATATCAATTCCGGGTTAAAAATCGAACAAACCGATAAAATCGTTTTTATTTAAATTTTGGTTTAATTTTATTAATTTCATATGAATTCGGATTTTATTTTGATGAAAATCGAAATTGGGTCAAAATCGTATCCAATGTGAGTCAAAATTATAGCAATTTCGGGTTAAAAATCAAACAAACCGATAAAAATCTGTTTTTGTTTAAATTTTGGTTTAATTTTGTTGAATTTCATACTGATCCGAGTTTAAATTAGATGAAAATTGAAGTTGGACCCAAATTATGGTCAATTTTAAATCTAAACCGGGTCAAAATTGAGTCTAAATAGGTCAAATTTAAACCCAAATTCTAGTCAAAATTGACCATAAACTTAGTCAAAATTAGGTCTAAACCGGTCAAAAATTAACTTCAACCGGGTCAAAATTTAGATATTCAACGGATTTAAAATGGAGGGGTTATAGGCAGAATTGCAAAACATGATGGGGAATAGGATGAATGCAAAACATGAGCGGGGAATAGGATGAGTGCAAAACATGAGGGGGAAATAGGAAAAGTTGGTAAACATGAGGGGGACATAGGTGTTTTACCCTTATATTTATATCATTTGATGATTTTCATAGGTGTATGATAGAGTCCATGATTATGTCTAGAAACTTGATGTTATGATAGTGATCATAATAAAGAGAGTCAAGTTTCTGGCAAGACTTAATCTAAATTGTTCTTGTTCATTAGATCACTAACCGGACTTTAGTGATGTAGAAAAAACATCATATATGTGATGATTTCTATGGTGATAGAAATTAGTAGAACTTTTACAAAATCACATATGTGGGTGATACACATAGAGATGTGATCACTGAACTGGTCTAAAAGAAGAATTCTTAATGGTTAAATTACCAATAATCTAGACACTTAGTATTTTTATGTACTAGGTGGATAGATATTGGGAGTAATTAGATGCTTACATAGTTAGTAACTAATCAAGATGAGATCCATCAACTCTTGGTATGATTTTGACCTCTATGTTTTCAGCTATTGTAACGACTGTAACAAATCCTCGGTCGGGGTTACATGCATGAATGAAGAAAGGAGTTTCTTGGGTTCATTCACTAGTCAGTTATGATTAGTATGAAACATAGTTGATAATCCTTAAGGCTTGACAGTAAAAACCATGCCTAGGATTTTTCTGGAGCTGTAAAGACAGAAGGAAATACTAACATCATATTCACCATTGTTTGTTTTGAGTAAAGTTGTTACTCGTATTGTTACTCGTATGAAAGGATTTTACTTCATGTTATCTGGTTGTTGAGGAGTATTTCTAGACGCCAAACTTAATTAGTTAATTAGTGAAAACAAATTAGCTACAGTTTACTGATGAACCTTTGAGGTCACACACTCACGAGTGTTTCGGTCTTTGCGTATGATTATAATACAATCACTGCGAAATGCGATTATATTTTGCTTGCTATCACCGACAAATATTGTCATAATTAGACTATTTGATATATTACATTAACGCAAGTGTAAGATCGAAAGTATGGTGCCAAAAATGTAACCTTAAATAGTCATGGGGTTATTTTGAACATACCTAAAAGTTTAGTATTATAAAAAGGGAAACAAAAAAATATTTTTCTGATGACAGTTCATTATTCCCTACAACAAAACCCTAGTCCCTAAAACAGAGACGAAGAATTGAGAAAGAATCCATTCTCATTCGTGATAAGATTCACATCAAAAGTTGAAAGCAAAGGTAGATATATGTGTGGATACTCTAGAGACTTTGTATGTTTGGAGCTCAAATCCTACACTCGTCTGTATTCACCAAAATAGGTAACTTCAAGAATTGTTCTTCGTGTTTTGGTAAAACCTCGCACGATCTCTTCTTGAAATATGAATAGATCTATATTCGGGTTGTTAAAAAACTCTTATTTTATCCCGTTAGTAACCTAATATAAAATAGTTGAAATGTCGGAAACACCTTAGAAGGTGACAAATAAAACCAATATAGGTGAAATGGGAGAAAAACAAGATTTAAAGAACAATTTTTGTCTAGAGACAAATCAATGAAACAAATTAGACTACTAAAAAGATACTCACAAAATGACATGGTTGATGTTGCTTTTAATATGGCATAAGAGTCTGAAATTGATAAACCTATGAATTATGTTGAGGCAAAGAATGCCAAGTTTTGAATCTCATGGAAGGAGACAATGTTAGAAAAATATAATTTTAAAGAAGAACAAGTCATGGATCATGCCTTACAAACTGTTTGGAAAATGATGGTTGTAAATAGGATTTTTAAGAAAAACCCTTGAATTCCAAAAGTAGTGAAATTTGAAATTAAGTTTTTATAGGTCACTCATCTCGAGTGTTGCACTTAATTTGTGTTTGGTCATCTAAATAATGTTATTGCAACTTCCAATGATTATTGTATCATCAAGATATATAATCTACACTGAATCTTCCTTCACTTGCATATACATAGTTGTATCTCACTTACTCCTCTTATATCCATCTAATATAAATAATGTATACATTTTTATGTATCAATTTCTATGTACTTGTTTTAAATCATAAAGTGCCTTGTACAGTTTTAACACTTTGTCTAGTGGACCTTCAACATCATATTTTTAAGGTGGTTTAATTTACACATCCTCGGACATTCATCATTCAAAAATGTTCATATCTATTTGGTGCAGCTTTCAATTCATTTGAGCTTCCAAGACAATCAATGTCCTGACTGAATCATCAAGACATAGGGGCACAGTTCTCCCCATAATCAAGGCATTATGCATAGATCAATCCCTTTGCCATTTACTTTTCCTTCACCTTCTATATTTCTCTATTCTCACGAGTGTTTATTTTATACAACCATTTTATACTAATAAAATTTTATTGTGGTATATTATAAGAACCAAGGTTTGGTTCTTGTTAATCATCTCAATCTCGAAATCCATTACCTCTTTTCAGCCTTGCTAGTTCATTGCATCCTTAAAAAATTTAGACTTTCGTCAGAGTTATAAATACATGAGACTATTTGATTCTTCATTTTTACCCTTCATCTATCATGTACAATCGACAGACTGTTTTCGTTCAACCAAAATCTATGTGGAGTCACATGAAGTAAAATCCATTTAGACACTTGACTTTGATGACTTGGTGTCTAAAGTTGTGGTCTTTCTGACTATATAGTTTTAGGATCAATACTAGAACTTGATTCTTGACTTAGGTCTGAAATAGAAATCAAATTTTCTTGTTATGCAATTCCTAACAAAATATCCAATCTTTCCACAATAACAACACTCTTTTTTAGACTTAATTTGCTTAGGAGCTTATTTCTTTATTGTTTATCTTTGAAAAATCACTTATTTTCGTTATGGTTGTCCTTTTTAAATCTCCACACCACTTTTTCCTCTTAGATTCTATCTCAGTTTTAATCCTTTAAACCTTGCATGAATTGCGTCCTCTTGACCTCCATCATGTTTTTCACCAAATATATAGTCCTAAGATTACATTGAAATGAACAACTCACCCATAGATAGTGTAGTTAAGTCATTTTTTTATTCATTCACCCCGCATAGGGATATAACCTTTACTGCAGTCAATAGAGTATTTAAGACACTGAAGCGTCCTTCAAAATTTCATCCCATAGACTCTCATTTCATTTTATGACTCTGAAACTTTATTGGAAAATTTCTTGATGCTCTCTTGCTTTTTGTATAGTGTTTTTCCTTGGTCAATAAAGATTTATCATTACAGTTTTAAGGTCTAAATGTTATATCTCCTTGAACAGTCCCTAAGCAGTTTTTGAGGTATCATATTCTGAAAAATGGGTACTGAATATGTCCTCAAAGACAATACTTTACAAAAGTCATGGTAATATCTGCTTGTTCTCTTACAACACTCCCCATGCCACAAGTTCTTTCTTCCGTTCTTTTGTGAGTTGTACAACATACTCTGGAATTTTTTAAATGCCTTCTACTTTCCACAGCCCTTTGGCTCTCCAGGCTACTTTATCTCTATAACCCATTGGTTATAGTTGGTTCCTTCAAATACCGAAAATGGAGGAGTGTTATCCGTGTTTTAAGACCCCAAACACCTTGTTAATCTTTAGGTTAGGTTTTTAGATGTTACCTCACTGCATTCCTTTTTTTTTCTGGTGACCGGTACCCTTATATTTGGTACTTCATTTGAGGTCCCTAAAACCAGAGAGATCTGATATCACTTCTTGGTTCTTAGTGGTTATGGGACATCATACTAACATCCATTACATTAATTTCTTTGATTTGTTGCAAACAAAAACTAAAATGGTTGGAATGTTTTGGTCTTTCTTCGTTGCTCGAATGAACTTGTGAAATGGGTTTTGGCGTCAGAAAATGAGATAGCGAGTTTGAGAATTCGATAACTTATACATTTTCGTTTTCTTCTACACATCATACATCAAAATTCATACAATTTTCGGCCAAAACAATTTCTAACCATTGCTTCTCATTTTCAGGTCTTGTTGGGCTAGGTTTATGGAGAATTAAGTTATGGGGGTGTTGTCTCGTGTAATTGGGCTGCCTCCTTGATCTGTTGGGCCGCCATCTTGATATTTGTCTTCGTTTATAGGCTTGAACTGATTCACTTGGGCTTTCTTTGCTTTTGCATCTCGATCCTTTGCATTCCTTCTTGATCTTTTTGGGATTTCATTCTGATATGATCTTAATGAAGGTGAAACTTTTCTTGTGTGAAACTTGACTACAATTTAACCTTAATTGACCATCCTTTTTATAATAACAATGTAAACACCAAAAAATCATTCTTACCTTTCACATTTTTCTCTGATTTCATACGTCGAAAATAAAACCTTTTAATTGGTTGATGTAATGTGCATTCTGATTGGTCAATGTCCTCTTAACCTAGCTGCTTTTATGAACAAAATTTTAAAGTTCTTCTTCTTCTCTGCAAAAACCTTTTCTTATGGGTATAATTCCATTTCTAAATAGAACTCATGCATGTGTGTTCCTTTTTTTTTTCATATGCTCGTTCATCTTCTTCTGCTTCCTCTTCATATGCATACTCGTTTTTTCTTCTTATGAATCAATGTTGTGTCATAACATTGTGCGACATAGTTCTGTCATGACGTTGTGCCTCTCGCATTATACGACAATGTTATGCCCTAACATTGAGCTATATGTGTTGTGCGACAGTGTTGTATCATATGTTGTACAATGTGTGGTATAATGTGTAATATTGTCTATATGTGATGTAACGTGTGGTGCAATATGCAACGTTGTAATATGTGGTACAATGTGTGGTCCAATGTGTAGTGTTATACAACATATGGTACAACATGTGGTGTAATGTTCAACATTGGAAAACGCGTGGTGAAATGTATAATATTGTAGAACGTATGGCACAACGTGTGGTGTAATGTTTAATATTGTACAATTTGTAATGCAACATGCAATATTGTATAATGTATGGTAAAACATGTGATGCAACGTTCGATGTTGAACAATGTGTGGTACAACGTGCAACATTCACAACATGTGGTACAATGTGTAGTGCACCATGCAACGATATAAAATATATGGTTAAACATCTGGTGCAACATTTGTATCCTCATATTCTTCACTTCAAATTTACAAGTCGTATCCGGACATTTTTTCGATTTGTATATCATCTTACACATCCTTGTGCATTCGTAGAGACCAACCATAATGTGCACCGCCAGTATCAGAATGTTCTCATCTATAAGAATCTGATAACAAAATTTAGTCATAAAATATTAAACTAGCCAAAAGAGTTCAACTAATTAAAAATAAATGAATTTACACTTACCTCCGAAGGTAAAATAAATAAAGAAAATTTCGAAGTTTTCTACACGTTGCCGTTAAAATTGTTGAGCATATGTCGAATCTCATGAAAAATCTGTAGAATTATGAACCTTCTCCAAGGAAACAGGTGCAAGTTACCAGGTCATTGACGATTCGAACCAAGAAGTTGACGGGGCCAATGAATCTTTACTTGCATCAAATAGGTGTGTCAAAAAAGTACAACATGGCCATCTGTAATCGGTCTTTGCATTTGGACAATGAGGTCTTCACATCGTTCGTGGTGATTGATTTTTGGTTTGACCAATATCTGTCACTGAACCCACTAGCACGAAGTCTTAACCAATTTTGTGAATATTGGTTACATTTGACTAAAGATATGATGTCGCGCTCTATCATTTAATACCAGATAGACACACCATTGAAAATAAATCAGAATTTATTTCTCTTATTTTCATTACATACTAGACAAACAACGCTCACATCCCCACTGTTTTGTTTTTCTCATCATCTTCATATGGAATATATATTTGAATTGAGGATATTCCACAAAGCATTCCTACTCTTTTGTATCCAAGACTTCTTACAATTATCCAATCATTTTGAATGGAGAACACTTCATTATAATTTTACAAGATTGTATTAACTTGCTAGGTTGGAAATATAATCCTCTTGAATCTATAGTTTCGCTTGTTGAGTCCTATCAAACAATTGGAAAAAGAAAAAAATTAATACAACGATACATCGTATAATACAATGGTGTCCAACGTGTAGTACAATGTTGTTCACAATGTGTAGTTCAACATTGTGAACAACATGTGGTACAATATATTAATAGAATGCTATGTCTACCACACGTTGTACATCACGTTGTCAATACATTGTGCACAACGTTGTACCACACATTATGTACAACATGAATGGCACGATGTTGTACCAAACATGGTACAACATGTTCCAACCACCTAACACGTTAATCTACAATAGAAGGAGAATGGTAAACATGGAAAAGGTTTTACAAAAGTGGTAGAAAATGAAAAATTTTTGTTGAAGATGATGAATTTTCGGATTTTAAGACATTTGTCAATAGATTTGGAGAATATTTTATATATTTTTCGTAAAAGAAAGGAAATGAAGAACTAATTTGAATTTGAACACTCTTGTTTAAAAAACGGAATGGAAAGATGAACGAGTTTTTTTAATCTAGAAATTTAAAACTTAAGTTTTAAAAAATAAAAAGTAACATTCTTATAATATTTATTTATATACAATGGGATTACTCAAATTAATAATTTTCTTTTTTACACAAAATAAATATGAATTATATATATAACTAAGTTTTTCTTCTCCTCCAGGCTATCACAACAGAGTAAGGAAAAAACCTTTCCCATCTCTTTCGTACATTGTTGGTTTTGAAGGGGAAAAACCTTTATGGCAATGGCAATTCAATGTATATAATAACCTTCCTTCCATCAATGTCCTTTCCCTTTTCTCTTTCGATTAAAGTTTGCCAGCTATGGATGTCATCTACCCACACGAGCCATCTCCATCTTTATTTAGAGATCACCCACGGGTTGCTATCGGGGGACGTCATCTACCCACATTAGCCATCCCCATCTTTGATTAGCGATCGCCGACGGGTTGCTCTCGGGGGTGAGTGATCCAATCGAATGTAGCTTGGTTCCATCGTCTCCATCTTTGTTCAAATATAGATCACTGACAGCTTGCTCTCGGGGGTGAGTGGTCCAATCGAGTGCAGCTCGGTTCCATTGTGTCCATTTTTGTTCAGATATCATCGACGACGACCTGCTTTCTAGGGGGTTGAGTGATAACACTGAAAGTGTATCAATTTTAGGATAGATTTTAGTGTCATTTTCGCATATATTTTATATATAGATTTACATATCCGATATGATTATGAGTTTCATACACCCGTTTTGTTGGTTTTCAGGTTTTTAGGCGACAAGGCCAAAATCAGCTTTAAAAGACGGATTTCTGCATAAAACCACGTGCTTTGAAGATATATCCACTCAGAGTCAAGATCGAGCCTTAGAACCCAAAGAAACACCCGAGCAACAAGCGGAAAAGAGAATATTCAAGACTTCAGGGGTGCCCGGTCGGGCACCATAATCCACCCGCTCGAGTAAAACCTACAGGGTTTTATCCGTATTGAAAGTCCTATGCCAATTATGTAATATTTGAATAGTTATGGGTTTAAGTTGTAATTATTAAAGAGTTAATAATTATAAATAAACGCTTTACGAGGTTTCGTTATACACACGATTCTAAACCTAGAAACCCTAGCCGTCAGAAAAGAAAAACCCGAAGAACGAAAAAACAGTTTTTCGTTCTTCCGAATCCCGCATCTAAGCAATCCCGATCTCGGCGTGGATACGCGTAGAGGACTTGTGCTATCAAGTCTCACATCCGATCATCGATTTCAACGCAACAGGTATAACAGAAACTGTTTCTAAATTTGTTTATCGTTGAGATCTGTAAAAACTAATCCGAACATGACTAGATCGTTATTCGGGTTGATTAAAACACGTTTCCGCATAATCAAATCAACCCTACACGTATACCTTGCACGACCCGGGCACGAAGGCAACAAGATCGGGTAGCCTTACCCGATCGGGCGCAAGATGTATACCCGCTCGGGCGTTAATTCATCCCAAATTCCCCGAGAATTTGCACGACTCGGGCCGCTCAACCACGCGATCGGGTACTGATACACGATCGGGCATTATGAAGGAACACGACCGGGCGCGCCTATGCACGACCGGGCAACAGTGGTGCCCGAGCGGGCCGTGTATTTCGCAACAACCTAGATCTAACATTCAAACGGCCTAATTTAAAGAACAGAATAGATATAGAGCAAAGGGGGCGACGTACAGGGCAAGGAAAGGCTGGGAAAACATCTGGAAAGGCTCGGGAGACGTTGGAGAATAAGAGAAGCATCAATCCTTGCACCGGTAACACGATAGGGAAGGTCGAGGCATCGAATTTCCTAGAGTCTATCATGTATAGGGT
>CM071861.1:20978026-20993927 GCA_036759665.1 Gynandropsis gynandra
TAAGGAAGTATGCTAGCAAATTTACTGAAAAAACAACATATTTAATTATATAGGATGAAGCGCCAATGGCACATCGATCGACACACTTTTGAAGCGTTGGATCGAACGTTGAAGGACATTATGGCTCCGATTGCTATGGAAGGATTCAGAAAAATATTTGGTGGGAAAACAGTTCTTCTTGGCGTTGATTTCAGGCAAATCTTACATGTTACTCGAGGAGGGCGAATAGACACGGTTTTAGCATCTTTCAAAATTGGCATTTTCTAATTTCCAAATATTTTTTATAGCTACATTATATATGTTTCCATGTATCAAGTCTCTCTCATATCAACATCTTTCAAAAGTTATATGGAAAATAGATCATACACATTAGTGTTCGTTCAGTTGTTTTAAAGGTAATTACTATACGGATAGAATAATTTTCATTTCATGCTTTTAATACATTATCTGTCAACTATAAATTCATTTACAACTCATTGGTTTTAAAACAGGTTTTTTCAACCAAAACCAATTTAAGCACCAACCGAGGTTTATTTTGTCTTAAAACAATCGCATCAATATTGCCATATGATATTCATTCTTTCTGTTAGTTTTTTATTAATTTCAGAATTCTGCCAACTCTCTCATGGTTTAAAATCGATTCATACGAGTCTTATTTTTAGTTATATGACATTGTTCTCAATATTTTTTTATTTATTTATATTAAAAAGATCGTATAACTATTATTCCAAACATATTTTAATTACAATCTCAACTACATAAAACATCATAATTTAATTTTGATTTTGATCGTTTCCTACTAGAATATATAAAAAAAAAAGGAGAATTTTTCTCCCTTAATCATGCTTTCACACCGATTAGCTGTTGTTTAATGCCCTCCTCTTTACCCTCCTGCGTCATCTGTTTTTTAGACTCCTCCTCCCCTGATTACAATCTGTTTTTTTTGTTGCGTCTGCTCATGGAGACGATGGCCATAGCTGCGCATCTGCGCATGGAGTATCAGCAATTGTTCTTCTCCTATTTTCTTCGCACGGTGCAAAACCAGGTAATCGTGTACCTCGCCTGTAATCATTTCGATAGCTGCGCGGTCTGCTCGTGGAATGACTCTAGGGTTTCCTTTGCCGTTTCGAGCAATATTTAGCACCGATTTACCATTTAGAGACCACCGCATGGAATGCCTCTAGGGTTTCCTTCTCTCTGCTCCTCTCAGGCCATGGTTTTATTTCTCCCTCTCTGTTTGATCTCCGTCGGGGAAGGGAGGCGGCTTGGTGAAGGAAGAGATTGCGAGAACCCAAGAAATTTTGGGAAGCTGCAATCTGATGCCTCTGATTCGAGTTTGCAGGAGGAGAATCACCAGAAGGAACCTCCGGAATCGCTGCCATTTTCCATTGTCCCATTGCTCTCGTTTGGAATCGACCAGACATCGGTCTGATCATGGAGAACAATTGCCGATCGAAGAAGATGAAGAGTTGGATGAGTATGATCCATATCTGTTTATAAAGAACTTGCCGGATTTGTCTTCTGTTGTCCCGCATTTCAGGCCTCTGTTGCTTCCTAAACAAACCCGATTTTGCCCTCCTATTTCTCTTGTCCTTGACCTCGATGGTATGTAAGGCTATCATTTAAACGCTTTTGCTTCATATATTTGTTGGTTACGTCTCCTTTCTATCAGTCTATAGTCTATCCATTATATCTGATACTTATGTATTGTGTGTTGACAGAAACTCTGGTACATTCAACTTTGGAACCATGTGATGATGTGGATTTCACATTCCCAGTAAATGTTAACGAAGAGGAACATATAGTATATGTCCGCTGCCGTCCTCACCTCATAGAGTTTATGGAGAGCATTTCTTGTCTTTTTGAGATCATTATTTTTACGGCTAGTCAAAGTATTTATGCAGAGCAACTTCTCAATGTTATTGACCCTAAGAGGAAGCTATTCCGACACAGAGTCTACCGCGACTCTTGTGTTTTCTTTGACGGTAACTATCTCAA
The DNA here is from genome assembly GCA_036759665.1 of Gynandropsis gynandra. Lineage (NCBI taxonomy): Eukaryota > Viridiplantae > Streptophyta > Magnoliopsida > Brassicales > Cleomaceae > Gynandropsis > Gynandropsis gynandra. Next base: position 20,980,025 of record CM071861.1, read on the forward strand.
GGACTTATCGGTTCTCGGGCGTGATTTGTCTCGAGTTATTATCGTCAACAATTCCCCACAGGTAGTGTTCATCGTCACTTTTATGTGGCCTTTTTACCCTTAACGTTTCAATTACAGTTAATGGAATGGGGCAATGGACACTGTTGTATCATAGATATACAAAGGGCATAAGATTGGATTTGCGTACCTCTGAATGACCAATGCTCACTATTGGAGCTTTTGTTCGGTTGATTTAGACTAGCCTGTTCTGTTATACCACTAACATGAAATGAAGAATTCTCCATGAGTTAGACAGATTGAAATCGGTAGCTAGAATCATTACCGTTCATCTAATTGATGCTATGCTACCACTAATATCGCGATTGTTGCCTTAGTTATGGAGTAGGAGTTGCTAAGCTCCATATCTTTCTTTGACCTGATTACAAGTCATTTATGGGGCAATCCATGGTAGCCCATCCGGCATTTGAAAGGATGAAAGGGTTACATTCGAGATAGCTTTTGAACCGAATTATCCAATTAGCAAACCTTGTAGTGCATTGGTCCGAAGCAAACAATTTTTTTTGTTTTTTGTTTTCTTATCTTGATTGTTACAATATGAATCTTATGTTTTAGGCATTTGGGTTTCAAGTAGACAACGGAGTGCCTATAGAGAGCTGGTTCAATGACCCTTTGGACCAATAACTCCTGCTACTTCTCCTATTTTTGAAGAGCTTGATAGGATTCGAAGACTTAAGACCGTTGATCGCCAAGAAATTCAATCTCCGGGAAAAGATAGCTGCATTCGTGGCAGCGCCCATTTATCCATCATCGCTTGATGAAGAAGATACAGGGTATCGATTTGAAAAGGTGAAGCCTTTTTTGTGTGTTTCAAGTTTTAACCAGAATATATTATGTACAACATCTGTGTCCTCAAAACATCCTGTTTGGGGAATCTCCGATGACCAGAGAGTAAGGTCTTATGTTTGGAATCTTCGTGAAGGAAAAAAAATGTTTCATCCTTATAAGGTTCCAAGTGATGGGTCACTCAGAAGTGGGAAAATGTTTGTGTTTGTAGTTGAACTTGAAGAACATGGTCCACAGAAAGGAAAAGATATGGTGATGATAATGATGGATCTCTATCCTTCATCGCTTACATAACGATATTTATATTAAAGTATATATATGTAATAGGATTTTATTTACGTCAAAAAATATATGAAGTGGGCAGTGTGGTTTTGAACTTTTTCATGACCTTTTAATTACAGCCATTCCTTTTAACTGTTCTTTTAAAAAAATAAATTTATTTATTTTTCATTGTGCACGACAAAATAATTTATTTCTCGATTCGGCTCTACCTCCGGAACAGGATCTATTGGAACCGGAGTTTATACTGAAAGGGAGATGGTACCAAAGGAAGGATTTAGAGGTAACTCTTTCTATTATGTTTATAGTTTATGAGGAATACATTTAGCATCTCTATGGCAATGGTTAGGAGTTTGCTAAAAGGAAATTCTACTTTATTCTTATTGTAATGAGCTCAATCAATTTATTGTGTTAAGAAGTGTGAATATGGAACATTAATACTCAGATAGAACCTACTTGTGAACGTCTTAACCAACATTTTTCTGTATTGTTAACAAGGTTGTCATTTTCATATGTTAATAAATTAACATGGTTTTGCTATTGACGGGCTTTAGGATCCTTAGTTTAGTAATTATTGCTTCACTCGACGCTAAAAGGATCGTGTATTTGACAGGTTAAGAACAGCAGGGGAGATGTTCTCCAGTGTAGCCATTACATGCCAATGGAACGCCCAGAAGGGAAGCATCTACCCTGTGTAATATACTGCCATGGAATCAGGTATCAAACATTTGTTGATGACAGATTTCACCCTTAACTTTTTGTGATCTGGTCTCTCTGGAGGGGAGCATGTCACCCCGGGTTGGAATGAAGTATGCTCTTATTTAAGTTATTTTTGCACACGGTCCGTTGTTTATGGACTATCTTCCAAGTGTTTGTTTTCCTCGCATGTATCCATTTGCTTGGTTCCCTATATTAACTTGTGAGAATGGTCAGTTTTAATATTATTGTTAATTGTGATGTGAATGTCTGCAGAAAGATGATCTAAAGGCTGTGGTTGACTACTTGCGAACAGATGGAAATGTTACTAGGTTTTGTTCAGTCATTTTTTTTTTGTCATTTTTATTTCTTTGAGATTGTTCTTTACTTTGCAGTTTTCCCATGAATTAAGTGTATAATGAACTTTTATCTTGCACACCATTAACGATAGCATCATGTTGATTCACAGTTTATTGCTGTTTGATGTATGGCACTGAGGATCCCTTCATTGATGGAATGGTTCTTGATAGCCCATTTTTTAATTTGGTTGATCTCATTATGGAACTCGTAGATACATACAAATTCCGTTTGCTAAAGTTTATTCTAAGTAAATCAGTAAAATTTGTTTCTAATGGATCTGTTTTCATATTACAAGGTTTCTATACTGCATCTATTATATAGTTTTAAAATCTTTTAAACGTGCATTCAGGTAAAGTTCGCGGTACAATATATGCGAAGAGCTGTTCAGAAGAAAGCAACGTTTCTGATTGTGACGAATGTCGTACTTGTGCTGTTACTCTGGCAGAGAGGCAACTTTTGGAGTGTCATGTACCTGGTATCTTTGGGCTGTTTGTGCTTTGTAATAAGAATTAGCTCGGTCTCATTAGCCGTTTCATTGTTTGAAAATTGGTCAAATGTTAGCGTGTTCTTCAGGCACCGACTTGCTGTTTCCAAAATGCAAGACTTCTTTTTATATGTGGAGTATTAACTCTTTGTTTTCTTTCAATAATGTATCCCGGAACGGTTGAAATAAATGTATAAGTGTGTAACAATGAAGTTTACAGTAATATTCATATTATCGTTAAGCTATGACATCTGTTCAATGCATTTGTAAAAATTTGTTGTTGGGATTGTGCCTTTAGCTTATCCATCCTTCGCTAGCCTATGACACAAAAAAGGAATATCTTTTTCACCTGATGGTGTTACTTTTGACAGATGGAAAACTAAAATGGGTTTGGCGGTATAGGTGAACCAAGCACGATGATTGTGATGATTGTTTTGTAACTACCAAGCCAATAAAGAATATAGCGAAGGAGGATAGGAAATGTACATATTTGATCTGTAGTTTGAAATATTTGGTCAACGTGCAATCCACGACGTGGAAATTCGATAATATATAACTATTTATGTGATTTAACTATTTTCTCTCATAATCATAATATCAACTTTTTGTATTGGATATCAATATTTTTTCTTTATCAAATGTGAATCTCAAGGGTGAGGATGATGAGTTTGGTCTAAAAAAAATTCACAGGAAGAGCTTCTACGTTCATAAGAGTCTTATGTAACTTGGATTAGTCATTTGTGCTTCTTAGTGTTTCTACTTCATCACTATGTTGGTTTGTAGCTCGAGAGTGAAACCATTTGAAGGACTTTCTCTGTACGTATAAATGTAAAACCCAAGACCCTCATCCCGGAACAACCTCGGGACTAGGAGTGTCAAACATCACTCACAAGAGGTGGTTATAGTTGTCGTCGCTCAAACACAGTTACATAATTAAATCAATAGTTTTATTTCACATTGTGAATGGTTCGAACCATATAGCAGAAGAAAATGTGTAAAATCATAATCAAACCAAATACAAAATGAATAATAATGTTTATCTAAAAACAAACAAGAAATTCAAATATAAGTTAGTTTTAAATGATTCAAAAATTATGTTTGTACCTCAATAATTATTTTTTACATCATGTTATAAATTGAATTTAGTCTTACAAAAATTATGCTGGTACAAATAGGAAAACAATTATGTGAAAAACTTCAATCCAATGCAATCACGACCTCCAACAGATTACGTTTTAAAATTTCAATGATATTATGAACAAATGTCATTGTTAGTTTACATTATATCTTATAAATCTATTGTTTAAACTTTTACATTGAAAATTAGAATTTTTGCGTTTGTATTGACCGATACATATATCAATAATAACAACTGAAATAATCAATTATGTATACCGTTTAAAAAATATACAATATAATTATCAAAAAACCGCGTAACGTGCGGCTATCATCTAGTTAATAATAATAATATAAAAAAATTATTGTAACATTTTATTGAATTTTTAATGTTTATTTTTAATGTTGTGGTATAATGTTAGGTAAAACGATCCAAATTGTATCACAACGATGTACAAGCAAAATATTAATATTTAATAATATTATTAAATAATAACTATAATAATAAAATCTATGAAATCCATCAATAAAAAAATCTTTGAAATCCATCAATACTTTCGATAGAAAAAATAAAAAAAAATATTTTGAAATCCATCAATTGAAATTATATTTTAATCAAATGTCACACAAAAAAAAAATTATCTACTGTAGTAGTCGAGGTTTCGTCGGAGAAAAAGGACAAAAGAAGAATTCAGACCATTCAGAGAACTGTCGTAGTCTCAACTTGATTCCCACCCACAAGACAACGAATGCAAGAAACAAGCCCAGAAAACGAATATACCGAAAGCCCAACCCAAAGCCCAAGTCTCCTGCACATGAAGAAAACAATACAAAGATAACAAACTAAGACAAGACATATGCAGGAGTTTATCACGTCATACAAGGAGAAATCTTAGTAGTTTTAGTTGCTAGAATTTTGTGGTGTGAACAAGGTTATCATAATGTTTTATAAGACTTTAAATATGTATTTTGATATACATAATGGAAGAAGAGAGTGAGGGTATCACTTCTAAAAATTCCTACACAAGAACCTACAAAATACGCTCTTAAACTTGTTGATAAGTGATCGAGAACATATACATTTTTTTTTTACTTTTCTTGTTTGCATGATTGGATTTACAAGGAGAATTAGGTTTTTGGGTTGCAAGATTTGCCCCATGAACATTAAGGCCAACATAAAAGGACCTTAAAAAGCAAAATCTACCCGACATGGATATATATATATATATATATATATACACAATAATAGAGAAGTTGTTGGGTATTTTTATTTATCTTTTGTTTCCTGTTCCTTCGAGAAATTTTGATGGTAGAGAAGGAAGAACAACCAACAACATCAACGTTGAAGTCCTCCATCAAGAGTTCTAACTCGACCTACCTTATCTTTGCCAACGAATCGCTTCGGTACGGTATTCTTCAAAACACAGGTTTCAGGCTCGGCCCCATGACTAGTCTCCAACTTGTTCTCTTATTTAGATGAGTTTACGTCCTTCTCTCATCGGTCCCCAAGTCTCTGCGATATTCATCGTGAGTACTCTAGATTGCATTTTGCATGGCTTCCCCGTAATAACAAATATATGTAAGAAATTTTGTATCATACGTGCAACATTCATATATAATTATGGACTATGGTTTTCATTCAATTTAGTACAAATTAAATATGATCATATTGATTTTTATTTTATTAGATTTTGGTAATAAAATACATGTGAATGTGAAAGATTATATATGAAGAGACATGAAAACTTGTAGACAGACAACTTAATCAACCAATATTTTCAAGAGACCAAAATGTACAAACCAATACTAGCTTTATTTACCAATCAATCTTTTAAGTAGACTTGTTTTTTTATAATACACTAAAGATATCCGCAGATAAATCCCCATGAGTTAGATGTAAATAAATGCTAATTGTCTCTCACACTCGTTTTCACGATATCACTCTAAGTACACTTGCAACTCTGTGATCTACATTCACTTAGTCTACCGTACTTCTTCGATACCCATTTTGATAAGTTTTCTACGCGTTTTTGTCAAGTTAACTTATCAATCCTTCTCGTGTGTCCAGGTAAACCCACCGGTTTTCCAGCCGCACACCCTTCCATTTTTTCTTCATATCTTGACTCCTTTTGATTGTCTTTAGACTCCTTTTCTTCTCCTCATTCTTCTCTTTGACTCCTTTGATCTTCTCTTCATTCTTCTCTTGAAACTTTTTGCTCCTTATATTTCTCAACAACCTGATTTTCAAAATATATTCTACGTTTCTAAATTATTGCATTAACAAGACATTTGCTAATGTTGTTAAATTTTAACGATGAACGAAATAAAACGACATAATCTAGAACAGGATAATTATCCGGTTAACTTTCAGTTATAATATTTGGTTCATTTGTATATTTTTTTAAAATAAAAAGATAATCTCAATTGTAACTTATCTCACCATGAATAATATTAGTGTTCTTATCAATTGATTTGCTTTCCGCCATAATCTCATAATAGAAATAGGGAGTCTCCATAAAACGAATAAACTCAAAGAAAATTGAAGAAAAATTCGTCCTCAAACTGTAATACCCATTTGAAATGGGTTGTGTCGTCACTCTATAAAAAATCATTACAAAATGAGCAAACAAAGCAAAAACTTAGACTCGTTAAAGAAAAAGGGAAAAGGGAAGTGGAGCTGGAAAGTGACATAAGAATTGATCGTGTTCGTCGTGTTGGTTCTGGAGGAAGTTTTGTGGTATGTGGGAGAAAGAAAGAGAATATGTGAAAGTCCTATGCCAATTATGTAATATTTGAATAGTTATGGGTTTAAGTTGTAATTATTAAATAGTTAATAATTATAAATAAACGCTTTACGAGGTTTCGTTAGACACACTATTCTAAGACGAAAACCCTAGCCGTCAGAAAAGAAAAACCCGAAGAACGAAAAACAGTTTTTCGTTCTTCCGAATCCCGCATCAAAGCAATCCCGATCTCGGCGTGGATACGCGTAGAGGGCTTGTACCATCAAGCCTCACATCCGATCATCGATTTCAACGCAACAGGTATAACAGAAACTGTTTCTAAATTTGTTTATCGTTGAGATCTGTAAAAACTAATCCGAACATGACTAGATCTAAATTCGGGTTGATAAAACACGTTTACGCAATTGAAATCAACCCTACAGTGGTATCAGAGCGTCTGGCTGTATGTTTAGGATTAGTTTTTTCGAAATTTTATGAAAATTGGATCGAAAAAATGTGAAAATCGCGCGCGCGTAGCCCGAACCATCGCCAGAATCGCAGAAAAGGAGAAGGAGGCTTCTGGACGACGGCCGATGCCCCAACTCGCTGGACGAGGGTCGTCCGACGCAGGCGAAGGGCGGCCGGCGTCTCCCAGACCGGAGCGGCTCAGATGAGGCAGTGAGCGCGGCGGTTTCGTGCGACAAATGGAGAAGCGATTCGATCGCTAGATCCATCGCGCGAAGAAAGAGAGAGGCTCGAGCTTCTGCAGGCGAGGCGACGGTAGGTGCTTCTGGCCGAGGGTCGCGACGGTCAGGGAGCGGGTCGACGACGGACGGCGGAGGCGAGCTGGCGGAGGGGTCGACGGGCGCGGAAGGGCGAATCGTGCGGTTAGGGGTTTCAGAAACCCATGATCTCTTTGTTGATAATTTTTAACACAATATCTGCAATAAGCATTTTTTATTTCTCCACCTACAATAGAGACAATATAACTTACCCTTCCTTGCGTAGCCAATTTGATTTATAGCAAATGCCATGGAACTTTCTAATTCTTTTATGAATTTAACATAAACTAGATTTGTTTCTGACTCATCCTCTCATACATTCACCTTCAGAATGAATAATAATTTGAACTCCTATAAGAAATTATATATAACAGAGTGAGAGGGTTTAGATGATTTTGTAATTTTAAATATGAGTGAGTTGGTATAAGATCCAAACGATATATATCCCTATAATTGTTAATGCAATTACGTTGATGATTATAGAGCCCATGAATCATTGTATATACAAACTTTGTACCAACTTTGTAATGAAATGTGTTAAACAACTAGCGTTACCTTTGTATTACCTTTTTGTAACAAATGGTAACAGAATTGTAACGATAACGTCAGCGTTAGTTTTGTATCGCACCTGCTTTGCAATTGCAACGCGATATTGCACTAGAATGGTGTTAGCTTTGCGTTACCAATGGCTACGTGATTGTAATGAAAATTTTGCAATTCAATGGCATTAATACAATAGATTTACGTTACAATTATCAACTCCGTTGCAATGAAAATATTGGGTATTAACGACGTTAGAATTGTGTTTGATTTGCGCTGTAAATTTTTGCCAACACAGATTTGCATTGGAATATCTATGTTTTTTTTATCGTGAACAATTAAATATTTTAAAACATACAAAATAAAATTCAAGTAGTTACATACATGCATAGCTTATCTAACATGGTTTGAATATTTCAAGCATCATAAGTTTTGCCTATCTCGAACGATTCTCTATTGGGTTGCTTAACTCTTCCCACTCTTAAACATTAGTTAGAATTACATAAATATTATAATATATAACAAAATATATTAAACACTTTATATTTTTCTCAATCACATGGATTATTTCATTAGCATTCCCGTGGATTCATGTCCTTATTTTTTTATCTTTCATAAAACTCCAAAACCATTTAGAACTCGAACCAAGTCTTGTTGCTACAAAGAAAAACTACTATATCTTATATGAAAAATAATTAGACTTCTAGATTTCCCGAAGAATGTCTTCAATTTCCCTACGTGCCATTCTCGATGTCCACAAGCTTGTTGGGGAAAATTTCGATGATTGGTACCGCAACCTTAAGATCGTCCTCAAGCAGGAGAAGATACTCGATTCGATCGAGAATCCTATCAAGGAACCTGCTGATAACGATGTGGATGGCATGATTGCTTGGGCAGAGCAAAGGGATCGCCTTGACACTGCCAAGTGTATCATCCTAGCCTCAATGAGTTCAGAACTCCAGCGCCAGCATGAGGATATGGAGCCTGCTGCTATCATTGAGCATCTTAAGAAGATGTATGGTGCGCAGAGCCGAACGGCAAGATATCAGTTGTCGAAGGCACTATTCAAGTCAAGATTGTCTGTGAACTCTCCGGTGGGGCCCCATGTTCGTAAGATGATCAGTCTTATTGAACAGCTTGTGAAGCTGGGGTGCACACTAGGCAAAGAGTTATCTCAAGATCTGATCTTGCAGTCATTGCCTGAGACGTTCTCTCCGTTCATTGTTAACTTTAACATGAACAAGATGGACATGGATCTGCATGAGATGCTGAACCAACTGATTGACTATGAGAGTCAGTCAGTGTCTGAGACGTCTAAGGGACATAGTGCCGTGATGATGGTCGGCTCTTCTTTCAAGAAGGGCAAGGGCAACAAAAAGCCCAAGAAGAAGCTCCTTGGGCCCAAGGGTGGTGTGACCATACCTAAGGCAAAAAGGGGCAAATCTGACCAAGCTGATGCTGAGTGCTTCTTCTGTAAGAAGAAGGGGCATTGGAAGAGGAACTGCAAAGAATACCTGCAGTCTCTGAAGGGCAAGAAGCCAGGTAAGATTCTCATGGAAAATGTTTTCATGATTTCCTTAACTACTATTGATTCGTCTAGATGGGTATTGGATACCGGTAGCAGTTTTAACATCTGCAATATGTTGCAGGGGCTGAGGATCAGTAGGAGGTTCAGGAAGGGAGAGTTCAGTCTGAAGGTTGGAAATGGCGCAAGTGTTGCTGCTCTAGCCGTAGGATCAATTTCCCTTGTAATGCCTACGGGCAAGACCTTGTTGTTAGACGACTGTTATTATGTTCCTAAGTTTGTTTCGAACATAATTTCTATTTCTATGCTTGATAGACGTGGATTTCGAACAGTTTTTAGTAATAACATTTGCTCTATTTATCATGGTGATGAATTTTGTGTGAATGGTTATTTACAACAAGGGCTGTATATCTTACCTGATGTTAATGTAGAAGAAATTAACATGCATGTTTCGGGCCTTAAGAGAAAAGTAGATGATCGTCAAAGACAGACGTATCTTTGGCATTGTAGACTTGGTCATATCGGTGAGAAGAGGATAAACAGGTTGCATAAAGATGGTCTTTTAGGCCATTTCGATTATGAATCTTATGCAACTTGTGAGTCCTGTCTCACTGGTAAGATGACCAAATCTCCGTTTAGTGGAACCGGGGAAAGAGCTACAGAACTCCTAGGGCTGATACATACTGATGTGTGTGGACCTATGAGAGTTCAAGCCAGGGGTGGATATTCGTACTTCATCACATTCACTGATGATATGTCGAGATATGGATTTGTGTTCTTGATGAAACACAAATCCGAATCTTTTGAAATGTTCAAGAGATTCCGCAGTGAAGTGGAGAAACAAACCGGAAAGAGTATCAAGGTGTTGAGATCTGACCGGGGCGGTGAATATCTTAGTCATGAATTTGTCGATTATCTAAGGCAAAATGGGATTTTGTCTCAGTGGACTTCTCCCGGAACACCACAACATAATGGTGTATCCGAACGGAGAAATCGAACCTTATTAGATATGGTGAGATCCATGATGGGGTTCACTGATCTTCCAATGAACTTATGGGGCTATGCTTTAGAAACAGCTGCCTATCTGCTAAACAAAGTTCCCACCAAAGCAGTCTCGAAGACACCATATGAGATATGGAAAGGACGTAAGCCAAACCTGAGGCACATCAAGGTTTGGGGGTGTCCGGCCTTCGTTAAGAGACTTCAGCCAGACAAGCTTGATGCTAGGTCTGACAGGTGTAGGTTCATAGGTTATCCCAAGGAAACTATGGGATATTATTTCTACCACCCGTCTGAACACAAAGTGTTTGTGGCCAGAACGACAACCTTTCTTGAAAGTGAATTCCTTGATGAAGGAATTCATGGTGGGGAAGTAGTTCTTGACGAGATTCAAGAACCCGATGAGCCAACACAAGCTCATGGACATGAGATGTCAAATGAGCGTTCTTGGCTGAGTGATATAGTGTTAGGCTCCGGCGCTTCATCTTCAAATGTTGAAGTGACAGTGCCCGTTCAGGAACAAGTTCAGGAACCTGTTCAGGAACCTGTTCAGGAACAAGCCCAACAAGATATCCCAGCGCAGGTTGAACCTGCTACACAGGCTTCCTTGAGAAGGTCAACACGTTCTCGACGTGCACCTGACAGACTTAATCTGATGGTGCAAGAGGATGTGGTCGGTCATATAGATGACGACCCTTTGACTTTCCAAGAGGCTATACAAGGCCCTGATTTTGAGAAATGGTGGAAAGCCATGGAATCCGAGATGGAATCTATGAAGATCAACAAAGTATGGACTTTGGTTGATTCTTCACAGGCTTCCAGACCGATAGGTTGTAAATAGGTTTACAAAAGGAAGATTGGAGCGGACGGGCAGGTAGAGACCTATAAAGCTCGTCTAGTTGCCAAGGGGTATAGTCAACGAGAAGGGATTGATTCTTCACAGGCTTCCCTGTGGCAATGCTCAAATCTATTCGAATTTTGCTTGCGATAGCGGCATTTCATGACTATGAGATTTGGCAGATGGACGTGAAAACAGCTTTCCTTAACGGAGAGCTCCAGGAAGAATTCTTCATGACTCAACCTGAGGTTTTCACGTCGCCAACTCAAAGTCATATGGTATGCAAGCTTCAGAGGTCCATTTATGGACTCAAGCAAGCTTCTCGAACCTGGAACATTCGCTTTAACAAGGCAATTGAAGAGTTCAACTTTGTTAGATGCGAAGAAGAGCCTTGTGTGTACAAGAAGTTTAGTGGGAGCGCGGTTGTCTTCCTTGTGCTTTATGTGGATGACATATTGCTCATAGGAAATGACATTCCGGCGTTGCAAGAGACAAAGTTCTGGTTATCCGAACAATTCTCCATGAAAGATCTGGGAGAAGCAACCTATATTATGGGAACAAAGATCTATAGAGATAGATCAAGGAGGTTGCTTGGACTATCGCAGTCCCAGTACATTGATACCATCATGAAGAGGTATAACATGGAAAATTCCAAGAGAGGCTATCTACCGATAGGCACTGGAATTACTCTCTCCAAAGAGGATTGTCCTCAGACACAAGAAGAGAGAGAACGCATGAGTAGGATCCCATACGCTAGCGCAGTGGGAGCCATCATGTATTCCATGACATGTACGAGGCCTGATGTAGCCTTCGCGCTAAGTGTAGCGAGTCGGTATCAGGCAGATCCCGGTGAGGAACATTGGAAATTGGTGAAAACCATTCTCAAGTACTTGAGAAGGACTAGAGACCAATTCCTCGTTTATGGAGATTCTAACTTAGAGTTAGAAGGGTTCACGGATGCCAGCTTTATGTCTGATAAAGATGATAGCAGATCGACATCGGGGTATGTCTTTTGTCTCAATGGGGGTGCAGTGTGTTGAAAAAGTTCCAAGCAAGCTACTGTAGCTGATTCGGTTACTGAAGCAGAATACATAGCGGCTTGCGAAGCTGCTAAGGAAGCGGTCTGGATGAGAAAGTTCATAACTGAACTTGGTGTGGTGCCTTCGATAAAGGAACCAGTTCCTTTATTATGTGATAATACCGGGGCAATAGCCCAGGCGAAGGAACCAAGATCTCATAAAAGATCAAAGCATGTTCTGCGGAAATACCATCTGATAAGGGAAATCATTGAGCGTGGGGACGTTCAAATCCAGAAAGTAGAAGGAAAAGAGAATGCAACAGATCCACTCACAAAGGCGCTTGGTTCAAATGAGTTTGACAAGCACAAGTTGAAGATTGGATTGAAAGACATGGCATGCTGGAATTAGTTCTAGGAATAGTACAACTGTTGTAACTATTTAAGAGCTATTTTATGTCTTGTATTTTGAACACTTATAAATAAATGAAATGGCATTATGTTGTCATTTTGATGATATTTGTAAATATATATGTGTATATGTTTTCATAGCTAGTATGATAGAGTCCATGATTAAGTTTAGAAACTTGTCATCATGATAGAGATCATGATAAAGAGAGTCAAGTTTTGGTAAAACTTAATCTAAATCGTTCTTGATCATAGGATAACTAATTGGACGTTAGTAATCCGGATAGATCAACATGGATGTGATGGTTTCTATTTGATAGAAATTAGTAGATCTCTTTTACTAAATCACATGTATGGATGATGCACATAGAGATGTGATCATTGAACAGACCCAAAGGGAGAATTCCTAATGGTTACATTACCATTGAACTGTCAATAGGAATTTCTCTAGAAGGATTGGAATATTATAATTTCCTTAGACCTGAGATCAACATAGTAACTGACAAGTTATCTACCATTCTTTGATACTGGACACCTTATGCCTTGGGATGTAAGTTGAAAGGATATTGGGAATGATTAGATGCTTGTGCAGTTAGTGATTGATCAAGATGGAATCCGTCAACTCTAGGTAAAGAGTTTGAGCTCTATGTTGTCAGCAACATAATGACTGAAAAGACCTTGGCCAGGGCATTTGAATGAGAGAAGAAAGGAGTTTCTTGCGATCATTCACCAGTCAGTTATGTTAGGCATGAAACATAGTTGATAATCTATTAGGACTTGACAGTCAGACCATGTCCTAGGATTATCCGGAGCTGTAAAGACGGAGGGAAATAATAATATTATCCTTCTACCATGGTTCTACAGAGTAAGGATGTTACTTCACACTATCTGGTCGTTGAGGAGTGTTGCTAGACGCCAACCTCGATTAGTTAATTAGTGAGACTAATTGACTACCAGCTTAGTGATGAACCTACGAGGTCACACGCATACGAGTGTCTCGGTATCTGCTTATGATTGTTAGACAATCAGTGTGGGATACAGTTATATTCATCCGCTAGCACCGAAGAATATAATTGTATTTGTTTTTCTTTTGGGTTAGTACATAAGATGTACAGGCAAATATGTGTATGGAGATACATGTATTTCGACTATTTGAAATATTACGTAAAGGCAAGTGGGAGATTGAAAGTCCTATGCCAATTATGTAATATTTGAATAGTTATGGGTTTAAGTTATAATTATTAAAGAGTTAATAATTAGAAATAAGCGCGTTACGAGGTTTCGTAAACACACTA
>CM071861.1:20994784-21006768 GCA_036759665.1 Gynandropsis gynandra
AAAAGAAAAACCCGAAGAACGAAAAACAGTTTTTCGTTCTTCCGAATCCCGCATCAAAGCAATCCCGATCTCGGCGTGGATACGCGTAGAGGGCTTGTACCATCAAGCCTCACATCCGATCATCGATTTCAACGCAACAGGTATCACAGAAACTGTTTCTAAATTTGTTTATCGTTGAGATCTGTAAAAACTAATCCGAACATGACTAGATCGTTATTCGGGTTGATTAAAACACGTTTCCGCATAATCAAATCAATCCTACAATATGATCCTGTTTTCCATGAATGTTTTTTAAGGAATCTTTTGTCGAGTCTTTTTAAAATTTATCTATTTTTTATTATATTTTTAAAATAAGTTTTTAAAAACTGGTCATTTTCTAAATTTTTTTTATATTTATGTAACCCGTGTGTATGGTTTAACAGGAAACAATTTAAAGGCGTTAGAAGGAATTTTAAGTTAGTGTATTATTGAAAAATACTAGAAAAATTGGTAATTATATACATATATATCTAAACATTTTATATATTTGAAGTCAATTAAAACATATTCAATAATTATTATAGAGTTTTGCTTTATTTATTGTAAAAAATGTACTTAATATCTTAAAGAAAATAAATCGAATATATCAAATTTTTTAGGAAGCAAAGAAGTAAGCAAACAAAAATGATTAAACAAGAGAACTTCCAAAGATTTGAACAAGCCAACAACTAACATATATTCTTAGCAAGTCAATAACAACCTCCGTAAAAATAAGTATCCCTTCAAATAAGGAAGATAACAATATAGATATCTATTGCAAACATGTCAACTGAAATGGCTATAAAAGGAGAAGGAGAAGGAAAGGAGAAGCAAGAGTAATAGAGCTATTGAGCATAAATTTCAAACAGTTGAACCTACACGAATAAATCTAAATACAAACATTGTGTGTGTTGGGATGTTGAGTGTGAAGTTTTATACATGTTTTATACATGTGTGGTGTGGTGAACTAAAGAGGAGTGAAGTGCGAGGTTTATGCTTGGGTATAGCTTGGAAATAATTCAGGGATGTAAGATGTATTTGGACCAGTTCAAATGTACTTGTATGGTAAGTACTTGCAACTAAATATATTGCAACGTAAATAAATCCGTTTACTTTGTCCAATGGTGGAACATCATCACAGATTAAACTTGGTGTTCATTTAAGATCCGTACAAAAATATTAATTGGTATCAGAGAAGGTCACAAAAATCATTATTTCATGCATAATCTAGGTATACGACATTGACTCACACCAATAACTTGTTTCAATAACAAACCCCTTTTATTGGATTTCACAAATTATGTCTACTAGAAAGTCAAACTGAAGGCAACAATTAGAGTCATTGTGAAGATGCCTAGACAACAATGGAGTCATGTTGGAGTCCCCCATTGCAATCTGACACGGAAGGAAAGACATTTCCCAAACCAAAATCGTTGTGGATATCGAAAGAGAAATGTCTGTCAACTTATAATGCAAAAACATTATCGGTCATCTTCACTTCTGCTTACATGAATCAGTTCAAACATATTCAATCTTGTAAGTCAACAAAAGAGGCTTGAGACAAACTACAGATTCAACATGAAGGAAGAGTCGGTGTGAGAATAACTCGACTAGACATTGTCACCTTACAATTCGAAAACATGAGGATGAATGGAGACGAGAAGGTTACTTAATTAATCGAAAACAAGACCCAAAAAATTATATAATCCCTTTTCTTTGGAACACATGCGAGATAAAGAAAAAAAAGAGAGAATGGTAACCCCACGATTAGCTATTTCATTTATGAATTTTATGTAATAGAAATACATGTCCTTCAAAAATAGAATTTTTATTTATGCAGATGGTGAAGATGTTGATGTCGGGTTATACAAGAGCATGATTGAAAGTCTATTATACTTAACTGAGAGACGTATCCTGAAGTGTAGGGATATATGCGAGATATCAAGCCAAGCCAAACAAAACGCACTTGTTTGCAGTTAAATGTACTATTAAAGATGACAAAGGGATTGGAGATTACAATATTTAATTTTCCAAGGTTAAAAATTGCAATATTGCAGATTTTTGTGACGTGAATTGGGGTAGAAATGAGGATGATAAAAAGAGTGCTATCTGTGGTTTTTCTTTCTTGGAAACAAATTAATTTTATGACAGAAAGAAAATGCAGAGTGCATAGCTCTTGAAAGTTGGTTATACCCAACTTATGTGGATGAACAAATGCTGGTCAATTATAGACTATGTACAAGTACCTTCGTCATTCAATATGACAAAGAAGTGCAATAAATCTATCATAAAATTATGTACAAACCTTTAAAACCAAATACATCATGATAAAATATCATGTTCTTAGAGAACAAGTAGATAAGAAGCAACTAGAGGTAGAATACTTATATTTTGTGAATCAACTAGCGGACATAGTCACTAAAACATAGGATATGAACAAATATATATGCTTAAGAAAATCCCTTGAAGTTTGTGAACTATGAGCTCTATGCTTGATAGAAAATCTGAATGAGAATAACAAGTTCACATGAAATGTATAGAGTGAACTCTGATATTCAAGTGTGTTAGATTTAGTATAGATGACAGTTTTTGAAGTGTGTTTGAATGTGTTTAAGAAGAAAATAAAATAATAAAAAATTGTTTAAGCTAAGTATTTCTACACGCCGTTGTCAATGTAGAAATGAGAGTCTTACATTTACATTTTGTTGATATGAGTGTACTACTCGGGCCTAAGTGGTGGGACATTGAATCGACTTTGATGTCCTGAAGGTACATGATAATATTATCTCTACTCCACTATGATACACATCATATGACTATACTCAACAAGATAACCTGTGTCTAAGTACTTGAATATTAAGAAGGAATTAGATGACGATACTCGGGAAATAGCTAAGTTAGTAAATAAAAGTTTGACTCATTTAAGAGAAGAGAAGTTTTACTCTTAGGATATTGACATGTATTCAACAATTTAGTGGGATATTTTGCATATTTTCAGCCAAGTAGAGCTAAAGTGATAATCTTTGTTTCTGAAAAAAAAAATTGTGATGATAGTTGAGCTTATAAAATAAAAATGAAAAAATTGATATAGTTAAATGAATAAAATGTGCTCAAAGGTGTGCAAGTATATTCTATTTGGTTTATATGTATTTGATGCTAAGTAAGTGACTAGGTTGTAGTGGCAGTTAGGTAAATTGAAGTGTTTAAAGATCTTTATTTAAAGGAAAGTGATAAAAAAAGAAAATGGATTTTTGTTTTCCACTAACCCTAACTGTTTCACAAGAGAAGAAAACAAGTTTTACTTTCTTTAGAGCTCCAGGTGCATGATGATAGGGAAAAGAAAGATGCAGGCACACCACAAAAAGACTTAACGGTTCTATCGAAGAAGAATCAATCTCCAAAAATATCTGACGCGAACATTGCACATAATTGAATCATGAGGAACTTGGGCAAACCATGGAGAAGGAATTGTACGACGAACAACAGTTCAAAATCCTCGGATAATATCGATGAAAAACAAAGGATATTTCACAATAACCAACAACTGTAGACTCCATAATTAGGGGTGCGATATGGGCCGGACCGGCCCGAGCCCGAAAAAGCCCGCATTTTTGCGGGTCGGGCCAGCCCGGCCCGGATACGATCGGGCCTAGAATTTACAGCCCGAAACCGGCCCGGATAGGCCTAGAATTTACAGCCCGAAACCCGGCCCAACGGGCTTTGGGTGGGCTCGGACCGGGCCTCGGGCCTAAAGAGATAAAAAATTTAAAATTTAAACATGTCTAAAATGCCTAAATTAATCCATACGAATCCAAAATTCACGTTAACAAATTCCGAAATGTTAAACAAATCATTAGTCTAATAGTCTAAAACACACATCAACAAAGATTAAAAATTATTCCATACAAGTCCTTAAATGAAGAATCAAAAATACAAACAAATTTGACTTGAATCTCTTGCTCTTCCGGTTTCACCATCAATATGCTTATTAGGTCGCGGCGAGAAATCCATCGGGGCCGCTAAATATAGAATTTACACATTAGTCAATCAAAGAAACCAAATCAACAACATAAACAATCGTATAATCTCGATATTTGAATTGAAATGGATAAAATTAACCTTCTTCATCGTAACCAAGTAACCAAGAACGGACAAAAATTAAAGCTTGAACGTTTGAGGGTAAGAGACGGTTTTTTGTATTTGTTGAGCACATGCGAGTCGGCGCTGAAAGAAGACTTTGAAGCAACTGTGGTGATCAGAATACTTAGGATATCAGAAGCCATAAACGCTAACTCAACACTATATGTCTTAGTGTTAGACTTCTAGAACTGCAACACATCCATATCGGTATGATCTTGCATGCATATATTAGGATCACGCATACATTTGTGATATTTTCCTTTTCACTTTTTTGTGTCACATATATGATATATGTGTAAAGTAAAAATTTATTTGTATTCATATCCTTTTAAATTTTCTTAATTTTAATTTTTAATGGAAAATAACTCAAATGAAGTTAATATATATTATAAGTTATATCATAACACATAATATTTAGGGATTTCTACTATTCTGAAGAATACACAAAATATAAAAAGAAAAAAAGTTATTAATAAAAAAATAAAAAAATATTTAATTATAAATTAATAGCTTATGCACGAGGGAGAGAGAAACGTCACGACGAGCAGATAGGGAGAGGGAGAGAGCTTCTGAGACAGAGGGAGGAGAGAGCACTAGGATTAGGAGTGCGGGCCATTTTCGGGCTCGGGCAGCCCGCGGGCCGAGCCCGGCCCGGCCCGAATTTTATGGGCCAAAAATTTTCAAGCCCGAGACCGGCCCGATTGAAAACGGGCCTATAATTTTTGGCCCAAACCCGTAATTTTTCGGGCCGGGTTCGGGTCGGGTTTTGGGCCGGACTTGAAATTGACATCCCTATCCATAATCAAATAAATAACACCCCAGCAAGAATCGAAGGTACATCAAGCACCTCCAAAAACAGTAGAGGCACAAATATCCGACCGATTGCATAATTGTAAAAATTCTCGAAGTCAAGCAATACCAACCATCACAAAACGAAAAAATAAAATATTTTTAACTGATAATAGATCTGCTGAAGCACAAGATATCTTTGATTGGGAATAAAATTGTGGAAAGAGAACCAAAATGGAAAATTTTCAAGAAATATTGATTTTGGGAACTTTTTCAGGAAAAAGAATTAGTTGGAACCTTTACTCATGTGTGTGCACATAGTTTAGGCTTTGTGCATGAGTTGTATGACAATTTTAGTTCAGAGATAGAGAAGAACAATAACCCTTTCTGATACAAGCACCGAGGCTTTAGTCGCAAGTATGGTCGGCGTTGAGTCGGTAGAAGGCCTTGGGGGCACTCTCTAGCCGAAACTCGATGATGGTGAGGGTAGACGAAGGGGAACAGGCCAAAGGGGCGCTCGTTCGGTCCTTCAAAGTGATGGTGAGGAAGGGTGGATCGTAGGACACCACGAAGGCTGCAGAGGAGACCTTCGATACAGTCACACGTTCGGTTTGGACTCCCGGAGCACAAAGCGAACTAGGGTTGCGAGTCTCGCAGAGATAAAGAAAATACTCAGAAAATTTTATTGATCAAAGATGTGTTCCTTAGAAACAATAAGCCTCGGTTTTATAAGCATAACCGAGAGAGAAAAAAAAGGAAAAGCTTAAGTCTAGGGCGCAATTTGAGGGTGGCCGTTGTAGCCTTGATTCGAGCCAAGACAAAAAGGAAAGTGAATCTTGGGGAAGGGGAATGAGCCGTTGGGTCGAACTGGAGTCTTCGGGACCTTCTGTGTGCGTTGGAGTCTTCGAGTTAAGGCAAGTTGAGCTGCGCCGGTCTTGATATGGTAAGTTGCTGCTGGTGTTGTTGTTGTTGTTCACGAAGCCACCTGAAGGAGTTCCTTGGGCTTCACTGATGATGAAGAGGGACTTGGCTTTTGGGAAATTGACGCTGATGCCTCCCTCTTCGTTGTTGAGCTCCTGACGGTTGTTGAGGAGCACTTGAGCTACGTACGCGTTGATTCTTGCACGCAGGCTCTTTGCTCGGGATCTCGTGAGTGGCTTGTTGTAGACCACCAGCATGTCAACGTGTGCTCCGTCTTCTCCTAGCTCTCCATCCACTCCCGTGCTTGTCTCGTCTATGCTAAGCTCGTCCTCGTTGTGATCCATGCTCGGCTTGTCCTTGCTCCGCTCCTCTCCTTCGTTTGAGTCGTAGCTCGTTGTAATGCCCTCATCACTTTCTATCATAAAGTTTATATTAGAGGGACCTTGATTATTTTTCTTCCCGATGATAATCAACAAGCATTTGGAAACACCTAACTATTCCATAGTAAGAGCCAATGAACTAGAAATTGATGTAGATTTGGACGTTGTGGTTCAATAGTTAACAGAGAAAACGGATGCAGGTGGAAAAGGGAAATAACACCCATTTATTTGACATTTGAGTATCCGATATTGAACAAGATATCGAAAAAACTGGATACCAAATCAGAAATCGAATCTTCTTAAGCAATATCTTGTTGTTCTTATATAATGTAACAAGAATGAGAGAAACATAAACTTTGGAAAGTTGAGTTTTTATCAGACCAAGCTGCAAAATATGTCGTATTATGGTCATCATTCATTCATTTTTTATGTCTGATTCATGTATTAATCATAAAGCAGAGAAGAGTTCTTGATCGAGATGAATGCGTAGACCTCATTCTACGATGGATCACAACTGAAAGTAGGTATCTCAAGAAAAACATATGGAAGTTTGATACACACATTCATGCTAAGGATAATTTGGGAACAATCATTCTTAGGGTGAACAAGAAGGTATCAAACATGAGAGAAAGATCTTGTTGTTGTTCTTCTATAATGCATCAAGAATGAAACAAAGATAAACTTTAGGAAGTTGATTTTTTATCAGACCGAGCTACAGACTTTGTCGTATTATGGTCATCATTCCTTGATTTTTTTATGTCTAATTATGTATTAATTGTAAAGCAGAGAAGAGTTCTTGATCGAGATGAACACTGAGAGCTAGAGATGTTAATGCGTTGGGTTAGATCCAACCTATCCAAAATTAAATGGGTTATCTTCATTAATGGGTTGGGTTGAACCCAACCCAATTAGTAGTATATATTAGTGGGTTGAGTTTATTTGAGTTAAATGGTTTATATGGTTTATGTAGATTATATATATATATATATATATATTAGATCATTCTATATTTAAAATTAAAGTTTAACATGGATCATATAATTGAAAAAATAGGATATCCAAACCTTAATTTCATCCCGAATAGATTTTATATTTAAAATTTATGAATGAATTGAAAATTTTAGAGACAAGTTTTTGTTTCTTCTCTATATTTAGAGATTGAATTTGGTTCATCTTTTAATATGAATTTTTTACACTAAATTTACGAACATAATTTCATAGACAAAAGTTTCTTTTGTCCTTATATTTAAAAACATTAAACAAATTTTTGTTATGTCCATGAATTGAAGAAAAAAAGTTTACATATTGATTTTGGTTCATCTTTAAATTTATGGATGATTGGGTTGTCTCTAAATTTAGAGAAAAGATCAATCTTCCCAAATTTAGAGAAAAAATTTTAACGACAAAATTTTTCTTAGTTCATAAACTTGGTGACAAAACTTAAAGAAATTTCTTTTCATATGTCTCAAAATTTGAATATGGATTTTAGTCTTAATACTAAAATTAGGGAAATTATTAATTTAGGGATTTTGGTGTAACTAGGGGTGTCGAATCCGAGTTTCGTTTGGGTTTATTGGATTTTAAATCAAGTTCAAGTTCCTCTTGTTTTAAAAAAATTGGACCGGAATGTTTTCAGTTCGGGTTCGTGTTGTTCGGGTTCAAAAAAATGGATCCGAAATAACCTCAATTACGTTTAGATAGTGACACTACAAAAAAACTGACATTTTCCAACGGACATATCCGTTGGAAAATGCCAAAAATCCATTGGAAACAGCGTTTTCCAACGGACGCCAACGGATTCCCATTTGTTGCGAAAAGTTCGTTGCAAATGAGGATCTGTTGCAATTCGCGACGGAATTCCAACGGATTTTATCCGTTGCAAACTTGCAACGGCCCTGGCAACGGAATTATCCGTTGGACAAATAGTAACGGACGCTCGTTGGAAAAAGTTGTAACGGATCACCGTTGCAAACTTGAAACGGACGGCCGTTGGAACGCAACGGCTGTCCGTTGCAAATTAGACGGGGAAAAATTCATCTTTGCAACGGACATCCGTTGCCATGTGGCGGGAAATAGCAACGGAAGCCCGTTTCAAATTGGCGGGAAAAGATTTGGCGGGAAATACGTTCCAACGGATGCCCGTTAGCGGTGCCAACGGATGCCCGTTGGAAATTTTGAAAAAAAAAATAAAATATTTTTAAAACTAAAAAGTTTTTAATAAAAATATTAAAATTATTTTACAAAAAAAATTAAAATTAAAACTATTTCCTATTACAAATCGTTCAGATCGGTTGCGTCCATATCATCTCCGCCACGATCACCACCACCTCTAGACGGAGTTACATCCGAATCGAGCCCCGGTTCTTGCTGCGGTGTTGATCCCCTCACCTGGCTGAACATCAACTCAATGACGCTCTCCAAGTGGTGTATTTGAGATGTTTGTCGCGCCACTTGGGCTCGAGTCTCTCAAAGTTATGTTTCGAGATCTTCGATCCGCCGTTGTTGCGAAAACTCTCTTGCACCACGGGAGGTACCGTCGTGACGTCCTCGATGATATCCTTTTGAAGCGTCCCGAGACCGTATAGACGTCCTTTATACGGTCTCACCGACTACAAGACACATAAAAGTAACGTTAGATTTTAACAAATTATTTGATTAATAATTTAGAAATAAAATAATAACCTTTTACTTCTAAATAAATTTGGTCCTTTTGTAAAGGACTGAAGTCGTCGGGGCTTGAACCGCAAGCCTGAGATTGCTGTGTGATCTTCTTCATCATAGCTCTCACGAATCGTGCCGCTCGAGGATCGACGAGTTCCGGTTCGTCGGCCTCTTCCCCGACAACCGAGTTCTTCTTTGCGTGGGTTTCTAATACCACTTCAAGAAGAGTCGGTTCTTTTCCCATCCATTGCATCTACAATATAAAAGAAATGTTGTTAGATAAATATTTAAGTAAACAAAAATCTAAATAATTAAAAATTTACAAATTCTTTTTTTCTTTTCGTGAAGGATTTTGATCCCGAAGTATGGCGATGCGGACCATCTCCGGGAACCTTCTCACCGTAGCGATTTTGTTTGGCCTTCTCGCTCTTGGCCTTGAATGCCGCGGACTCCCAGTGCTCAATCATATTTTTGAAGACCGCTTCGGTTACCCATCTCGGTTTGCTGTTGTTGGCATAGTAGTTGCGCTTTGCACCGTTCATCATTAGGCGCATCCGAACCTGCATGTCGCGCATCCATGTTGTGTAGATGCGCGTTGTATGAGTTCAGCGCCATCTGTATGAACGCTACAAATAAAGTTATACAATTATTAGTTTTCAAATATATACATGTAATTATAAAATTGAAATATAATTAAAAAACTTACAATGAAAATGCGCCACAATCGCTGGCGCACAACTTCTGGCGTAACCTGCCAGGAATAGAATAGATCGTCCTGTAACGACCCTTGGATGACGTGATTGTTGGTGTGTTTTAACACATCATCCTCATTTTTTCTAAGTGTTTGTAATTTTGTGAATTGTGTTTTTGTGTTTTAGTGTTGAAATAAGAACAGTTCTGTCGCACTATATATATCGAAATTTCCAATGGCCATCCGTTGGAAATTCCAACGGATGCCCGTTGAAAAACACGTAATCGCAACGGAAGGAGTAAATTGATGCGACGTTTCGCATTCCCAAGGCGACAGACGGCTAAATGGCGGCTCGTCTGCCTTTCCAACGGATGGCCGTTGGAAGCCTGAAAAAACGGTTGGAAAAGCTGCAAATTCTGCAGTCATCATTACACTTTCCAACGAACATCCGTTGGAATTCCAACGGACGACCGTTGGAAGGAAACACGTGGCGTCAATTTACCTTCTGACTTTCCAACAGTCATCCGTTGGAATTCCCAACGGATGTCCGTTGGAAATATTGAAAATTCAGAAATTTTTTCAAAGTGTCGGGGGCAAATTCGTATTTCAACGGACAACCGTTAATATTTTCAACGGGCAACCGTTAATATTTTCAACATTGGTATTAGATTATTTAAATTTGTTATACATCAAACATCGTTTATATAACATGTTTGATTGTATTAACATTTCGATTATTCGATTACACATCATACATCAAACGTGAAACATCGTTTATGGACGTTATATGTAATTTACATTACACATTATCTACATTTATTACATATAGTAAACATTGATGTATTTATATTTCTTCTTCAGTAGATTCATGGATGGGTGAGTCGTCCTTCGCTTGTTCATTGAATTCATCGCCGTTTTCATCTTCAGCATCTTCCGGTTCAAGGTCTTCATAATTGCGTATGAGTTCTCCGTCTATGTCATTCCTCGCAAGAATCTCCTTGCGATCTGTATCAATTAAACGAATCGGTTGCGGATGATTGGGTTGCAACAGATCTTCTTTATCATCAAAGCTTA
Organism: Gynandropsis gynandra; assembly: GCA_036759665.1. Taxonomy (NCBI): domain Eukaryota; kingdom Viridiplantae; phylum Streptophyta; class Magnoliopsida; order Brassicales; family Cleomaceae; genus Gynandropsis; species Gynandropsis gynandra. The sequence continues at coordinate 21,005,459 of CM071861.1, forward strand.
TGATCCCTCGTGGCTTGATCTTTACTACGGCCCACCACTCCTCTCTTCGACGTTTCCATGTTGTTGGATATTGCACGTAACATACTTGATCTGTTGATCTATTGTGATGAATGGATCATATTTACCATATTGTCGTGCCGGGTTGACGTCAATTCCTCCCCAACGGTTTTTTCGTATTCTACGTCCTACGGTTGGGTCAAACCACTGACATTTAAAAAGCATAACCTTCAACCCAACAAGACCGAAATATTCCTGTTGTATGATTTTGTGCAAAATACCGTAGAAGTTATCACCCTCTATATCACTATTAACGCAAACGCCATAGTTGTATGTGCTTCTATGCCTTTCGAACGGTAATAACTCTTGACAATTAAGTAGTATATATGTGTGGACATGATTATACTCCTCTGGTGTTAACCAATATTCATCGGATTTACCTCCTGTACGTGCAATCGGTGTAAATAGCTCAGAAATTGTGTCAAACTGCGGATTATATTGATACAGATAATTTATGTGATCATCCGCTGCACGTCGCTCTTTCGTCTGAATATGCGACTCGAAATAAAATATGCTGAAATATGTGATTTCTTTCACCAAGTATTGTTTGACAATAGATCCTTCGACCGCTGCAATGAAAGAAAAACCTTTCGAAAGGATACATCCATCTGAATTGAAATGGCCCACCGAGTATTGCCTCATTGGTAAATGTATTGGAAAATGCTCCATGACATCGAAGAATGAAGGCAGAAAAAATTTTTCCAATGCACATAATACTTCAGAGATATTGTTTTCCATTACTTCCAAGTCATCACCTTTTAAATTCCTCGAACATATATCTCTGAAAAATATGATGATTCCGCACAACACATCGTGAACATTTCGTGGTAAGAGCTCAGCAAATGCGATTGGAATGAGCCACTGGATGAAAACGTGACAATCGTGACTTTTCAATACGATCAGCCTCGAACCGACAATATCCACACACCGAGCAATGTTCGATGCATATCCATCGGGAAACTTAACGTCCTCTTTTAACCACTTTAATAATGTTGTTTTCGCTTGACCAGACAATCTGAATACCGGGATAGGTGACCTTCCATCTCGTAATTCTAACTCAGGTCGTCGGCATATTGACTTCAAATCTTTTCTTGATTGTATATTATCCTTGGTTTTACCCGTCACATTCAAAACAATATTTATGATATTATCGAAAAAGTTCTTCTCGATATGCATAACATCTAAATTATGACGTAATATCAATGATTTCCAGTATGGTAGTTCCCAAAAGATACTACGCTTATACCAGTTAT
>CM071861.1:21028558-21062769 GCA_036759665.1 Gynandropsis gynandra
GAGATGAGAAGACAGCTCACACGCGTGAAGAAGCGTAAGAGGCTCATCTCTTCAATGTGTATGTACGGAAATTATAGGGAGGACAGCCATGAACCTTCACTCGAAATTCAAAGGAGGCTGCACCCGCACTTGCACGAGGTAATGGAAAAAGATGTCATTAAACTTTTCAACGCATATACCCCTTATCCAACCTTGGACAGCGAGCAAGTGAACCCCGTGCATGATGTGCCTAAGGGATGGCACGATAAGAAGACCCTACCTCATGACTTCCAATCAGGTGACTTCGTTCCACTTTTCAATTCTCGTCCTAAGCCTTTCTCGGGCAACCTAGTGCCTTGTTGGTCTGATCCTTTTCAGGTACGAGATGTGGAACCATGGAGTGATGCGGGTGACACGTTCAACGCCAATGGACAGTGGCTTAAGCTCTACCAAGCCGCTCAACCGATCGAAAGTGGAAACTCCATTTCCCTTTCCGATCCACCCGCCGCGCACGCATGAGGAATGGAGACGTCAAAGCTTTATGACGTTAAATAAGCGCTTTCTAGGAGGCAACCCAGCTGTTTGCTTTTAATTTTCTTAGTTTTTAGGTTAAAGACTCAGTTATTTATTTTTTCATAAAAAAACAAAAAAAGAAGAAAAACAAAAAAAATAACACCACAAACGAGCTTCACTTCCTTCATCCTCCGTTGGAGCTTCACGTCGAGGACGCCGTTCAATTCAAGTCTGGGGGAGCAGCTCACGTTTGTCAGGTGGTTTCGTTTCACTTTCTTTTTACTTTTTAGTTTTTAGGTTATTTTTGCGATTTTTAGTTTGTTTTTGTTTTCATTGAGTCAGAGTCGTCCCAAGGCACTTGTCCGGTGCCACGTTTTGAGATGAACCCTGAACCTAGGATGCTTAAGAAGTTAACCTTTTCCGTGAAATTTTGCATGATTGAGCTAGGTTTTCCTATGCGTTAGAGCTTATTAGTCGGCTGAAAAACAATAGGTCGTAGTTCTAGGGAATCCTAGTGTTGCTTGTGGGGAGGTTTAGACGAGGTTGCTAGGCTAGTTTATCGTTTATTCTTTCTATCCGGACGATTATACTTCGTGTAGACGATGCTTCACTTCTGTTATATTTAGGATTATTGGATCATATAAAATCGAGCTCGTTTTGCAGAATTAAAAGCGCACACTAACACTCCGTTGTCGATAGAAATAGTGCCTAAAAAGCATGATCATAAATCGATATGAGTGCATCGACCTTGTTACTCCTTCGGTGGCTCGGGTCTAAGTGGTGGGTTGGCGATCATCTTTCTACGTCCTAAGGGCATGGCACAAAAAGCCGCCTACTCTGCTGCGCCCTTACACGAGACACATGAGTATACCGTCATCGGTAGTCTGGATCTAAGTAGAGGCTGGATCCCTTCAAATCCGACGTCCTAGAAGCCTAGTGTGTATGCAAAGAAAAAGAAAAAAAAGAAGAAGAAAAAAAATAATAATAAAAAAAAGAAACGAAATAAATAGAAGTCATCAATAAAAAATAAAAAGAAAAAGAAAAAGAAAGAAAGAAGCTCGGAAAGAAAGAAACAATTATCCTTGGTTGATCTAGGTTTAGCGTTCTCTGAAGTCTTGTATGGTGGAGGGAGCTACGGTAGCGTGTCTAGTTTCCTTTGATTTACTTTCTCATGGGTAACCGTGGTGGACCTAAAATTAAGGACTGAAAACTCGATTAGGCCGAATTTGCTCTCAACGTGCTAGTTGATCGGTTAGGTTCGCTTTAGCGGTATTTCTAGGAGAAGGGGAATTCTCGTGTTTTTCATACCCCATGTGTTCCACGTTTACGTTTGCTTAGGGACAAGCAAACATTCAAGTCTGGGGGCTTTTGATCATCTCGTTTCATACGTATTTCTTGCACGATTTAAGAGACGTTTTTGATACATATGTGATGTTTTACGTATGATTCCGTATCCGTTTTACTTGTTTTCGTGCTTTTCATGTTCTTACAGGTTTTTACGCGTATTTGGATCATATTGGAGCTAAAAGGACATGCACGGAGCTAAGGAGCAATTTTGAGGATCATCACGGGACAAACGGGACAAGATTGAGCATGGAAAGCCTCCACCCGATCGGGCACAACTCTTACACGACCGGGCAAAACCTTCGGCCAAACTTGTGCACAATTTGCACGACTCGGGCATGACTATGCCCGACCATTTGCCTTGTGCCCGAGCGGGCGCACATACCATGCCCGATCAGGCATGCATCCCTGCCACACATCCGCGCGACTCACCCTAGCCGCACCCGAGCGGGCACACTCAATGCCCGAGCGGGTCGCGGCCCGAAATTACCTTTTAAGTTAAGTAAACTTAACTTAAAACAAAGGGAACTCGTGGGGGCAATTTAGACAATATCTAGACCGACTTATGAGGCTTAAAAGGAGGAAAAAGACGTCATTAGAGGAGGCTAACATTGGAGATTAGTTCAGTAGAAGATTAAGGAGATTCTTGCTAGGAGACAAGCGAGGAGCATTGGAGATCGAGCACCACCACTTCGGTTTTGTTTGGTTTTCATGTTCCTTAGATTTTCTACTATGTTTATGTTTCTTTACAGATGCATGAGCGAGTAGTTTGTTTGTTCTAGGAGAAGGGATTAACCCTTGCCTATCCCGGAATCACTTTTGATCTATTTTGAATGCATCTTCCCGTTTTAGTTCATCTATTCTTTATCTGAGTGCTTGAATTTACTTGTGTTTGCGATGGCCACGTAGATGCATGTGTTAGGGGTTAGGAGAAGGACCGAAATGAGAATTCTAGTCCTAGAAAATCAGGTTTAGAACAACCGAGGTTAGGCCACGAAAGTAGGGTAGCAACGGTTGAGGGTGAACGGATGAATCATAGAGGGATCGTCTGCCTTAGATAGCTTTAACTGGGATTGCATGATAGATAGGTTGATCGTTGGTTTCGGTAGTCTTGTGGTGAAACCGGTTTCCTAGGACGTTTGTCTTATTGTTAGAACCCGAGTAGTTTATTTACTTTCAATATTTCATTCTTTATCCACATTCTTTCGTTAGCAAGTTTGATTCCTAGTTCGAGTTTAGATAGTGTTGCGTAGTCTCTGTGGGATCGACACCTAAAATACTACACACGTGCCGTGCACTTGCGGGTAGTTTAGGTTATTTTATTTAACTCTGATAACGCATCACTAAATAACGTACATGGGACAAAGTATTAGTATCTTGGATCATAACACAACAAAAGGGACAAGAAACGGCGCGGATTATCAGCTCCAAAACAGCCCACGCGGGGTGGAACTCATAACTCGTGCGCGGCACAAACACCAGCAACTAAAGCACAGCTCGGGGAAGGCTTTAGCACACACTGACTCATCATTCAACCACAGCCCATGCGGGGCACACACCTTAGCCTGCGGGGAGCCGAACTTCCAGCAACTCCAGGAACTTCAGCACGGCACGGGGAGGCCTTCAGCACGCTCGGATCCATCCCCTCCAAGTGAGCCCGCGCGGGGCACACACTTCAGCCTGCGCGAGTCGCGTCCATCACCTGTAGAAACAAGAAAAAGAAACTCGGCCAAAGAGGAAAATAAAGTGGTTAGTTGCCTACACAAAAAGGAAACATGGTTAGAGAAGATGAATGAGAGTTATATGGCTGGAAAATACAAGGGAAACATTGCCACTTATTCAAGAATGTAAACCAATGCAAATAAGAATGGAAAACTCACAAAAGAACATGCTGCAACAAAGAGGAAAGAAGAGGAAAGGAAGTGAACGACAAAGAGGAAAACCAGAAGAAAAGGAAAGAAAGAAAAGAGGAAAGACAAGGAGGATAGATAGGGGTCGAATTCACTTCAGTTTGGGGAAGAATACACCTTAGAGTTAGAGAGAGTTGCAGAGAGAGAGTAGAAATAGGAGTTTTTCATGTGCACTCTTGACGGAGGAGACATTCAAGGAGCGTTGAAGATCAAATAGGGACTTCAGGTTCGTTTGGTTTTCTATGTTCTTTAAACTATCTATTTCGATTATGTTGATTCTTTCAAACGCATGAGCGAGTAGTCGTTTTATTCTAGGGGAAGGGATTAGTCTATGGCTATCCCGGAACCACTTTGATTTATCTTTGAATACAATGTCTCGTTTTCGTTTATCTATTCTTTGTCTGGATACTTAATTGACTACTATTTACGAAGGCCAAGTAGATGTATGTTTTAGGAATTTAGGAGAAAGACCGAAAGGAGAATTCTAATTCCGGATGATCAGGCTTAGAACAACCGAGGCTAGGCCACGAAAGTAGGGTAGTAACGGTTGAGGGTTAAACGGATGAATCATAGAACTTATGGGTTTAGTTTAAGATGTCAGCCACAAAAGTAAGGGATAACTTGACTAGATCATGTGTCTATACCTTGAGAGAGGGTAGATATCATATTGAGATCGTCCGTCTTAGATAATTTGATTGGGAATGCATGATTAGATAGGTTGATTGTTGGTTTCGTAAGCCTTGTAGTGAAACCATATCCTAGAACGTTAGTCTCACTGTTAAGAACTCGTTAGTTTATTGTTTTAGTTATTTCATTCTTAAAATCAATATTTCATTCGTTTGAAAGTTTGATTATAGTTTGAGTTTAGGTTGTGTTGCGTAGTCCTTGCGGGATTGACACCTAGAGTACTACACACATGTCGTGCACTTGCGGGTAATTTAGGTTAATTTAGTTTAACTTGGAACGCAACTGTTTCCCTTCTTCTCTTTAGCATGTTTCCTTTCTTCTTGTGCAACAACTGTTTCCTTTCTTCTCTTTAGCCATGCAGCCTTTAGTTTTCTTTTTCTTGCTCCAACCGAATTGCCTTTTCTTGCTCCGACCGATTTCCATTTTGTTGCTCCAACAAATTTTCATTCTTGTGCATCAGCTTTGTGTTTCCTATTTATTCTAGCGGCTTGTATTTCCATTTCTTCTTGTGCTGTAACGTTTTCCTTTTTTCTTATACAGGAAACCGTGTCCTCTTTCCATTTTATGGAGGCAGCAACCGATTTCCATTTCTTTTAGACCAACGGCTGGTTTCCATTTCTTTTAGGCAACAACCGCTATTTTCATTTTCGTGAGCGGCGACCATTGTTTCTATTTTTGTGTCTGAAGGAGTCTTGGGTGTTAAGTGTGTACAACCGAGCTTGAAGTAGTTTTGCCAATTTTTCCGACATTTGCTCGTGTTTGTAACCCGATATCTCATTTCCCATAAAACACGAGAAAATGCTAAAAGAATACTAAATTGTACTTAATACTCGGTAAAGTCCAAATAAATGATAAAACTAACTATTAAAATAGATGAAAATACTAGAACAATTTGTACGTTATTAGTTCGGTAAAGGTGGAGGATCGAGGTTGATGGTTGAAGTTAAGGTGTTTGGGATGGAGTGATGGACACCACAAGAGGTGAGAAAGCCTCTTGATATAGTCGGATATTGGCTTCAAATGTTCGTGAAACAAGTTGAAGTCACCATGTTTTTGACACCGTTCAAGAATACGAAGAGTTTATTTTTTAGAATTTTCAATTCTCTTCCTCTTATTACAGTGGAGTCGAATCCTTTATATATGAAAGGGTCTATATCAAAATAAGGAAAATAATTAAATACATGATTATGAATTTAATCTATTTTCCGTTTTAGAAAGATTTCCTAGTCACAGAGAATCTTCGAAAGAGGAAAGTAGATGATTCAGTGGGATTATGATCGGCTTTAAAAGATTTGCTAGCTGTTGGAGATCTTCGGAAAATGAAAATAGATAATTCGGTTGAATAAGATCAACTTTAGGCGATTTTCTAGATGTGGAATAAATATAAAATATTTATTTCCCGCTTTTCCTTATTCATTCACCCGAGCCCTTCTAAGTGGTGGCACTGTCGATGATGTTATCAGATTTGGATCCAATTAGAGGGATTTTTCCGAGACAACTGGGAAGCGCACACCATACAAATCAATAATAAGCTCTACACCATTATTATTACCGGCTTATATATTCACTCATACAACCATATTAACCAAAAATTATGGAATCTCTTACCAATTTTGATGCTCCGATGTATGAGGGAGCACTTGTGATGAATGAGATAAAAAAAATTGACATTATTGTTAACATCATTCAACATAAAAAATTATTTCCTACTTCTTGAGGAATTGTGCAATGCACGTCATTCCGCTGATGTTGAAAATACCTTGGCACCTATAGAACTACTCACATGGTCGCCGGACTCATAAAAAATTCTTTGAGACAATTATTTTTCATGCCTCTATGTCGTCTCAATTTTAGATAGAAGCTATACATGCCACCGCCCATCTCATCAACATTCTTCCCTGAATTAGACTTACAGGAACAATAATAATAACGACCATATAGGATCAATGAGGAAATATGGGTCTTTGGTTAAGTAGATTCAGGGATGATTGAGCAAGAGAAAGAGAAGATAAAGAAAGGAGGGAAAACGAGGGAGATGGAGAAGAAGTTTGGATATCATGCTTGTGTTGTCGGGCCAAATTCAGAGAGTTTTGTACCGTTAAAACCCTCACACCATCTAGTTCATCGGAAAGTGTGACATGAGAACCTTTGTTGTGATTTCGGTTCACTTTCATTGTAACATTGGTGCTAGTGTCATGTCTCCCCATTATCAATGACTCTCTTCCGCTGAAGTTTGTGTTTCTCGTGTGTATTGTCCCTGTTTTTCTCTCCTTCGTGTACTCATGGTTTCAGACAGACAAGCTGTCGTGACTGTCGATTGCTCTAGGAATACGAACACCGGATCAGCTTCGTCGAACATGGCTCAACGTCGCACGATCTCGCCGTATGACCTTTCGGCTAGTGATAAACCGAGATATCTGATTTTTCATGTTATTTTGAATGATCATAACTATTTTGATTGGGTACCGGAACTTCGTACCGCATTACACTCCCGTAAGAAGTTCGGATTTGTCAATGGCTCTATTAAACAACCGGCGGTAGACTCGGATTTTCTGGAAGATTGGTGGGCGAATAATGCCATGCTCGTCTCGTGGATCTAAAACACGATGTCCTAGGATCTGCATTATCATATGTCCCATATCGAGATTGCAAAGGAGCTGTGGGACTACATCACACAGAATCATTCACTACAAAAAAATACGGTATTTCCAACGGACGGGGCAACGGATCCGTCCGTTGGAAACGAGAACCAACGGATTGTAACGGATGTGGGGATATTGCAACGCGCCGATATCCGTTACAAATCCGTTACAATTTGCAACAGATTTGTAACGGATATCCTCCGTTAGAAATTACGTTGGAAGTCCGTCGCAAATTTTAACGGATGGCAACGGAAACCATCCGTTGGCAGTTTCCGTTGGAACATCCGTTAGAAAGAATGGCAACGGTCGTCCGTTGCAATTTATAACGGATGCCCATTAGAAATCGCAACGGATAACCGTTGATTTTGTGAATTTCGAGGGCACCGGTTTAAATACTTTCACGTGAACCTGCAACGGCTATCCGTTGCAATTTGCAACGGATGTCCGTTGGAACCTAAACTATTTAGATCTTACCAAAGAGTGCATCAACCATCAATAACAAAAACATTTTCGAAAAAATGTCGTTGTCTTCAAATCGGAATATATAGATCAAGGGAGTGGATGTATAGAAGAAAAGATCCTGTAACCGAAGAGATTACGTAAGAATTCTTACACGGATTAGAGCAATTCATGAGTTTTGCATCGATGCAGCCTTTGTGTCAAGAACGTGGGACAATGTTATGTCCATGCAAAAGATGCAAAAACATGAAGTATCGAAGTCAAGAAATTGTTTGAGATAGTGTGCAAGATGGACAAGTAGAACGAAATGAAGAAGTTATTTATGAAGAATCAACGACCAATCCATATGTGGAAATGGTGTCAGATGCTTTTCCTGGAGTTGTTAATGAACAAACGCATGAAGAGATGCCGAACATCGATGCACGTCGATTCTTCAACCTATTGGATTCGGCGAAACAACCTATATATGAAGGTTGTCGTGAAGGTCAGTCTTGTTTATCTTTATCTTCAAGATTGATGAATATTAAAACAGACTACAATGTGGCTGAAAATTGCATGGATTCAGTTTGTAAAACAATGCGGGAATATTTACCGGAAAATAGCCAAGCTCCCGAGACATAGTACGAAACAAAGAATGTGTTAAAAGACTTGGGAATGTCACATGAGAAAACTGATGTATGTAGAAACAGTTGCATGTTGTTTTTGGTAAATGATAAAGACTTGTTGGAATGCAAGTTTTGCGGTGCAAGCAGATTTTGGCCTAAAAAACCATCTTCACGGAAATATGTACCATACAAGAAAATGTTTTATATGCCTGTAGCAAACAGGTTGAGAAGGTTATATGAATAAAAAAACCGCTGCAACAATGAGATGGCACGCAGAACACTCCACGGCCGAAGGTGTAATGCAACATCCATCGGATGGTAAGGCTTGGAAAGATTTCAATGAAATATTTCCCGAGTTCGCGTGTGAAATGAGAAATGTTTATCTTTGCCTGTGCACGGATGGTTTTAGTCCCTATGGACAATCTGGAGGTCAATATTCCCTGTGGCCGATGATTTTGCCTCCGTATAATTTACCTCCCGAGATGTGTTTGAAAAGAGAGGTAATGTTTCTGACGCTGATGATTCCAGGACCAGAACATCCGAAGAAAAGTTTCGATGTATTTTTGCAGCCCTTAATTCATGAATTAGGACAGTTGTGGAACGAAGGAATCCTTGCTTATGATGTCAGTACTAAGCAAAATTTCAGATTGAAAGCGGTCTTGTTGTGGAAAATTAGCGATTTTCCTGCGTATGGAATGTTATCAGGATGGAGCACGCACGGAAGATTAGCATGTCCTTATTGTATGGAGGATACAGATTCATTTCGGCTAGTACATGGTAAGAAAAAAGTTGTTACAATATCAATCCACCATTTTTTAGTTGATTTTAATTTACATTTTTTTTATTGAAACATCTCAATAATTTCACTTTTATTTGTTATCAAATAAAACTAACAATATTAAATACTATGATCCGTTATGTATATCGAGAAGAACTTTTTCGATAACATCATAAATACTGTTTTGAATGTGACGAGTAAAACCAAAGATAATATACAATTAAGAAAAGATTTGGAGTCAATATGCCGACGACCTGAGTTGAAATTACGAGATGAAAGGTCACCTATCCCGGTATTCAGATTGTCTGGTCCGGCAAAAACAACATTATTAAAGTGGTTAAAAGAGGACGTTAAGTTTCCCGATGGATATGCATCAAACATTGCTCGGTGTGTGGATATTGTTGGTTCGAGGCTGATCGGATTGAAAAGTCAGGATTGTCACGTTTTCATGCAGTGGCTCATTCCAATCACATTTGCTGAGCTCTTACCACGGAATGTTCACGATTTGTTATGCCCAATACATTTACCAGATGAGGCAATACTCGGTGGGCCAGTTCAATTCAGATGGATGTATCCTTTCGAAAGGTTCTTCTTTCATTTAAAGAAAAAAGCAAAAAACAAAGCAGCGGTCGAAGGCTCTATTGTTAAACAATACTTGCTGGAAGAAATCACATATTTTAGCACATTTTATTTCGAGTCTCATATTCAGACGAAAGAACGACGCACAGCGGATGATCACACAAATTATCTGTATCAATATAATCCGAAGTTTGACACAATTCCTGAGCTGTTTACACCGATTGGACATACAGGAGGTAAATCCGATGAATATTGGTTAACACCAGAGGAGTATAATCATGTCCACACATATATACTACTTAATTGTCAAGAGTTATTACCGTTCGAAAGGTATGTACATGGTACATATTATAATTTCAATCTTTATATTTATATATATATATATATATGAAAATGTAACGTATTTTATTATTCAGGATATTTGACGAAGAGGTGCTTGGTACATATCCTCATCTAAATGCAAATCAACTCACACACATGAAAGTTCAACATTATGGATCGTGGTTTAGAGACTACGTAAGTACTCGTATACACATTTATGTAAATTAATTGCATATAAGAGTATTAATTTGTTTTTTATACATACAGGTGAAATGTTCTGATGAAAGACTTCCTACGTGGATAAAAGAATTGGCTAATGGTCCCGCACGAAATGTCATGTGTTGCCCAATCTTGTTTACTCGCGGCTACACGTTCCACACGTACGAACACGGAAAACATAGAAGCACATACAACTATGGCCTTTGCGTTAATAGTGATATAGAGGGTGATAGCTTCTACGGTATTTTGCACCGAATCATACAACTGGAATATTCCGGTCTCGTTGGGTTGAAGGTTATGCTTTTTAAATGTCAGTGGTTTGACCCAACCGTAGGACGTGGAATACGAAAAAAACGTTGGGGAGGATTTGACGTCAACTCGGCACGACAATATGGTAAATATGATCCATTCATCACAATAGATCAAGCAGATCAAGTATGTTACGTGCAATATCCAACAACATTGAAACGTTGAAGAGAGGAGTGGTGGGCCGTAGTAAAGATCAAGCCAAGAGGGATCATAAGCTCTGATGATAAAGAAGATCCGTTGCAACCCGATCATCTGCAGCTGATTCGTTTAATTGATACAGATCGAGAGGAGATTCTTGCGAGGAATGACATAGACGGAGAACTCATACGCGATAATGAAGACGCTAAACCAGAAGATGTTGAAGATGAAACCGGCGATGAATTCAATGAACAAGCGAAGGAAGACTCGCCCATCGATGAATCTACTGAAGAGTAAATGTAAATACAATAATGTTTACTATGTGTAATACATGTAGATATTGCGACAGAACTGTTTTTATTTCAACACCAAAACACAAATCCAGAATTCAAAGCATTACAAAAACTTAGAAAAAATGAGGCCTAGATGATTTATAGGATCGGGGGGAATGTTGGCAGGTTCCGCGGGAGCGCCTCCCCTGCCGCCACCACCACCATATCATCCTTCGTCTCCTGTATCGGCACCATCGATATTTATTGACGAGGACGATATGGTAGACATCGATGCATTGATCGATGATTTCGATGGGCGTCCAACCCTTCCGATCATCGATCCCGAACGTTCTCATGGAACGTTATGGTAAATTGTATATAATTGTATTTAATTTTATTTAAATTTCATAAATATTATCGAACTTTTTACTTTTGATATGCAGGTTTGATGAGGATGATGTGTTAAAACACACCAATAATAACATAATCCAAGGGTCGTTACAGGACGATCTCTACTACTCCTGGCAAGTGACGCTAGAAGTTGTGCGCCAGCGATGGTGGCGCACTTTTATTATAAGTGTTTTAATTATATTTCATTTTATAATTATTAATATATTTGAAAACTAATAATTTGATAACTTTGTTTGCAGCGTTCATACAGATGGCGTCGAACTCATACGGTGCGCATCTACACAGCATGGATTGCGCCTGATGCTGAACGGTGCAAAGCGCAACTACTACGCCAACAACAGCAAACCGCGATGGGCAACCGAAGCGGTGTTCAATAAAATGATTGAGCACTGGGAGTCCGCAGCATTCAAGGCCAAGAGCGAGAAGGCCAAACAAAATCGCTACGGTGAGAAGGTTCCCGAAGATGGTCCGCATCGCCATACTTCGGGATCAAAATCCTTCACGAAGAGAAAAAAAGAATTGGTAAAGTTTTAATTATTTAGATTTTTTGTTTAGTTAAATATTTATCTAACAAAATTTCTTTTATATTGTAGATGCAACGGATGGAAAGAGAACCGACTCTTCTTGAAGTGGTATTTACAACCCACGCAAAGAAGAAGTCGGTTGTCGGGGAAGAGGCCGCTAAACCGGAACTCATCGATCCTCGAGCGGCCCGAACCGTGAGAGCTGTGACAGAGAAGATCACACAGCAATCTCAGGCTTGCGATTCAAGCCCCGACGACCTCAGTCCTTTACAAAAGGACCAAGTTTATTTAGAGGTAAAAGATTATTATTTTATTCGTAAATTATTAATCAAATAATTTGTTAAAATCTAACATTACTCTTATTTGTCTTGTATTTGGTGAGACCGTATAACGGACGTCTATACGGTCTCAGAGCGCTTCAAAAGGATATAATCGAGGACGTCACGACGGTACCTCCAGCGGTGCAAGAGAGTTTTTCGCAACAACGACGGATCGAAGATCTCGAAACATAACTTCGAGAAACTCGAGCCCAAGTGACGCGACAAACATCTCAAATACAAAAATTGGAGAGCGTCATTGAGTTGATGTCCGGCCAGGTGAGGGGATCAACACGCAGCAAGAACCGGGGCTCGATTCGGATGCAACTCCGTCTAGAGGTGGTGGTGATGGCGGAGATGATATGGGCGCAACCGATCTGAATGATTTGTAATAGGAAATAGTTTTAATTTTTGTGTTTTGTAATATAATTTCAATATTTTTATTAAAAACTCTTTAGTTTTAAAAATATTTATATTTTTTTTATTTTTTTATTTTTTTTATTTTTTTTCAAACTTTCCAACGGGCATCCGTTGGCAGCGTTAAAGGGCATCCGTTGGAACATATTTCTCGCCAAATCTTTTTCCGCCAATTTGTAACGGACATCCGTTGGCACTGCTAACGGGCATCCGTTGGAATGCATTTCCCGCCAAATCTTTCCCGCCAGTTTGCAACAGGCGTCCGTTGCTATTTCCCGCCACATGGCAACGGATGTCCGTTGCAAAAATGAATTTTCCCCGCCTAATTTGCAACGGACAATTGGAAAACGAGAGTTCGATTACTTCATCTCCAATTTGAACTTGCACAATTTGCATAGTCCAATTTTAGAAAGGGGAGGGGGTATAAGATGAAGCGTACATATGTAATATGTTAGCTAGAGTTATATATAAATATATCTCTTGTATTACATTCAAACATATACGGAAAGTGTCGTTCTCTTCTATTCTCTTTTGAGTGCTTTGTGTCATATGCATTAAGCATTTTAATATATAAGGTTACTAAACCCTTCTATATTCAGTGTTCGGTCAAGTACTCCATGAGGAAGAAGATATAAATGCAATGATTTTGGATGAATGGGTGCATATTTGAGAAATGTTGAGCCAGTTTTCCTTGGTGAAGAACTTGAATGCTCGGATTCAACATTTTCTCTTGAACTTTTTATTTCATATGTCAAACGTTTAAACATGATATTGTTTAGGTTGAGCGTTTCTATTATAAATCTCATATTGGTTATGTTTGAAGGGCTATGGATCATTGGTGCAAGGGATGATTGTGTTGATGCATCCTAAAGTATTTCGAAGAAATTCCAAGACCTTGGTAAGGCCTGGTGCTCGGGTGAGCATAGAAATCCTTGCAATCAACGATGATGATGAGGTACTAGTCAATGAATGCAGGTAATTAATCGGGACAAGTGGTGTATCAAAATTTTATATATTTTTATATTTGTTTTGTATCGTGAGTAGGCGGTTGGATGTACATAGATCGTACATGCTTCTGATTCATTTGGTTTATTTAATCGTGCTTACCACTTTATAGGTTGTTATGGATGGATAGGGCATAAAGAGAAAGACAACAATTAGAAAGCGTATGTCAAGGGTGACTTCAAACTATTTGTGGTACGGTGTGTACTAGGATATATAGGTGACATCGTAGATTGATACGATCGGTTTTTTATTGCAAGAATTTTAAACGCAATATTATTAGTATTTACGAAGGTGGAAATTTGGGATGTACCATGTAAAATATGGAATAAAACAATAAAATTATTGCTCAAATAAGATGTGAAACCATATTCAAATACAATCCATAACAGTGATATTCTTTAGATGTCAGCGTAATTCATCGCTAGACGAAGGGGACATGATCGAACCGGAATACACTTTTGTTTCTGGAATCTTAATTAAGCTCTTTTGTATAGGAACAATCATTTGAATTGGACCAAGATTTAATGTGTGAAATCCTTTTTGAATTACTAATTAAAGAACCCTGAAGCGAGATCAGGGCGAGGTGTAAGGAAACTCCACAAGTTGCACCATCGTAGTCACCTCCTGCTCTACCAACCTATAATTTGAGGCCATGGTATATGCAGGAGTACAATCACATTGCAGAAATTGTGGCTAAATGGGGTGTTCAATCATTCAATTGTGACTTTTTTCCTACAATGAAAGCCAAAGAGTGGAATGCTCAACTGGAGAAGAACTTTGTCTCTTCGAGGTCCTCTATAAGCTAGAAATTGTTGTCCATTATATGGAGGAAGAGCTAGACTTGTGCTGGAAATGGATATGCAAAGATGGGTCATACCACGACTTCAATTAGAGTGAGTTGAAATAATGGTTTAAGCCTAAGTATGTGCCATAGGAGGAGCACAAATTGATGGAGTTTGCCTTCTTGGAGCTCAAATAGGAAGATAGAAGTATGAAACAATATTAGTAGATGTTTGCGAAACTCTAAAATTTTGGAGCATAATCTGTAACTTCAAAGTAACAAAGGTCAACAAATTCCTCGAGGTTTATGTATAAGAATTCAACATCGTTCGAAAGTAATACATTATGAGATACTCTCAGCACATGCCACCAACGGCTGGAAATTTAAGAAAGATCTAAAGGTGAAAAGAGTTCTGAAATATGATTGTTGCTAGAGACCAAAAAATGATTGTTGGGCAAACCAGCAAACGGAGGCGGGGAAAGAAGAAGACAGAATTTAACAATCCACAGTTTGGGTAAAGAAGGTACATGTGTTGTTGTTGTGGACGAATGCATGAGTGGCCTTGGAATCAGTACGGGAAAGGATGCAGTATTTTCGACGTGGAAGCTTGGAGCATCGGATCCACAACCAGGTGGAGCAACAAAGGCACAACGCAAGCTAGCTATGTGCTATCACGGTGGAAGCACCCAACACTTGAAACAAAACTGTCCCCTTTTGCAACTGCCAACTATCGGCTATTCGAATATGAGCTGACCTGGTTCAGCCAAGGGTTTATGGCCTAGATGGTCGTTTTGATGACTACGAGGACAAAGAAAATGACGTTGAACAAATTTTCTAATAAAAACTCGTCAAGAAATTGTTATTTTACTTCAGTATATTGGAAATTTTAAGATCGACGAGAGATGTTAGTGAGAATAAGGATTAGGGTTCTGAAAGTCGTGTTTCCTTTGTGTAGACATTGTAACCATAGGGGCATTCTCAGCCATTTACTGTTTGACATTGAGGAAAATCATATCTTTACGAGTTCACCAATGGCTCAAACGTTACCTGTGGAGTCAATAAAATTAAGCGGTACAGTTCCGGAGCAACCCTAAGAGTTCAAATTAAAGAATCTCAAGGTGTTTTTGAGAAGTTTATCGTGACTATACAACACATAGACTTTGATGCAGAACTTTACATTATTTGAATGGATGGTGTGATGTAATATTGGCATGGATTGTTATTGTAACATCGAGCGGTGATGGATTTTCCAAAAGGATGAGTATGTCTTAAGAAACATTAATAGGAATTGAAATACTGATGGTTGGTTTAGATGTGATATAATCTTAATCATGTTTTAATATTTATACAAAGACTAGACATTTGGCAAAGATACGAACCGTGTAGTATCAGGTTCGAACACAAATACTAATGGGATTAAGACTAAAGTTTTTCTGTAACTATTGTTATAACAAATAAAAAAAGTATAGGTTTACCTAATTATGAACAATTAAAATAAACTACGGTTTTAAGTATTTACAAATGAAATTGTGTTTTAAAATCGAGAATTGTTTTCACATATACGAACTCGCTAAAGATTTCAAATATATCGTTATGTGTTCCTATTGAAAAATTCAATCATCTTCAGTGGATATGAGCTTAAGTTAGTGGGTCACTATCCCTCTCATTGAATCCCTCTTCAATTTCCTTGTTGTAAGGATGTTATACTTTCGACCTCTGTTTACTCTTGCAGTGCAAATCATGTCCTAGAATAGTGAAAATTCAACATAGGAGATTGTGAACGTTATTGATAAATCTATGCACTGAATGTTAGTGATAAATCTATGAACTGAATGTTATTGATAAATCTAAATGCACTCGTAGTGAAAATTCCTATCCAACATGTAAATCATTGTCCATTGACTACATCTTGAAATCAATATTTCTCGATGTCCTTATTCCTATACAGATTAACCTACCTCTCGATATGATTATTCATATCTATCTAATCCTTACGATCTTTCCTAATCCGACGTATCCATCAAAATTAAACAATTTGAAAATCAATTCATGGGATCCACTTAAGAATCGAAAGAATAGAACATGCATTAAATCGTGAATGGAAAAATAACAATTCTGATAATTAAGTTTAATAAGTTTGTACACACAAAACATTAGTCTAAATCACGGATCAAACCTACACATCTATATCTTATAAAAGAATTACAATGATAAACTAGTAAAAACCTAGGGTTTAAGAGAGCTAAGATGATCTCTCGGTTAGTAGCCGCCATAACCCCACGTTCAACTCGCCTTTATCGATATTTCAATTCTTTGAATATAGTCTGGATAGTTTCTTCACTCTTTCACATGACTCTCATTTGTACCATCTCTTATGACTTTCTGTTGTGCCTGGAATCATTCCTTTTTAATAGAAAAATCTTCATCTTAATTAAACAATTCAAAATTCGAATTATTTGGTAAATTCGGTCAACCGCTAGGCCAAGTTGGCCACTGCTCGGCTTGATCGCTCGAGTTGAGTTGAACCTACTAGATTAAAAGAAATCTTAATTTCGTTGAACGCTCAACCTGAGTGTGTCTCTGCTCAGGTCGAGCGAATCTTAAGATTTCGATGGGTTGCAGACTGAGTAAATCATCACTTTACTTAAGCGATTTCTTACGAACTTTTGTGCATTTGATTTCAATGTTTTTGACTGAGCGATTTTGGTCTCGGGCTGAACGTTTTCACTATTTCTGCATATGATGTTTGTTTCGGTATTGAATGTCGCCATGTTTCTCCATAATGTGTTCCTTAGTCCTACTGCGTTCAAGATGACAAAATAACATTAAAAAAGTCGTATAAAGGACTTCAAATGGAAAAGGGTACTCAATATAACTCAGTGATGTGAATAGGGAACCTGTTAAATCAAGTTTGCGAATTGTATGTACTACGCTAAAAATATAGTATATAAGGTTGTACATTAGAACAGATCGTGGAGATTCTAGTGGAATATTATTTTGGAGCATATTCCATGAGTTATTACGACTACCACCATCTCGTGAGGATTTATTTGAGATAGAGTTGGAATCCATTACCACGTCAATATAGAAGGATTTGTATAGAATAGCACATGCAAAAGTGGTCGAGTTAAGGAAACATCTCGACGAACTGTTGTAGATAGGTTTTGTGCGAACAAGCACATTACGAGAGCTTCCAGTTATGTATGGATTATCGAGCCTTAAGTAGTGATACCTTCAAAAAAAAATATCCATTCGTAAGGATTAATGATTTTTTAGGCCAATGAGGAGGTACGAACTTCGTGTTCTAAGATTGATCTGGCATCATGTTATCATGAGATCCCGATTGTAGTAGAGGATGTAAGGACAACTGCATTCCGAACTTGTGGTGGACATTAGGAGCTCGTAGTTATTTCATGCAGATTAACCAATGTTCCACCTGCGGTCATGAACATGATGAACGACATGTTCTAGGATTATCTAGCGTGCTCAAGAAGTATTGGAAACACAAAGAACACTTACATTTAGTGTTAGACGATTACAGGAGCAACATTTTTAAGATTAGCTTAGGTCATGTTGTTTCAAAAGAAGGTGTTCCAATTGATCTTGAGAAAGTCTTAGATTTAAGGAATTGGTCCAACCGAAAAACTTTATCTGAAATCTGAAGTTTCTTGTGATTAAGTGGATATTATTTGATATTTGTGAACAATTTTTGAAAATATAGGGAAGCGAATAACAAACTCACTGAAAAAGATGTTTCTTTCGTTGGAGTGTTGAATGTGAATGAACTTTCCAAGCGCTAAAAGAGAGATAAACTAATTGATCAGTGCTAGCATTTCCTTAACATGGAATTTTAGACATAGTATTTACGGATCCACCTAATATGGGTTCGGGATGCGTAAGTATGAAAGACAAAAACATGATTGCATATGCATCATGAAAATTATGTAATCATGAAGAGAATTATTTAACTCATGACATGGTGATGGCATCCGATAGTCTTTGCAATGAAACTTTAGTAGGCATACTTGTTGAGTAATAAGTGCAAAGTATCAAGCAAATAAAATACCTAATATTCACTTACCGCAAGAATACGGATCGATGTAATACCAGGGTCGAATTCTAGGGACTAATGCAACCTAAGCTAAAAATATAACTAAACTAAGATGGATTAAATTGATGGTGATGTGCGGTAAAATCTGAGAATGTTAAAATGAATTATGATAGCGATGAGGACACGCAAAAAAAACCTTGATAATTAAGAACACTACGGGTTCCGGATTATCGGAATTGCAAGAGTGCAACCAGCCAAACATCATAAATCAATCAAACTATCTTGATAACGGGAAATTCATGCTCATAAGTAGATAATGATTCTCTCGACACCTAAACTCCCTATCCACAATATTATGCAATCCTACCTCCCATCAACGATTAACATGAAATTACGGTAGCATTAAGCATGCAATCCTAATTATTGAGCCAATTAACCGACTAGTTAGATTATCATTAATAAAACTCAATCAATAACAATTATTTCAGTATTCATAATCTAATCTCCCTGTTAAACATGAAATTTTAAGTTACTGAGCGGCCAGCACAAGTATAGAACATTCATAGCATTGATCGTAGAACCGAAATACAAGAAATATTGAAAGATCTAAGCATTAATGCATAAACATAAGCATCACTTGCAAAATCTGTGTCTCTAACCCATAGCTAAAGGCTTACTCACTCATGGATTCTGCTGTAAAACGAGAGAAAAAATAGACATGATAAAGAGTAATGAATACGATGCCTCAGACTTCCCTATCTCGTCACCGATGTTCCGATCTTGTTTTCTTGCTTCTCCAACTTCTCCTCAGCTTTCCATTGTGTTTTTCTTCCTCCCTTGTGTTATGAGTGTTCCCTTCCTTTTATTGGCGGTGGCCCTCCTGTTTCCCATTGTTTTAACCTTTTTATAAGGTTATTGTCCCGGCACGCGACCCGCACGGGCTAAATGGCCACCCCACGCGGGCTCCTCATCCACATGCAACCCGAGCTGGCTTAGTGATTGCATGAGTTATGAAGATTCTTCTGAAGGTGTAGCTCGGGCGGGCTAAAGGGACCACCCCATGTTGATTCATGACTTTTCATGGGGCACGGTCGTGTTTGCTCCTTTCGCTCGATGCTCTGGTATTTCGTGCGGTTCCTTGGTCTGAATTTGCTTCGAGTGGTTTGTAGCTCTAAATATGTGTAGTTGACTCCAAGAATCAATATGCTTAAAATCGATTATGCCTTGTCACCTTTAAACCTTAAAATCAACAAAAGGACTAGATAGAGAACATTCAATCCACAAAGTGACAATCAGTTAGAGCAAACTATAAAAAATTGGAGTATCTGTTGTGGGCATGTTCTTTGGAATGGTTACGAACTTTGGAACACCACTTACCTATGGTGAAATCCGCCTATAACAATAGCTATTATTCCTTTATTCATATCTTGCATATACATGCAACCGTATCGCATGCTTTTTGTTAGATCAAGGTAAGGCAAATAATTATTTTTAAAAATTTTGTGTATTTACGAGTGTAGGCACGATAAGGAACATCAGGTAGAACTCGGGTGAGCAAGTTGTCACCATAAATATGTGTCCATTCAAAATAATTGAGCGGATTGGACAAGTGGTATATCAGTTGGAATTAACGTTATCAGATATTTGATGTGTTTCATATATCTCTTTTTTAGAAATTCTTCCCAAAGAAGATGTTGTTGGAGCCACCAGCGACTTTGTAAACAGGTTTGACGTATATGGAATGTCCCATAATAATTATGGATGAGCAATTTAGGTGTAAGCATATTCTGAACGTTAAATACATTAGGGAACCCACGACATATAAGGCACGTTATGGGATCTAGAGGAAAATATAACACAATATTACACGAAATTGTTTGATGTAGGGTAACAAGACGATAGAAGTTAGAAGATATGATTCTCAAACCTAGAAATTTAGAGACAAATTCATTAGTGGTGAGAGAGAATTGCCATACCTTTTTTTTACATTGTACACACATTCTTATGACATATTAAGATAAGGTAATCAAATAAAAAATAATATATATATATATATATCTTTAGGTAAAGTAAATAAATAAAATAAATAAAAAATTGATGATGATGATGATGATAACCATGTACGGTCAAAAAGAAAACATGGGGTTTTTTTATTAGAGAGATTAATGGGTGATTAGGAATTGAAGTAAGATTAAATCTCCTTTGATTCGAAGAAATAACGTAGATAAGCAAATATGAAGAAAGGATTAAAGGAAAAAGATTGAGAGAAACTTGAAAATGGGGGAATGAGAAAAAAATAAGTGAAAGAGAGGCGGAAAAATAAATGAGAAAGTTTAAGATATCATTTTATCAGATCAAAGTCGAAGAATGTTGTACCGTTACAATCGTCATATCATTTAGCTCATCAGAACATTCGACATGAGAACTTTCGTTGTAGTTTCCATTAACTTTCATGGTAACGTTGTTGTTAGTGTCTTGACTTTCCATGTATATGGGAAAATGGGATGGATAAACACATAGAAACATTAGGGAATGATAACCATAGAATTGTGACGATATAATTTTAGTTCGAATAAAATCGAGAAAACTCATGTGAGGAGTGGAGATATTTATATGTTGATTAACAATGAGAAACAAATACATATTTACATTTTCATAAGCCGGGGAATAAAATCCTAAGAAAATGGAGCAGTGTCTCGTAGAATTGCATCATTCTACGTGTTGTGCTCAGTTGATCACCAAAACTCTGCGACTGAGTACTCCAAAATGAAGCAAACGCAAAATCTCAACACATTTGGTGTATATTTGAGAGATGTTCGATCGAGCTTTTTTAGGTAGGCAATTTTACTCGGGTTGAGCATTTTTTTGTTTTAACTTTTTGTTTCATGTGCAGACGTTTGGTTGAACAAGGTATTGTTTGGCATGACACTACAAGAAAATAGTATGAGATCAACGGATGGATCAATAGATCCGTCCGTTGATAATGTTTCCAATGAATTGCAACGAATTTTCGAAAATGATCAACGACCACAATTCCGTTGCAATTAGCAATGGATCATATCAGTTGCACTGGTTCGTTGAAATGCACTTTAAAACCACGTTTTTATCAACAGATACCCATTCAAAAGTTTAGAATTTCGAGGTTTTCATTGGAATAATTCAACGTTTTGTTTCAATAAACGTCCGTTGGTATCATCAACGGGCATCCGTTAGTATTATCAATGGGTGGGCAATGGAAAATTCACTATATATTGACCAAAATCAAACATTCTACCATCAACAATCAATATATTTTCAAAAAAATTCGTTTTCTTCAAATAAAGATATATACATATCGAGAGAGTTGATGTACAGAAGAAAGATCTCATAACCGAGGAAGTAACTCAAGAATTTGCAAACAGATTGGAGTAGTTCATGAGTTTTGTGTTGATACAATATTCGTGTCAAGAACGTCAGAGAATGTTATGTCCCTACAAAAGATGCAAAAACATAAAGTATCGAAGTCAAGAAATTGTTTGCAAACATCTTTACAAGGTGGCTTTCGTAGAGAATTAAAAAATTTGGTTATTTCATGGTGAAAATATTGGCGAGAGATATTGTGCAAGAAGAATAATAAATAAAAACAAATGAAGAAGTTGTTTATAAAGGATCAACAACCAATCGATTTGTGGAAATGGTGTCAGAATCACATCGAAAGAGACCATACACAAATCATAATCGAACGATGAGGCAACCACATGAAGAGATGTCGAACGATGAGGCATGCCAATTTTTCAAACTAATGGATTCGACAAAACAACCTATACATGAAGATTGACTTGAAGGTCAGTCTCATTTATCTTTTTCTTCAAGATTGATGAGTATAAAAACAGACTACGATGTTGCTGAAAATTGCATGGATTCATTTTGCAAAACCATGTGTGAATATTTATCGGAAAAAAATCAAGCTCTCGAGACATATTACGAAACAAAGAATGTTGTAAAAGATTTGCAAATGCCACATGAGAAAATTGATATTTGTAAAATATGTTGCTTGTTGTATTGGGGAAATGATAAAGACATGTTCGAATGTAAATGTTGCGGTGCAAACAGATTTCATCCAAAGAAACCATCTTCACGTAAATATGTATCGTACAAAACAATGTTCAATATGCATGTAACAAACAAGTTGATAAGGTTATATGAATCTAAAAGAAACAATTACGGCAATGAGATGGCATGCAGAACACTCGACGGGCGAAGGAATAATGCAACATCCATCGGATTGTAAGGCTTGGAAAGATTTCAATGAAATATTTTCTGGGTTCGCGTATGAAATGAGAAATTTTTATCTTTACCTTTGCACCGATGGTTTTAGTTCATATGGATAATCTGGGAGTCAATATTCTCTATGACTGATGATTTTGTTTCCATATAATTTGCCTCCTGATATGTGTCTAAAAAGAGAAATAATGTTTCTTACATTGCTGATTCAAGGACCAGAACATCCAAAGAAAACTTTTGATGTCTTCTTATAGCCCTTAATTCATGAATTAATATATTTGTGGAACAATGGAATTATTGCTCATGACGTGAGTACAAAGAAAAATTTCACATTGAAAGTAGTTTTGTTATGGACAATTAACGACTTTCCTGCCTATTGAATTTTATTTAGATAGAGCCCACATAGGAGATTGGCATGTCCATATTGTATGGAGGATATAGATTCATTTCAACTAGTACATGGGAAGTAACCATGATGGTTTAATTTTATAGAAGATTTCTTCTGTGTGGACCCACATTCAGAAAAGATAAAAAAACATTTTTAAAAGAACGTGGTACAAAAAGAAAAGGTATTGTGCATGCAAACTGGAACGCATATCCTTTACGAACGATGAAACATGATGGGAAATTTACAAGAATTGGTAGAATGCACTGGAGATCGTGGGGAAAGAAAACCAAAACGTCAAGGTGAATGGTATAGCTTGTATAAACGTAGTATTTTTTGGGAACTACCATAATATAAATCACCGATATTCTGCCATAACTTGGATGTTATGCATATCAAAAAGAACTTTTCGATAACATTTTTATGAACGTGACGGGGAAAATGAAGGATAATAAACAATCAAGAAAATATTTGAAGACAATATGTCGAAAACCTGAGTTGGAGTTACGAGATGGAAGGGCACCTATCCCAATATTCACATTGTCTAGGCCAACGAAAACCACATTGTTAAGGTGGTTAAAAGAATACATTAGACTTTCAAATTGATATGCATCGAACATTGCTCGGTGTGTGGATATTGTGGTTCGATGCTGATCGGGTCGAAAATTCACGATTGTCACCTTTTCATGCAGCGACTCATTCCAATTGCATTTGTTGAGCTCTTACCATGAAACGTTCACAATCTCCTATGCGGAATTAACATATTTTTCAAAGATATATGTACAAGAAATTTAAAAAGGGATGACTTGGAATTAACGAAAAACAATATCTTTGAAGTATTATGCTCATTGGAAAACGTTTTTCCGCTTCCTTCTTTGATATCATGGAACATTTGCCAATATATTTACTAGATGAGAAAATACTCGGTGGGTCAATTCAATTTAAATGGATGTATCCTTTCCAAATGTTTTTCTTTAATCTAAAGAAAAAAGCTAAAAAAAACGGTTGAAGGATCTATTATTAAACAGTACTTGTTAGAAAGAATCACATATTTCATCATATTTTATTTTGATTCGTATATTCCAACGAAATAAAGACGCTCAGCAGAAGATCACACAAACTAGCTATATCAATATAATCCTCGATTTGGCATAATTCCTGATATCTTTACACTGATTGAATGTACACGAGGAAAATCCAAAGAATATTGGCTAGCACTAGAGAAGTATAATAATGTCCACACATATATATATATTACTAAATTTTCAAGAGCTATATATTTATAAAATGACGTGTGTTAACGTACTTTCATTACATGAATTTGATGAAGAAGTACATATCCCCATCCAGATGTAAATGAACTCACAAAAATAAAGTTCAACATTATGACTCGTGGTTGAGAGATTTTGTAAGTACATGTATATTCATATATATGTATATATGAATAAAATGTTATGTTATAAAGTATTTATTTATTTTTATCTAATATAGGTCAAAGGTTCCAATGAAAGACATTTTACGTGGTTGAAAATTTGCTAATGGTCTTGCGAGAAATGTTTTGTGTTGGCCAATTTTGTTTATTTGTGGATACACATTCCACATTTACAAACACAAAAAAAACATAAAAGCATGTACAATTATGGCGTTTGTGTTAATAGTAAATAAAGGATGATAATTTCTACGGTATTTTGCACCAAATCCTAGGATAAAATATCTCGCTCTCATTGGATTGAAGGTAATGCTTTTTAAATCTCAATGGGTTGACCCATCCGTAGGACGTGGTACATGAAAAAATCGATGGGGAGGAATTGACATCAATCTGGCACAACAATATGGTAAGTATGATCCATTTATCACAATAGATCAAGTATGTTACGTGCAATATCCAACAACATTGAAACTTCGAAGAGAGGAGTGGTTGGATGTATTTAAGATCAAGACGCACAGAGTTATGAGCACATACGAAAAAGAAGATCTGTTGCCAACTGATCACCCTGAGCCGATACGGTTAACTGATACAGACAATCGGACGGAGATTCTCGCAAGAACTGATATAGATGGAGAATACATCCGCGATTATGAAAATGTTGAACCGAAAGATGCAGAAGATGAACACGACGATGAATTCAATGAATAATTGAAGGATGACTCGTCAATCGAAGAATAACCCGGACAAGAAATGTGAATTGTGTATTTGTAATATCTAACTTTTTGAAATTGTTTAGTTAAAATTATATATTCAAGTTTCAACGAGCATCAGTTGGGAACAGCAACGGAATCCCGTTGAATCATTTAATTTTGTTTGATACTTAGAAAATTTTCAAATGTTTTCATTTTTCAATAGGCATCCGTTACAAACTCCCAATGGATGTCCATTGGCAGTTGCCAACAGATGTTTGTTGGCATTTGGAAATGGATGCCCGTTGAAATCGACCAATAGGTATCCATTGCACGCTAGTAATGGATGTCCATTGGCAACAGTCATCATAGCTATGCTATGGCTACTGCATCGATGTTATGTTTTAATGGGCATTGATGTGCGTAGACTCAAGTAATAAATTACCTAGACTAACGCTTCCGCAAGGATACGGATCGTGTAGCAACTAGGATCGAACACAAGGAATTGATGCGACTTATAAGCTATTAGACTAATGAATAAGACGTGATGAATCAAATAGTGATGGTATGAAAATGCAAACTAACTAAACTATACTAATGGTAGGGATGATTCAAAGACTAATCACCATAGGTATCGAGAGTTGCACGACAATGTAACGAAGTTCTAAAAGGATAATTGGTCTTAGGTATTGTCACGAGTTTAGGGAATTCAAGCTCTCCTATAGGAACTGACTGGCGTAGACTTGTCCACTATCTAGCATGCATATACCAATGTATCCATTGCGCATCTTACATACATAGACACATTACGACCGCTATCCTAATCCCTAGATTCAATCGATTGACCTGGCGTAGATTCTAAACCGATTAAACCCTAAATCATGGCTAGTTTCCAAAGTCTAATGCCCTGGCATTGGTTTATTAGTCTTCTAACATCATTCATTCGAGTGGCGTACAAGTAATGAAAGCATTAAGATCAACCATGAAATCTGAAAACATGATCAAATACCGAGTTCATTCATATCGAGTGGCGTACAAGTATGAAAGCATTAAGATCCACCATTCATTAAGCTCAAGACATCATTACAACATGGCAATACTCTCTAACCCATGGCAATAGATCTACTTGGACATGAACTCAGAAAACGAAACACAAAAGAATACTAAATTAGACATAGATAGAGAAAGAGATTCCTCCCTATTTATGTACCGACGTCTTCAATAGATCTTCCATGCTTCGGATCCCTCGTCCCGTCCTTCTTCTTCTCTCCAAATCTGTCTCTAATGCCCCTGAATCCTCCCCCCTTTCAATTTGGTTCGGATCCCCTTTTAATAGATCTGATTTCTCATGATTTGGTTGTTCTAAATCTTGGGAATTTGTTGAGAAAATCAAGGGCCCGAGCGGGCACAGCTTCTACCCGCTCGTGCAGGCCTTGTGCCCGATCGTGTACACCTATTCTCGCCCGAGCGGGCACTTGTGCCCGAGTGTGGCATGAATTAGCCCGAGCGGGCACTGCAAAGCCACCCGAGCGGGCACCTCTTCTTGGTCATGTTCCTTCAGTGCCCGAGTCGTGCAAAGCTACGGGGTTGTTTGGTAGCAATTAGCCCGATCGGGCACACTTCCAATGCCCGAGCGTGCATGTCCTAAAGTGTTGTTTCCGCTCCTTTCGCTCGGTGTTTGAATGTTCACTTCAATTCATGGCCTTGCAGAAGTTGCACCTTGTCACTCAACTACGTTTTCGGGGTTAAATTGCCATAATCTCTCGTGTTTCTCCTCATGTATTCGTTTCCTACACAAAACACGAAATGTAGATGAAGTCTTCGAATAAACATGATAAATGAGTGAAATCTAATAAATCTAATCAAAACTATACCTAAGAATGACATAAAAACTACAACGGATTACGTGTTATCAGGCATCTTTCATTACGTAGTCCTTTGATATAGGAACACATTTTTCCAATAGGCATCCATTGGAGTTTCCAACGGATGACCATTGAAAAATCAACA
Organism: Gynandropsis gynandra; assembly: GCA_036759665.1. Classification (NCBI taxonomy): domain Eukaryota; kingdom Viridiplantae; phylum Streptophyta; class Magnoliopsida; order Brassicales; family Cleomaceae; genus Gynandropsis; species Gynandropsis gynandra. Next base: position 21,055,596 of record CM071861.1, read on the forward strand.
GTCATGTCAATTAATTAAATAGTTCATTTTTACCGTTGGAAATATATGTATTAAAATCGTTGAACAATTTATTTTGAACACAACCTCCAAACCAAATTAGAAATTTATCTCAAAAGTAATCTATAAACACTAAACATCAACGAGAGCTCAACGATTTATCGGTCACTGTGGAATGTTGGCGGGTTTCGTAGGAACCCCGCCACCGCTTTCATCACCACCATTTCGGTCTCCTTCACCTATATCGGTACCACCGATATTTGATGAAGAATATGATATGGTGGATATAGACGCATTGATCGATAGTTTCGACAAGCGTCTTTTCGTCCCTATTATTGATCCCTAATGTCCTGATAAGACATTATGGTAAGATATTAGTTAGAAAATTTTATATTGAAATTAATTATAAATATTTTCTTGTTATTTGATCTACACGTGAAATTTTGATGTGGATGATGTTCTAAAACACACGAATAACAACATCATCCAAGGTTTGCTACAAGATTGACTCCATTATTCCTGGTAGTGAAGCCAGAAGTTATATGTCTCCGATGGTGGTTTACAATTATTGTAAGTATTTTTAATATAAAATTTAATTTTAAATTATTATATACTTTTATTTACAAACTAATTAATTGAAATTTAATTTTGCAGCACGTATAAAGATGACGGAAGAAGGATACATCGCGCATCTATACCGCTTGGATGCACGATATGAAAGTACCATTGCGCTTAATGATAAATAATGCCAAGCACAACTATTACAAGAAGAATGCCAAACCGATATGGGCAACACAAAATGTATTCAACCAACTCGTCCAACATTGGGGGTTAGAGGACTTCAAGGCCAAAAGCGAAAAGGCCAAAAAATGTCGGTACAACGAGAAGGTTCCCGGGGATGGTCTGCATTGCCATACCTCGGGATCAAAGTCATTCCCAAAACGAAAGAAAAAATGGTAAAATTTATTTAAATTAATTATTTAAATGTATTGTTATATAAAATTGTTAACTGATCATATTACTATAATTTTATAAATGTAGAGGATGGAAAGAAAACCAACTCTTCTTGAGTTGGTTGTAGAAACCCTTGCCAAGAAAAGAATCGATCATTGACTACGATGCAATCCCTTTACGAGTCATTGGCGATCACAGGGTTGAAGACGGCGGTACCACAACACTTGTGATATATTGTTGATAAGTCGGTGAACAACTCCGAATCTCTCCAAGAATTCAGTAGCTAAATCTCTATGATCAGGAAAGAAAAGACACTCACAGTTTATTTATAACTTAGTTTAAATCATCAAATGGTTCTTATATTTATAAGGTCTAAACAATAACAAAAAAACTGAATAAAATAAGTTAACTTAAAATTACTCAGTAAAATTGCTTGGTCGAGCGTTGCATAAGTTGTATTCCTAAAATATAAAAAAAAACAAAAGTATATTGGTCAAAAGAAAATTTTTGGGTCAATCTTTTTCTTGCTCTGGTCGAGCACCCTAGCCGAGCACAATACTGATTTGGTTTGAGCGCATTGTCTCATTCTCTTGTTTCTTGTTCCTCTCTTTGTAAGGACCTCTTATAGTCTTTCTTAAGTGTCTTTTGACATCCTTGTGAAGTCTTTATCCATTTTTTATACCCAATTGTGTGAACATGTATTGAAGCTTCTTTGTCTTGCCCATCATTGTTTGTCCTCGTGCGGACACTTCTCGAAGCTCCTTGCCTTGCCCCCGTTATTTGTCTTCATGTAACTTATGGTGGATCTAAGATCTCTTGCTTATCATTCACACCTTCTTTAAAAGGATTTGTTGTTAAATCCAGTCGTTTAGCTTCATATAAACAATCCAAGGTCAGTAAATTTGAAAATCAATCTATAATGTATTTATGGAGTAATTCGCTTTTATAGGTGTTAGAGTTTATATGTTTATGGACTCTAAAATGTCAATCTCTTTGCATTAAGAAGCTGTGATTTGTTCCTTCGTATGAGCCTTTTTATGCGCACATGCACTCACATATCATCTCTCGATTGAAAGATTGTCCACACCACATCTAGCCCCATTCTATTTATGCTATGGTTCATTCTTCCAAAAATCGTTTCAGAAACCCTGAAATGAATTACAAACAAAACTCAACACAAATTTTTAAAAACAAAAAACACCTCTTTTCACGCAAGAAAATTCATTGGTTGAGATTAAAATGTAATAGTTTTTCTCACAATCAAAGAAAGAAACATTATCCACACGTGTATACTCTCAAAGGTCTTTGTTTGGGTTTCTCTTTGGACCTCAGTATTTATGTGGTGTTCTACTCATGGTCACTCAAAAGCTCATATCTCTCATCCCTTAGTAGTTGTTACTCTATATCGTGTAATTATAATACTTATTGCACTATAGATAATTCATTCTTTGTTGCCTCATGTTCTACAGAACTATCATCCACGTTGTGAATCCTATGGTCATCGCCTTGTACCACGTCATCATTTGGTTCTTGTGCTCTTTGTCTGGATGTCTCTTTTAAAGAGTTCTTTATGCTTCGCCTCCCACCATCTCATTATTTAAGTCGTGGTGCCTCCACTTTATGCTTAGTTGCATGTCCTATATTCGGTTTGTCAAAACCAACTAGCTTCAGGCTTATAGTTGAAAGAGTTTTTGTACCTCTTGAATGTTTTGCCCTTCTTTAGTCTTTTCTCGATCTTAACTACCAGATGCTGCAAGTTTTCCATATCAACGTAATGATAAGTTTCCATACACTCTTGTATATTAGGGTTAAGACCGCTTATATATTGATCCATTGTTGCCTCATGATCTTCCTAGATGTTTTTTCAAATCATTAGGAAGTCCATCTCCCTCTAGTAGTCTTTTATGATCCTACTACCTTGAACCAATTTCGCTCAAATGATGATACCTCCTGATGGTACGTATCTCATTCCAGGTGGTGGAACACTTTTCAAAACACCTTCGAAGAAGCATAAGTTGACATAACGCCAATCCATAATCAATTAAATTGGTTGCTGCCACTCTCACCTTTTTAAGTTTGAAGTATTGATGGCAGCATGAAACTAACTCTACCTTCCACTCCCACCCCACTCAAAATAAGATTTTTCACCTCCGACCAATGAACAGAAGAATTTTCTTGATACTGTTATGTCATCGTCAAATCGATCATTGCTCAATTGGTGTGCCTCATGGCACAATCAGGATCCTCATCTAGCACCTCAGTATACTCATTCTTCTCCATGTCTAGAGGGTATAGATTATGATTTGTGTATGGTCTCTTTCGGTGTGGTTCTCCGGGTTAACTAGCATTGCAATACCACATTAAAAGATATAATAGACCTAATACAATATAAAAAAGTATAGACCAATCTATTCAAAGCCAATTAATTTTGAATGAAGTACATAAACCTTATGTTGTATCAAAGTTCGATTATCTTGAATTGGTATGCTATCAATTTAAAAGTAATATTGTATTCGAGATTGACTGATAAAAAATCATTTTCTCATAGGAATTATTAAAAATTTTACATTGAATTTTTTAAAGGACCTAATATAATATAGAGAAAATCTCGTTTTAATTATTCAACTTATTTATTTGTGATAAAACTATACACCTACTTTTTTGGTATTATAACACTTGTACTCATCAATGACAGCACAACAATACACAAACTTGCACACCAATCTACAAATTGTTACAAGCTTATTGAAGCCTTTAAGAATGCCACGTCATTGAGAAATTTCAAAATAAAAATTTTTGAACTTAAAACAATGAATAAAAAACAAATGATCAAATTGATTTATCTTTCTCTCTTCTCTCCTCGATTGTCTTCTTTCTCGTTGCTCCAGGGGTTCTCTTTGTACATAGACATCAAAAGAAAAATGAATAATCATAGATTTCAAAATATAAATTCGAATAAACCCACCATTTGGTTTCTTGGTCACATAATAAGAGAAGAAGACCATCCATCACCTATCTCTTACACATTATCTATCTGCATACACACTCACTCTATATCAATTTTTATTACACTTTTTTATTGAAGTGCTGAGAAGCTTAGATTCTGCAAGTGACAAAACCAAAACAAACCAAAGAGGTGTCTATAGCAAACGAAACAAAAACAAAAAAAAATACAAAGATACAAAGGACGATACAAACAATGAAGGATACAAACCAAAAATATGATCTAGATTCGTAAACTAAAATAGTTAAGTCAACATTAGTCCCGAGCAACGCCAAAACCTTGATGTACTAATCTAGGTGTGATCTAGTCCTAATCAAGTTTTACAATCTATTACCTAGAGTAGATATTCTGCAAGGATACGAACCGTGCAGTACAAGGATTGAACACAGTGAATAAGTGGGACTTAATCTAATTCTTAACGAAAAGTAGGTTCAGGAACATATTTAGAAGGTGTGTGTAATGAAATGGTAAAATAAACTAACCTACTCTTTATGTACAAGTTGGAACATTGCTATGGACTGGAATATTGTTCTCATGTATGCAAACTAGCTAAAGGTTTGCGAAAATATTGTCTTATTCCATTCGAAGAATACAATCATATTTGTGGATCTACCTAATATAGTAGTGCAAATCCTATTCTAGGGTACAGATTACTAATGTCTTCGATTAATGACCTAAACACCGAACGTAATTAATGAATCTATATGCTCTTGGGGTGCAGACTCGTATCCAATATCTAGAACTTTGTGCAATGACCTTCATATTGAACGACTTATCAATCGATATCCTCACTCTTAGACCGATTAATCTATCTCTTCGATACGTTTATTCATATAATTCATTAGATCTAGCTTAATCTGATGTATCCATCTGAACTAAACCAATTGACTATCAATTAATAAGATCCATTATAAACTGAAAAATTGAAACATGCATTATACTATAAAGTAAAAACAATTAATTTAGTTATTACATTCATAAAACTTGGTTACTGCATACTTTAATCTACAACAAGTATCAAAACTCTGAAGCAACATCTTAGAGTTATATATAATAATGAAAAAATAGAGAGAGTGTTTAGGATGCTCAGTCGAGCTCTCGATCTGTTGCGGCAATGATCTCGCCTTCAACTCATTTTTACTGGTGGTTTAGCTCTTCGATGTGATCCGAATAGCTTCGTTGCTCTTTCTTCACGATCTGAACTGTTTCTCAACTTGTTCTCTGCTCTATCATTCATCCTTATTCATCCCTTCCATCCTCTTTCTGAAATGCTCAATCAAGCGGACATGTTCTCGGGCCGAGCGGTTGGTTGTTCAACGCCATTCCAATGCAAATAGAGACCCTTTTTACTGTTTCTGGTGGATTGTTCGACCGAGCACGTCATCGCTCAGGTCAAGCGAAATCTCGGGGTCAAGGTTGCCTCTAGACGCATGAACGCTCAAACGAGTAGCATAACCGCTCAGGTCGAGCGAACTCATTGGGTGAATTTTTTACATCGCCGGGAAAATTTGATAAATCAGCTTTATTATGTTCGACCGAGCATTTCAAGCGTTCAGACCAAACGTTTTGGTTAGATCTGGCTTTGATGATGGTTTTTGTGTCTGAAGTTGTCATGTTTCTTCTAAATTACACCTTAATCTCTGTTACCTAAAAGATTGCAAAATAATCTTAATCTCTGTTACCTAAAAGATTGCAAAATAATCTCGAAAAGCGTAGAGAGATACTAAATGATGTAAAAAAATACACAAATATATGGTGAATCATAAAGCAAATTAGGTGTAATCACCCATCATCACTTTTTTTAGCTTAATTATGATTTCGTCACATTTTCTGCCTAATTCCCATGGCGCATCTGATGTTCTTATTTCATTCCACTACTACTTGTTTCCTAAATTCAAAATCTTGTAAAATAATAATGAAAACTTTTCAATAGTATATAAGATATAAATCAAATATTTTTAAATTAAATATATTTAAATATCTTCAATCAAGATTTAGATTTGAGTTAGACATAATATGCCCTATAACTTACAAATTTCATTTGAAATATATATATATATATATATATACATATATGTAAAATTTACATTTAAGTAAATTCACCAAAGTAGATGAAGTCGCATTTTTTATATAGTAGATGGGATAGATTTCTATCGATCACTGAATCAGAAATTGAGCGACAGGACAATAAAGGGGTAACTTCAAAAATATCCTCGTAGGGCTAAAACACTTCAAAAAGACTCTTTCCGAAAAAGAAAAAATTTTTAACTTCAAAAGTACCCGTATAAATGTTGATATTCCCAAAATACCCCTGCGACCTTACGATCCAATTCGATCCAGCGACCCAGTTTGACCCTGCGACCCTTGTCCCTCTGCGACCCGTGTTCCTCTGCGACCCTTGGACCCCTGCGACCCTTGTCCCTCTTCGACCCTTGTTCCTCTGCGACCCTTGGACTCCTGCGACCCTTGTATTGTACCTTCTTACGCTCCTTATACATGTAACACTCAAAAATATCGTCCATCTACCTTTCCCAATCAAGATAGGCTTCCGGGCCAACACGTCAAGCAAAATTACATGGTTTTAAATTTAAATTTAAATTGTTATGACCCTTGGACCCCTGCGACCCTTGTCCTTCTGCGATCCTTAGACCTCTGCGATACTAATTTATTATTTACAAATTATTTACAAATAATATGAATAAAATTTTGAAAATACAGCTCAAATGAAAATATGTTGGACCCGTGCGACCCCTCCGACCATTGCGACCCTTTTGACCATTGCGACCCTTCCGACCATTGCGACCCTTCCGACCATTGCGACCCTTCCGACCATTGCGACCCTTCCGACCATTGCGACCCTTCCGACTCCTTTCGACCATTGCGACCCTTCCGACCATTGCGACCCTTCCGACCATTTCGACCATTTCGACTAGTCTTTTCAATGTCAGACTACTGCTTTTTCCAGGTTCTAGCTATGCTTTTTATTTTACCAATGCCACAGTGAAGACGTAAATATGTGGTCAATACATGCACCTTGTTCATTCTTTGTATTTATTGTCTTTCTGGATTTTAGGAGTCCATTTATTTTTCGTTATAAATAGAGGAGGAAAAACCGTAAAGCTACAACAAGCACCAAATCATCTCTTGTTTCGAGTCTTTCATTCTCTCAAAAGGGCGATTTCTAACATCTAACCCTAAATTCTCTGAAAAATCCTTGTT
>CM071861.1:21082972-21094557 GCA_036759665.1 Gynandropsis gynandra
CTCGAAAGCTTGCAAAACCCTAGAAATCGAACTACTTACACTTATTGACACCATTGAAGATTGACTCGTGCTCTCTTCGCCAGTGATGCTGCTGATTCTATCCATTTTCCTTCTCGCCAACTTCAAATCGATCCCTCTCAAGTTCGACATCACTTATTTCTTTCTTGCTATAAACTTTTAAACAGGTTTCACGGCGAAAAACTATTCGGCTTTCTCGTTTTCGGCAGTTTTTCACGTCGAAAAACTACCGAACTTCTATTTTTCCACGTTCGAACATTAAGGACAAGTTTGTCTTTTCTTCAGTTTTTATTTTTCGGATTTAATAATTATTTTGGGGAAGGGTATTTTTGAAGTGGTTTAGCCCTACGAGGGTATTTTTGATATTCTGTCCAATAAAGGAGATGTTATAAAAATCACGTGACATTCACGTGTCATCTTCCCCGCCACCTCCCTCGCGATTCTCGAATGTCTGTCTTCAGTTCGGTCAACGAAATCACCTATATGCCCCTCAGACTTTGCTGCAGGTAGTCTGCAAGTCGGTGGCTTAAAGGTAATTACAAAGTCAAATAATTTGTATGTCACGTCCACATGGGTCCTGAAGAGTTACTTAGAGTTTCAGTGGGGTCAATCGGGGAAAACAGCCAAACTTATAAACTCCAAATGGAAATTAATATGTTTTATTAATACAATATTTTCATTTGTGAATGTATTTCAAACTATTGAAATTATATTTTACTAGGAAAAAAATCGATGCGCATGGAGTTTAAATTTGCAGATTTATAGTCGAAGTTTAAACCTACGAAAACATTGTAATTTTTTAAATGGAATTGTAATAAATTTCGTTAGTTATAAGCATAATGAGGAAAAATTACAAAGAACATGAGACGTGAATGGTTATTAAATATCAATGTATAGATTTGAAAAGTTATTTTATTTATCTTTCAAAAAAAGTAAATTGTCATACTGAATTTGTTTCTTTTCATTGAATTTTAAAAAAGATCTTGGGTAATGAGGCTTGAAGTTGATTTGTTTTTTCTCATTGAACTTTTAAAAAAATCAAGGTAATAATACCTCAATTTGTGAAAAACAACTCTGGTTAACTAAAAACACTTGTATTATAATCATGAGTATAATATATTAATTAAGTAGTTATAATGATGTTTGACAGAGAAGCAAGATAATTCTAAGGATTATCATCCAGGAATTATAGTACTAAATCATACAATTAGAGGACATACAATATTCGTTGCATACGGGATTCGAGTTTTATGGGGGATTAAACGAAAGTGTTTTGAATATATAACCTCTAAAAAGTATCAAGTTTAATCATTCTATGTGTTTTATCTAGTTACATTTAACTTACGAAAAAAGGGAATAGTATTCAATATATAAAATATATTGTAAATTCTTCTAACAAAACAAAAATGTGTACGAAGAAACACTATTGAAACCCCGAACCTTCTATATTGAACTTGTATCCATGGCATTCATTCCAACATCAACTTATTATCAACCTTCACTTAACATAGCTCTCATAAGGGCTCACGCACATGTGATCCCTGCATAGTTCACTAAACTGATTTCAGATTTTAAAACCAAGAAACCAACACGAATGATCGTAATGCTTTACTATCATAAAATTCAATAAAGAGTTAAATCTAAAAATAATATTTATATCTAATAACCAAAGACTAAACTAACATTTAAACAAGACAATTCTGGAAGACATTAACATTAGAATAGACACACGGAGCCCATAAACAATACAAGATGCTCTATGCAGTTACTGAAAACCCGAAGAAAATGATCTATTTTCCTACCAAACAAACGGAATATCCGAAAAACACTTTTGAGAGATAACGACGACACATGATTTAAATTTGCTTTACCAAAATAAAGATTGTAAAAACGAAGTTTTTTTAAAACAGAGCGATAAAAGCACAACATTCAGGTTCATGATTCTATGTAATGGTACATTTGTATCTTCGAATGACTATGATTTGGTTACATTGACATCCATAGATCCATCCAAATGCTCCACAAGTCTTCTTGATCGCTTTGAGGGAATCTCATTTACCCTTCTTGAAGCGTTTGATGGTTATAAAGACCATGGTAGACCAAAGTCAAGCAAGGATGAGAAACCATGATAGAGATAAATGCCAAAAGAAAGAAAAATCTAACGGGAAAAAAGTAGACAATAATTTTGTATATTATTAATAATATCCAAGATGAAGCGAAATCTTGGCCCGACCCAACGTCGTCTTCTTCACTCATAGCATCATGTCGTCATCATCTCCCGTTCGCTCTTGATCTTCTATTCTACATCATGTCTAGTCTTCATTTCGATAGCATGCCCGGAGGTAAGTGCTGCGTTATTCCTAAAATGGATCACCATAGTTTCACCATTATCGAAAAATGTGGAAGCAAGACTCAATTATCTTGGCATCAGAAAACAATGAGCACGTCACATGATTTGGAAGGATGAGTATGATTACAAACAGATCTTATGAAATAAAGATATCTAACCACTATGATATAGAATTGCATGTTTAATCACAACGACAAGACAGGGAAAAGAAAGTGTACACACTTATAAAATCAGTCACACCACCTTTGGATGTATTTAAGCAAAACCCTCAACTATAACAACAAAGTTTCTTAAAACATAATTTGAGGTCATCTATCAATACTAATACAAATGGTATATGTTTAATCCAAGAGGAATAAAGCTTCTCAAAAAATATTATATTTAAACTTCCAGAACAACTCATATTTTATATCAAGAAAAAGATGCAGAAGCAAAAGAAAAAAAATAGAGTGGTTCAAATAAAATGCCAATTCAAAAAATGCCATTGATTTCAATTAAATATGCTTGCATTCTAAAAAAATATGGAAAACTATTTGGATCCACTGAATTTCACATATTATATGCAATATAATCAATTGAATCAATTGTTACATTGTGCATATATATATATATATATAAAAGGGTATATCAATTTTTTCATATGATTTTATTAATTTAAGAAGGATATTTTTTTAAATTGGGAGGTGAAAAGTTTTTAATTATTGAAATTATATTTACTGTAAAAAATGTATTTATTATTTTTTTATTTTTAAAATATTCATTATTGCTTTTAAATGTATCTTGTGGGGTTTTATAATTTTAATTATATAATTGAATTTCACATATTAAAAATAGATAGTAATATCAGAGACATAGACAGAAAATCTATTGTGATTACATATATTGTATATAATTTTCTGAAAAAAAATGTTCAATATGTTTGAACTTATATTAAAAATTGAAAAAATAATTATAGTATGTAATTATTATAGTTCGATAATAAAATTAAAAAATATAAATTTTGATATAATCATTTCATAAAATATTAGATATTTATGCAATAGAAGTTAAAAGGAATGGAAAAATAACTCATTTATTATTTTTTAAAGATTTACTTTTTTTAGTGACATAGTATATCAATAGATATATATTAGTTCATGATATTATTTTCTTTAAGAAATATAAATTGCACTATGTTTTTAATTTTGTTATTATTTTTTCAGTTAGATATTATACGATAGATTTTATATGTAATGTTATCTTTTATATAATTATCTTTTGTTTTATATGAACAAATATTGATTATAAATTATGAATTCTGAAACATTAAAATAGGATTTATATATCATTTTGAACAAACTTTTTTGGCGTGTTATTGTAGTTTTGGTAGAGTATTCCGATTTCATATATTATTATGTAAAGTGTATGATTCAATATAACTTCTAATATATATTGCTAACAATTGGACTTGAAATATATATTTTGCATCGTTTTGCATTTTGTTTCAAATGCAAACTTATCAAAATTTTAAATTAAATATGTGCAAATATTTATTGATTGGATAACAATTATTTAATGAGTGATTAGTGAGACATAAATAATTGTAATATATACATAATAAAAAAAGATATATAAGGAGTAGATACTTAGATAATAAATATCCTATCACATAAATATTAAGATCATGATTGTTGATATTTTCCCTTCATATGACATTATGTATATAACTCCATTATAGTTTTGTTTTGTTTAACTTCTATTTTTTATAGCCATTGACATCATTCATCTTTCAAAAATAAAGATTGAATTTATCTAAAACATGGATGATACATAACAATTTATTACTTTTAATTATGATTCAAGGTCTTTTTTTTCTTCCTTTAACATTTTCTTTTGGCAGACTTCTTTCTCTTTTCGACTTATTTATATATCCATACAAAACATTTTGTTTTATAGTACTTTGATTCGATTTGAAATTATCTTTTTTGGTCGTTATGCAATATTTTCGTAGATATTCAACGATATAATTTTTTTCAATTTTAATAAAATCTCTTGTAAAAGAACTCAAGTTCTCTTGAATACTAATAATGATGGAAAATAATATAAATATATGATATTAGTATATTCAATAATGTTAAATATATAGAATTTTATTGGAAATCATTTAATTTATATAATTTATCTATTAATTCTTACTCTAATTTATCATGGTAAATATTGTATAGCTTAGATAAGTATAATAATATCTTAAATTTTAATCTTATATATATATATATATACAAAACATATAATTTTATATTTATTTTCTTTAAAAAATTACAAACAATGGTATCTCTATATCTTGAGCGACTATGATTTCTACTTGTTGAAATCCATGGGAAATGTAATCTAGTCCATTGGTATCTCCTTAAAAATTTAAAAACAATAACGTGTATCTTTAATATCCACATTAACACATATATGCAAAATATATACCTAGTAGATGAACTGTTTGTATGCCTAATGGATGAACATTTTCTTCTTTATTAAAAACAATGTCTCGTATTTTGATTTATGTTTTTTTAGGTTGAGACCACTAACAGTACTTGATCTAATCAAGTACATAACTTGATTATATCAAATCAGCAGGATAGAAGATTAAATCAAACAAATGTTTATATAATAAAAAAATAGCTTCAATTACAAAGTTTCAATAGTTCAATCCAGAGTCATTTTTTCTCTTATTGGAAATTACAGAATATGCATCTCCTGAATTTGCACTAAATCCTTCAACTCAAAATTATGAGATTGCTTATTGAATTGCTTGACCAACTTGTACCTATTATCGTGTAGGTATCAATTATCATCATTATTCACTGTTTCTAAAACAATAACAAGTTTAAGATATTAATTTGATATTCTTACATCCATGGTATATAGTTTTATGAAGAAATGGTTGAGGAAGCTATGTTATGCTTCTCGAACTTGGTAATAAACGATGGGTTTCACTATCGAATTTCGAAAATTAACGCCATGTCCATGTATTACAATATGTTTGATCATGTCGGAAACAAAATCAAATGCATTAGAAAAGTTTATATCATATATATATATATATGATATGTTGATGTGATTTCTTACATATTCGTACAAGGTAAGAATGGTTGCAATGATAGAAAATAAATTGGGTTAGATAACCATAACCATCCATCTTTCTAGTGCACACATTTTCTTTGGAAACAATTTCCTTGGCGATTGCACGATCAAGGTTATCACCTTCTTTCCTCATGTTCTTTACCTCGTATCAATCAGAGTAGGAGCAAAATAGAGTTTCAGTTTCACAACTTATTAAAAGTTGAAGCAAAGTAGGGATTTTCTATTGATATGTCTTTCAAAAACCACCAATAATCAATAATATAACAACATAAGAACCAAAACATAATCTACTTAATGATAAGGACAATGAGTTGTTCTTGTGTCACAAAGAGAAGTTGTTTGTCTGCAATATTGAACTCCACACTTCATTAAGATTCTCCAATCTTTTCCATCTGGTTTGAAACTTTTATTTTCAAATATTCTCCAAGGGTACCAAGTGTAGGGTTGATTTCAATTGCGGAAGTGTGTTTTTATCAACCCGAATTTAGATCTAGTCATGTTCGGATTAGTTTTACAGATTTCAACGGCGAACAAATATTGAAACGGTTTCAGTGATACCTGTTGCGTTGAAACGGATGATCGGATGTGAGACTTGATGATGCAAGCCCTCTACGCGTATCCACGCCGAGATCGGGATTGCTTTGATGCGGGATTCGGAAGAACGAAAAAACTGTTTTTCGTTCTTCGGGTTTTTTTCTTTTACTGGCGGCTAGGGTTTTCGTATGTTTTCGAAACATCGTAAATCGTTTATTTATAATTATTAACTCTTTAATAATTACAAATTAAACCCAAAACTATTTAAATATTACATAATTGGCATAGGACTTTCAATCTCCCACTTGCCTTTACGTAATATTTCAAATAGTCGAAATACATGTATCTCCATACACATATTTGCATGTACATCTTATGTACTAACCCAAAAGAAAAATCAAATACAATTATATTCTTTGGTGCTAGCGGATGTATATAACTGTATCCCACACTGATTGTCTAACAATCATAAGCAGATACCGAGACACTCGTATGCGTGTGACCGTGACCTCGTATCACTAAGCTGGTAGTCAATTAGTCTCACTAATTAACTAATCGAGGTTGGCTTCTAGCAACACTCCTCAACGACCAGATCCAGATAAGTAACATCCTTACTCTGTAGAACCATGGTAGAAGGATAATATTATTATTTCCCTCCGTCTTTACAGCTCCGGATAATCCTAGGACATGGTCTAACTGTCAAGTCCTAATAGATTATCAACTATGTTTCATGCCTAACAAAACTGACTGGTGAATGATCGCAAGAAACTCCTTTCTACTCTCATTCAAATGCCCTGGCCAAGGTCTTTTCAGTCATTATGTCGCTGACAACATAGAGCTCAAACTCTTTACCTAGAGTTGACGGATTCCATCTTGATCAATCACTAACTGCACAAGCATCTAATCATTCCCAATATCCTTTCAACTTACATCCCAAGGCATAAGGTGTCCAGTATCAAAGAATGATAGATAACTTGTCAGTTACCATGTTGATCTCAGGTCTAAGGAAATTATAATATTCCAATCCTTCTAGAGAAATTCCTATTGACAGTTCAATGGTAATGTAACCATTAGGAATTCTCCCTTTGGGTCTGTTCAATGATCACATCTCTATGTGCATCATCCATACATGTGATTTAGTAAAAGAGATCTACTAATTTCTATCAAATAGAAACCATCACATCCATGTTGATCTATCCGGATTACTAACGTCCAATTAGTTATCCTACGATCAAGAACGATTTAGATTAAGTTTTACCAAAACTTGACTCTCTTTATCATGATCTCTATCATGATGACAAGTTTCTAAACTTAATCATGGACTCTATCATACTAGCTATGAAAACATATACACATATATATTTACAAATATCATCAAAATGATAAAATAATGCCATTTTATTTATTTATAAGTGTTCAAAATACAAGACATAAAATAGCTCTCAAATAGTTACAACAGTTGTACTATTCCTAGAACTAATTCCAGCATGCCATGTCTTTCAATCCAATCTTCAACTTGTGCTTGTCAAACTCATTTGAACCAAGCGCCTTTGTGAGCGGATCTGCTGCATTCTCTTTTCCTTCTACCTTCTGGATTTGAACGTCCCCACGCTCAACGATTTCCCTTATTAGATGGTATTTCCGCAGAACATGCTTTGATCTTTTATGAGATCTTGGTTCCTTCGCCTGGGCTATTGCCCCGGTATTATCACATAATAAAGGAACTGGTTCCTTTATCGAAGGCACCACACCAAGTTCAGTTATGAACTTTCTCATCCAGACCGCTTCCTTAGCAGCTTCGCAAGCCGCTATGTATTCTGCTTCAGTAACCGAATCAGATACAGTAGCTTGCTTGGAACTTTTCCAACACACTGCACCCCCATTGAGACAAAAGACATACCCCGATGTCGATCTGCTATCGTCCTTATCAGACATAAAGCTGGCATCCGTGAACCCTTCTAACTCTAAGTTAGAACCTCCATAAACGAGGAATCGGTCTCTAGTCCTTATCAAGTACTTGAGAATGGTTTTCACCAATTTCCAATGTTCCTCACCGGGATCTGCCTGATATCGACTCGCTACACTTAGCGCGAAGGCTACATCAGGCCTCGTACATGTCATGGAATACATGATGGCTCCCACTGCGCTAGCATATGGGATCCTACTCATGTGTTCTCTCTCTTCTTGTGTCTGAGGACAATCCTCTTTGGAGAGAGTAATTCCAGTGCCTATCGGTAGATAGCCTCTCTTGGAATTTTCCATGTTATACCTCTTCATAATGGTATCAATGTACTGGGACTGTGATAGTCCAAGCAACCTCCTTGATCTATCTCTATAGATCTTTATTCCCAGAATATAGGTTGCTTCTCCCAGATCTTTCATGGAGAATTGTTCGGATAACCAGAACTTTGGCTCTTGCAACGCCGGAATGTCATTCCCTATAAGCAATATGTCATCCACATAAAGCACAAGGAAGACAACCGCGCTCCCACTAAACTTCTTGTACACACAAGGCTCTTCTTCGCATCTAACAAAGTTGAACTCTTCAACTGCCTTGTTAAAGCGAATGTTCCAGGTTCGAGAAGCTTGCTTGAGTCCATAAATGGACCTCTGAAGCTTGCATACCATATGACTTTGAGTTGGCGACGTGAAACCCTCAGGTTGAGTCATGAAGACTTCTTCCTGGAGCTCTCCGTTAAGGAAAGCTGTTTTCACGTCCATCTGCCAAATCTCATAGTCATGGAATGCCGCTATCGCAAGCAGAATCCGAATAGATTTGAGCATTGCCACAGGGGAGAACGTTTCTTCATAGTCAATCCCTTCTCGTTGACTATACCCCTTGGCAACTAGACGAACTTTATAGGTCTCTACCTGCCCGTCCGCTCCAATCTTCCTTTTGTAAACCCATTTACAACCTATCGGTCTGGAAGCCTGTGAAGAATCAACCAAAGTCCATACTTTGTTGATCTTCATAGATTCCATCTCGGATTCCATGGCTTTCCACCATTTCTCAGAATCAGGGCCTTGTATAGCCTCTTGGAAAGTCAAAGGGTCGTCATCTATATGACCGACCACATCCTCTTGCACCATCAGATTAAGTCTGTCAGGTGCACGTCGAGAACGTGTTGACCTTCTCAAGGAAGCCTGTGTAGCAGGTTCAACCTGCGCTGGGATATCTTGTTGGGCTTGTTCCTGAACAGGTTCCTGAACAGGTTCCTGAACTTGTTCCTGAACGGGCACTGTCACTTCAACATTTGAAGATGAAGCGCCGGAGCCTAACACTATATCACTCAGCCAAGAACGCTCATTTGACATCTCATGTCCATGAGCTTGTGTTGGCTCATCGGGTTCTTGAATCTCGTCAAGAACTACTTCCCCACCATGAATTCCTTCATCAAGGAATTCCCTTTCAAGAAAGGTTGCCGTTCTGGCCACAAACACTTTGTGTTCAGACGGGTGGTAGAAATAATATCCCATAGTTTCCTTGGGATAACCTATGAACCTACATCTGTCAGACCTAGCATCAAGCTTGTCTGGCTGAAGTCTCTTAACGAAGGCCGGACACCCCCAAACCTTGATGTGCCTCAGGTTTGGCTTACGTCCTTTCCATATCTCATATGGTGTCTTCGAGACTGCTTTGGTGGGAACTTTGTTTAGCAGATAGGCAGCTGTTTCTAAAGCATAGCCCCATAAGTTCATTGGAAGATCAGTGAACCCCATCATGGATCTCACCATATCTAATAAGGTTCGATTTCTCCGTTCGGATACACCATTATGTTGTGGTGTTCCGGGAGAAGTCCACTGAGACAAAATCCCATTTTGCCTTAGATAATCGACAAATTCATGACTAAGATATTCACCGCCCCGGTCAGATCTCAACACCTTGATACTCTTTCCGGTTTGTTTCTCCACTTCACTGCGGAATCTCTTGAACATTTCAAAAGATTCGGATTTGTGTTTCATCAAGAACACAAATCCATATCTCGACATATCATCAGTGAATGTGATGAAGTACGAATATCCACCCCTGGCTTGAACTCTCATAGGTCCACACACATCAGTATGTATCAGCCCTAGGAGTTCTGTAGCTCTTTCCCCGGTTCCACTAAACGGAGATTTGGTCATCTTACCAGTGAGACAGGACTCACAAGTTGCATAAGATTCATAATCGAAATGGCCTAAAAGACCATCTTTATGCAACCTGTTTATCCTCTTCTCACCGATATGACCAAGTCTACAATGCCAAAGATACGTCTGTCTTTGACGATCATCTACTTTTCTCTTAAGGCCCGAAACATGCATGTTAATTTCTTCTACATTAACATCAGGTAAGATATACAGCCCTTGTTGTAAATAACCATTCACACAAAATTCATCACCATGATAAATAGAGCAAATGTTATTACTAAAAACTGTTCGAAATCCACGTCTATCAAGCATAGAAATAGAAATTATGTTCGAAACAAACTTAGGAACATAATAACAGTCGTCTAACAACAAGGTCTTGCCCGTAGGCATTACAAGGGAAATTGATCCTACGGCTAGAGCAGCAACACTTGCGCCATTTCCAACCTTCAGACTGAACTCTCCCTTCCTGAACCTCCTACTGATCCTCAGCCCCTGCAACATATTGCAGATGTTAAAACTGCTACCGGTATCCAATACCCATCTAGACGAATCAATAGTAGTTAAGGAAATCATGAAAACATTTTCCATGAGAATCTTACCTGGCTTCTTGCCCTTCAGAGACTGCAGGTATTCTTTGCAGTTCCTCTTCCAATGCCCCTTCTTCTTACAGAAGAAGCACTCAGCATCAGCTTGGTCAGATTTGCCCCTTTTTGCCTTAGGTATGGTCACACCACCCTTGGGCCCAAGGAGCTTCTTCTTGGGCTTTTTGTTGCCCTTGCCCTTCTTGAAAGAAGAGCCGACCATCATCACGGCACTATGTCCCTTAGACGTCTCAGACACTGACTGACTCTCATAGTCAATCAGTTGGTTCAGCATCTCATGCAGATCCATGTCCATCTTGTTCATGTTAAAGTTAACAATGAACGGAGAGAACGTCTCAGGCAATGACTGCAAGATCAGATCTTGAGATAACTCTTTGCCTAGTGTGCACCCCAGCTTCACAAGCTGTTCAATAAGACTGATCATCTTACGAACATGGGGCCCCACCGGAGAGTTCACAGACAATCTTGACTTGAATAGTGCCTTCGACAACTGATATCTTGCCGTTCGGCTCTGCGCACCATACATCTTCTTAAGATGCTCAATGATAGCAGCAGGCTCCATATCCTCATGCTGGCGCTGGAGTTCTGAACTCATTGAGGCTAGGATGATACACTTGGCAGTGTCAAGGCGATCCCTTTGCTCTGCCCAAGCAATCATGCCATCCACATCGTTATCAGCAGGTTCCTTGATAGGATTCTCGATCGAATCGAGTATCTTCTCCTGCTTGAGGACGATCTTAAGGTTGCGGTACCAATCATCGAAATTTTCCCCAACAAGCTTGTGGACATCGAGAATGGCACGTAGGGAAATTGAAGACATTCTTCGGGAAATCTAGAAG
>CM071861.1:21095864-21122932 GCA_036759665.1 Gynandropsis gynandra
CCCGGGTCGGAGGGGAGACCCGCCGGTCGCGGTGCCTTCGAAACTCCGGTCCGACGCCCGTGAGACGCCGGCGTCGCGAGCCCAAAAAACCGACGACCAATGCTTCGAAACAGTTTCGAAGCCGCTGCTCCGTTCGCCTTCGCCCGGCCATTCGCCCGCCGGAAATCGTCGACCCTCGTGCGCCGCTCGGACGCCTCTCAGCCCGCGGCTCAGTCGTCCTCCTCCACGCACAAACCAGGATGATTCGTCGTTCGAATCTGGGTTTCACAATTTTTCGATCCAGTTTTCATAAAATTTCGAAAAAACTAATCCTAAACATACAGCCAGACGCTCTGATACCACTGTAGGGTTGATTTCAATTGCGGAAGCGTGTTTTTATCAACCCGAATTTAGATCTAGTCATGTTCGGATTAGTTTTACAGATTTCAACGGCGAACAAATATTGAAACGGTTTCAGTGATACCTGTTGCGTTGAAACGGATGATCGGATGTGAGACTTGATGATGCAAGCCCTCTACGCGTATCCACGCCGAGATCGGGATTGCTTTGATGCGGGATTCGGAAGAACGAAAAAACTGTTTTTCGTTCTTCGGGTTTTTCTTTTACTGGTGGCTAGGGTTTTCGTCTTAGAATAGTATGTATTACGAAACCTCGTAAAGCGTTCATTTATAATTATTAACTCTTTAATAATTACAACTTAAACCCATAACTATTCAAATATTACATAATTGGCATAGGACTTTCACCAAGGATATAATTTTAGACAATCCCAGCATAACAAGGAAAGACCAACGTACAAAGCACTCCTATTTTCTCAATTTCTGACAATCCATGTACAACAACGTCAGCCTTTATCTGCCCATTTCTTTTCTTTTTCTTTGTGTCAAAGCCTTTGGAAGAGGTTTCCCCATATTTCACGATTAACTAAATAGAAAAAATGATAAGGGAGTATACAACTTACACTTGTTTTTTGGAAAGCCGAATCATTTTCAGAATTTTCTTTCTGAGAATCCAGGTGAGATGAATTTTTTAACTGATCAATGATACAATTTCCGAGTTGTTAAAGTTGATGGATGCGTAACTTGATTATGTACAAATCTAAGAGTAACTCGTTATGTGGTGCAATTAATTCAATGCCCGTAGAGGATAGTGCCTAACACTTGTTTTAAGGCCTTTTTTAGGATTATCCAAGAGCTTAGTCTTTGGATCTATGTCAGCATCAATATCAAAGCAAGAAAATGTATACAATGCAATCTCCTATGCAACATCATAGTCTTTCATCTGTTGACATAGATGAAAAATTTATAAAATATAAACATCAACAATGTTTGACTAAAAAAAAGTGCATGTCCATGGATGCGCTTAAAACTACACAAAGTTGTTAAGCTTACCAAATATATATATATATATATATATATATGCCAACTTGTTATCTTTCTCATGCTTTAAACATATAGAGAGGTCATGTATTGTCGCTACAACACTCTTCGAAACCGGAATACTACGAAGAACCTCGCAATATATCTTCCTTGTCCTTTCTACAAACATCGAACAAATGATGTATGTTTTATTAGGGATGTTAGTAACCATAAATCCAACTTAAAATTACGATAAAAATCAAAAGAAAACATATTAATAGAAGAAATTACCCCATTACATTGACGTAGAGGTGAATACAAAACTCGATGAAAAACTCATACATATAGAGTTGGAGAGCTGGGAAGATGGAAACAACTCATCCAAAGCCGGAAGCGATTTCTAGGGTTTTTTTTTTAAACCAATAACTTCCATTTTTTGGTTACGTATTTGATTTTTTAATAATCTGAATTTGTGTATGAGAGTAGAAAACGAAGAGGTAGATCAAAATAGTGGAAAAGTTCATTGTGGTAAAACGTCTGCAACAATAATTAATTAGAAGATGAAAGAGACCACGAGGTAGGTCATAATAGCGGAAAAGTGGATTGTGCAACATTAATTCATTGGAAGATGAAAGAGTTGCATATTACTTTAAAGATTGTAAATGTAAATATGACGTGGTTCTCTAAAAATACAATTTTACGTGAAGCATCCAAGATGCAGAAAATATTATTTATTATTTTTTAGAATAAATTTTTTGAATGTTTGGATACGACATTTTATTTTTTAATGTCTGATATATTGGTTCAAATGTTTGATGAGATTTTAAAAAATATAATTGACATAAAAAAGTTTAAAAAGGATATTAGTTTGGTGATGACAACTTAGAAGAGTGAGTAACGCGAGGGAGGCGAGGTCTGTGAGAAGAGAGGTATGCGATGAAACCATGTTGAGGATATAGAAGGTATGACAAGATGAATGCGATGCGGGTGGAGATATTATATAAGGTGATGGATTCTTCTTAGATAGTGGATGAATATTAAGCATAATTAATTTGTCTGAGGGTTAGTGAAGAGATGATATCTGGAGATGATATCTGGTGATATATTCTTCTCAAAACTTGGTGGAATTATAGATTTTGAATTAGATTTATTCATGGTAGAGCTTTCAAACAATTCAGTTAAGGCATATCTTTGTCAATTAGGGTTGATTGGCTTTTTGGTGAAAGTGGTTGATTGACTTTTTGGTGAAAGTGGTGGCTTTTGGTGAAGCCAAGAGTCGTCTTTGGCACATATCAGTTAAAATGGTATCATTTCTCCTCCTTCTCTATCTGACCCTCTCTCCCTTCTCTATCAGAATCCTATCGGCCATAGGTTGCAGAAAGAGTTAACAGAGTGGCAAGTAAATCCTCCTGTCGAATTGATACACAGAGTTAGTTAGAGATAATCCTTAAAGTTAACATCTCATTCTCTCTAGGTTATGTGAGAGAGGATAATAGTTCGATTGAATATTGAAAAAGTTAGCATTTCTCAGCTCTTTGGTGTCTTATTGTGATCACATATGACTAACTTTATGCTCAATGAATTTGTGTCTTATTTCATGAAAGATAGTCGATACTCTGAGAAAGATCTTGTGGTTGTTGTTAGGCAGATTCTCAAAGCTGCAGCGAAATGTCATTTACACCGATTAGTACATAGAGACATGACGCAAGAGGTATTCATCTTGGTAACAATCACATGGAGTACTATAGAAAGTTCTCAGTAGACTATTTATTGGTAATCATCTTCTATGATTTTCTCTTTAGTATTTTGCAGAATTTTTTGTTCAAATCAACACAAGGGCATTCTCCTCTAAAACCAAAACATAATGTGGATTCTTTAGTTGTGCAAACATTACTCTATAGATGCTTAAACCCGTCATACAAATTGCCACAAACTGCAGGTCTTCTAGGTACATATTCTATTTATATATGTGTTGACATAATATTGTGATTAAGAGTCAAACAAATCTGACCAAATAAGCTTTTTGATATGGCTGTATGGAGTACTTCAGTTATGTATTCGTTTTGAACACTATGATGCAGACTTTGGACTCGCGATGAAGGATTACAAGTGGTGGCTACAACGTGAAAGGAACTTCGTGAACTTCAGATTTTCCCTTTTGATCCTCGGAAGATAGTTAAGACTAATCACCACAAGTTCCGAAAGTATATACTCTTGGATTGCTCTTATCGCTTTGACGTAACATTGTGATACTCTATAGAGGCAATTTTTTTATAGAAAGGAGTTCCTCTTATATTGTGGCCTATGGGCAAGGAGAGAAATAATGGCCTGAACAAAACCAAAAAACAAGTCCCTTCACCATACAACAATATGATTTGTGGAAGGCTTGGCATGTCAGTGTCAATGTCTTGACTACAATCATCAATTTTCACCCAATATTACTAAAATGTGTAAGTTTGTGAAGTCAATCCAAATGATTGCATATAAGATATTGCCAAACAATGCTACTTGACTTATCCAAATAATAAATAAAATATCTTCGCATGTGAACTTTATCTTGAATATATGAATATATGAATATATGAAGAGTTTCATTTGATTAAAAAAAAGAATTCAAGTTAAGTTTGAGTTCTCTACAGTCTCATCTATTACATTTTATCTTCATTTTATGTATGTATATGTATATATATATATATGATTTTGTAGTTAAATTATGGTTTTTTATTCTATTGTAAAAAATATATAATAAAGATTACAAAATATCGTTTATTTAAAATACTAATTTTTGAAAAATTTAGATTTTTTCCATTATCATAGCGTGTAAAGTTGGAGTTTTAAAAATCATAAATACGTATTTCCTTCGTGATACTATTTCTAAATTATCAATGGATTAAAGGAATACATATGTTAAATATAAAAATATTTTAATAGTAAAATATTTTGTATTTTACGATTGCATGAGTTCAAAAGTTTATATATTAAAAGTTATTTTTAATTTATATATTTAGTATTGTTATATCAATAAATTTAATGGTTATGTTTTAACGTATTTTCAAATATAATTCTATAAAAAAATTTATATCGTATGATGTATATATAATATATATATTAAATAAGAAATTGAAGAAATCAAATATTATTTTATAATTTCCTTTCATTGTTCTTATGATGAAGGAAATTTATTATAACTCTATTAAAAATTATACAATTTAATTTAAAATAACGATATAATTGTAATATTTTGATTCTACTATAAATCTACAAATTTATATTTATGTGCATCGTACAGGTTTTTCCTAGTTATATATATAAAGAGAATGTTTTGGTGGCTTTACGCATGTCATCAATTTAAAAATTTTATTTTAATTACTAAAAATAATAAATATAAATCAATAAATACAATTTTAGTAATTAAAAACTTTTCACCAGCCAATTTACAAAAAATATATATCATATAATTAATTACAATAATTTATAACATCTCAACACAATAAAAATTAATAATTACAATTATTAAAAAATAAAAAACCAATTTTAATTATTAAAATAACAAATAACATTTTTAAAATAAATAAATTTTAATAACTAAAAAATATATACATAATACCATTAATTACAAAACCAATTTTAATTACTAAAATACTTATGATAAATATAATTTTAATAATTAAAAGTTTTTCACATCCAAATTTTAATTCTTAAAATAAATATTATATAATATATAAAAAAGATAATTGTTATTATATGCATATATGTATAGTTAAAACTATATAATATAGATATATATATAGATATATATAATATATATATATACAATATATATATAACATATAATAGATATAAGATATGTATATATTATATTAATAGATAATATATATATAAATAAAAGGAGAATGTTTTGATAGTTTCTCGTGAAAGCACATCAATCAAATAAAAAAATCTATTTTATTTACTAAAAATTAATAAATACAAAACATGTAATAAATAAATTTTAATAATTAAAAAATTTCACCTTCCAATTTACAATATATATATATATATATATTTTATAATTAATTACAATAATTTATAACATCTTAACACAATAAAAATAATCATAAACTAAAAATTATACAAAACATGTAATAAATAAATTTTAATAATTAAAAAATTTCACCTTCCAATTTACAATATATATATATATATATATTTTATAATTAATTACAATAATTTATAACATCTTAACACAATAAAAATAATCATAATTACAATTTTGAAAGCAAATAAAAAACAATTTTATTTACTAAAAATAATTAATACAATTCTTATAATAAATATAATTTTAATAATTAGAAACTTATCATATCCAATTTATAAAAAAAATTACATCATATCATTAATTATAAAAAACCATTTTAATTACTAAAAAGATAATAAATACAATTTTTACAATAAAATACAATTTAAATAATTTAAAATTTTTCGCATCCCAGTTTACCAAAATAAATATATATACATACTATCATTGATTATAATAATTTATAACATCCCAACACAATAAAAATAATAATAATTACATATTGAATTTCAACTACTATACATTTTTCTTAACTGAACCAATTATTAAAATTATTTAATTACGAAATAAATTCATGCACTTTTGTTTTTTTTTTCACCTTATTTAATCTTTTAAGGAATTAAAAAACAACAAATTT
Source organism: Gynandropsis gynandra (assembly GCA_036759665.1). Taxonomy (NCBI): domain Eukaryota; kingdom Viridiplantae; phylum Streptophyta; class Magnoliopsida; order Brassicales; family Cleomaceae; genus Gynandropsis; species Gynandropsis gynandra. Next base: position 21,101,917 of record CM071861.1, read on the forward strand.
GTTTATTAAAATCTCTTAACATTATTTTTCTCTAATATTATATATTCTGAATTTATATGTTATAAACTTTTTCAATATTTGTTCAATAAAACAAATCATTATATTGATCAATGGTTTTACATTCTTTTTCATTTCTTTCATTATAAAACTATCAAACAAATATATCATGCACAACGCGTAGGTATCATTTTAATAAAAGTAGAATAAAAAAAATTTTTCTGAGGCGGTTTTACGAGAAAACTCATTTTTGAAGAACTTTTATATATATAATTTAACTTTTAAAAACATTTCTATACAAATTATTACATTATTTTAGAATAATATAAAAATTATTAAGATAATTTAAAATTATTTGATTATTATATAGTAGTTAAGGGTACATATATAATGAAATTATTTACAATAATATATAAATGATTAAGATCATTGTTATATGATATATATTTACTGATTGATCTGGAAATAATTATTATATTTTATATATTATTTTAATAATGATACGATAGTTAATGTAACCAAATGAAAACAAATAACTAAACTAAAGTTTTACAATTTTGGAATAAATCTGTATTTTCATATAATTTTTCAAAATCTAATTACTTGATATTTTCAAGGAAAATTGTAATATTTCTTTTGCAGATATTACGATATATATTCTTTAATTGCATTATATATTTAAAATTCAATTTTTATTTTTTACTATTAATGTTTTAACTTAAATTATTTAGATTGACCATTATATTAAATAAATAACACAAATTTTTACACAAAAGGTATTATTAAATATCCAACAAAATTAAGAAAAATAAAATTTGGTTTTAAAAAAATATATTTTTAGGATATAATTACAATATAGTCCAATATAAATTTTTTATGTAATAAAAGTTTTTAAGTAAGCAGTATATTCTAGAAAAAGATTTATGAAGAAATTATATGTTCAATACAATAATTAAAAGCTTATTACTATTATTATAAAATAAAATCTATACAATTATATAATTTTGTTACACACATATATATCTGTGTGATATTTTGGTATATCCACTAATTTAAAAAAACCCAGAACCCGACGGCTCCCTCCCCACCCAGCACCCGGCGGCTCCCTCTCCACCCGCCTCCGGCGGCTCCCTCTCTACCGCCTCGCGCCCTCCCCTCAAGGAAGCGCAGGCAGAAGGCAGGGTGGACTTACGGTATGTTCGCGGGGAGGAGCAGTTGGCTGACATCTTCACGAAGCCGTTGCCGCCGGGGAGGTTCTGCGAGCTGCGATGGAGACTCGGTGTCGCGCCTCGACCAGACAGGTGGGAGATTGTGAGAGCTGTCTGGTTCGAAGGCGACAGAACGAAGGGAGCTGCGGGAGAAGCTTCTGGAGGTATGAAGCTCGATAGGGTTGAAGAGGAGCTGATGGTGGACCGGGCTGCACGAGTCAAGCCCATCAGCAAGCAGGCCCAGAAGCATTCAGACGCGGCCCAGCATGAAGAAGCCCACAAGTTGAAGAAGCCCGGTTATTGACTCAACCCACATCAAAGGCAGCAACACATGCACGGGGAAACAAGGGCAAAACCGGGATGAGCAAAGGAGTAACAAATTGGAGGTTATAACGGATTAAAAATGGCACAAAAGATTCCTTGTGTGTCAGAGGTTGTTTAGCATTTTATTTTGCAGAAAAGGACAATCGGATTTTATGTATTAAGCACCTAAGAATACTAAGTATTATGCAGTGAAATTTTCAGAAAAATTAGCTATCATTCTTCCACCCAAAAATAGAGAGAAACACAGTGAGGATAGAGGGAAAATCACAAATACTGATCGAAGCAAATTTGTTCATCGTTTTTCTTTATTGTTTGTACAAAATCAAGAACCAGAAGAATGCTTAGCTCATGACTTATTATTCATTTCATTCATGAGCTATACAAACACATAACAACAATTGGTATCAGAGCTTTTCGAATCTAAAGGCCGGAGGGAGCACAAGCACGAGCACAAGGCAGGCACAACAAATCAGCACGAAGTCACACAAGCACAAACAACATACCACAAGACGCAGAACGTACCACAAATTTCCATGTTCGACGGTAAGAGCTATAATCTATGGCTCATTAAGATGAAAGCGTTGCTTAGATCAAAGCAACTTTGGAAAGTAGTCACAGAAGGACTACCATTAAAACCTGTTACCGGAGGAGTTCCTATGGGAGAGGAGGTGCAGAAGGCTATTCTAGTTTGGGAAGAGCTAGAAGCTAAAGACCAAACTGCGTTACAACTTTTGTTTAGCGCAGTAACGGAGGAGATATTTGCTTCGCACATTTCCGTGTGCGAGACGTCAAAAGAAGCTTGGGATCTGCTCAAGGAGAGATTCCAAGGAGACCCAAAAACGGCGATGATCAAGCTCCAGCGTCTTAGAGCTAATTATTACACTCTAAGACAAGGAGAAAAGGAAACGATAAAGGATTTTGCTAACAAAGTGAATGAGTTAGCAAATGAAATGAGGGCATATGGAGACGAGGTTAAGGAGAATGCACTTGTGTCGAAGATATTATGCTCACTGCAGGAGCGTTTTGACCCGTATGTTGGGGTCATCGAGCAGACCAAGGATCTCACCACACTCACGGTGGGAGAGTTGGTCATCTCACTTCAGTCTCAAGAAGCGAGACTCGAAGATAAAGGGGCTTAGGTCAGCCAAGGAGGCAGACAGTCTAGCAAGAAATCTTATGGAAAAAGTGGATATAAACCTAAGGGAAAGACCTACTGCAGCATTTGTAAGAAGGATAACCACAGTGAAAATCAATGTTTCTTTAGAAACAAACAACAAGGAGGAGAACAAAGTAAGCAGCAAAAATAAGTCTAAGAAGGAGTGTTTCACGTGTGGGAAAGTTGGTCATTTTTCACGTGACTGTAAGAACAGAAGGCAACCACAAAATCAAGCTAATCTAAATCAACAAGAAGATGAAGAAGAGAACCTACTGTTTACGGCAGCACACATTATTCATGAAGTTTTTGAGGATGACGTATGGTTCATCGACAGTGGGGCTACAAACCATATGACTAAGCACGCAAGTTATTTCGCAACTCTAGATAGGTACTTTAGAGTACCTATAAAGGTTGGAAATGGAGAAGTTCTAACCACTGCCGGAAAGGGGGATATTAAAGTTGACACTAAGAAGGGTGTTAAGATCATTAAGGATGTCTTCCTAGTGCCGGGGTTGGACAAAAATCTGTTGAGTGTGCCGCAAATGGTAAGGAACGGGTATGAAGTTGTGTTCACTGAACACAAATGTTTGATTAAAGACAAAGTTGGGACTAAGGTGGTTGAAGTTCCAATGGTGAAGAAAGCTTATCCTCTAAAGTGGAGGATTGTTAAAGAAGAAGCACGAGTAGCCGAGGCAAAGATGAGCGCCTCAGATCTATGGCATAAGCGTTTGGGACATACGGGGGTTCATAATTTGCTAAAGCTACAAAGAGACCAAATGGTGAAAGGTTTACCACAGATAGAGGTGGTAAAGGACGTGTGTGAAGGGTGTGCTAAGGGAAAACAACACAGGACCGAGATCCCTAAGCATTCGGAGTATAAGGCAAAACAAATATTGGGTTTAATCCACACAGATTTGTGTGGACCGATGGACACACCGTCACTTGATGGGAGTATCTATCTGTTAACTTTTACAGATGATCACTCCCACATGACTTGGGTGTATTTCTTGCGTATTGGGTTTGATCCACATAGATTTGTGTGGACCGATGGACACACCGTCACTTGATGGGAGTATCTATCTGTTAACTTTTACAGATGATCACTCCCACATGACTTGGGTGTATTTCTTGCGACTCAAGTCAGACGTGTTAGCAATATTCAGAAAATTTGCAACACAAGTGGAGAATCAAGCAGAAAAGAAGATTAAGAAATTGAGGTCAGATAGAGGGACTGAGTTCAATTCGAAAGAATTCTCAGAGTATTTGGCGGACAAGGGAATTGAAAGAGAGCTGACAGTGGCTTACACGCCACAGCAGAATGGAGTGGCTGAACGACGAAATCGGACTCTCATGGAGATGGCGAGATGTATGCTGAAGGACAAGTCTATGCCTAATAAATTATGGGCAGAAGGAGTGTTTACTTCAGCCTACATACAAAATCGGTTGCCTACAAGGGCACTAGAGGATAAGACTCCCTTGGAAGTCTGGAGTGGGCATAAGCCCTCTATCGGGCATTTACGCATCTTTGGGTGTCTATGCTACAAGTTGGTACTAGCACAGAAACGTGGGAAACTGGATGATAAATCACAGGTTGGTGTTTTTGTGGTCAAAGCAAGGGTTATCGAGTGTATGTAGTTGAGACGGGAAAAGTCGAAGTAACTAGAGACGTCATTTTTTACGAAGAAAAAGGCTGGGATTGGAATACGAAGGAGAAGGGGAAGGAAGTACCTAATGCTATGGTATTTCCGAACCCGGTTAGTTCTAGAAACCTGGAGGGAGTATCTACACCTTTGGTGGAAATTGGAGGCACTTCAGGACAGTCTAGTGGAAGGGATGGTGAGAGTAGCACAAGGAGTACACCCCCAGGTACACCTTTACAATTCTCATTATCTAACTCACCAATATCCCAGGAATTCAACACTGGAAGTTCCAGTGAGACATCCCGAGAAATACATAGGACCCGATGCCTAAGTGATTTATACCGTACTACGGAAGAAACGGAGGATTTTCAACCAGATGAGGGTTGTTACATGGCAACATTAGAACCTACTTCGTATGAAGAGGCTCTAAAGGACCCGAATTGGAAGGAGGCAATGGACACGGAGATGCAAATGTTACACAAAAATGAGACGTGGTACTTAACGGACAGACCTGCTAATCAGAAGGTGATAGGGGTCAAATGGATTTATAAGGTAAAAACGAACGAAGAGGGGAAGATCCAGAAATATAAGGCGAGATTGGTAGCTCGGGGTTTTACACAAACCTACGGGTTGGATTATGGCGAGACGTTTGCCCTGGTATCAAGGCACGACACAATTCGTACCTTAATAGCCGTGGCAGCACAGAAAGATTGGCCGCTGCATCAGATGGATGTCAAGTCGGCGTTTTTGAACGGGGAAATTAAAGAAGAGGTGTACGTGGAGCAGCCACCCGGATACGAGGTAACCGGGTTTGAATATAAGGTTTTACGACTAAATAAAGCACTCTACGGATTGAAACAGGCACCGAGGGCCTGGTACAGCAAAATAGAGGGATTTTTTCTAAGGGAAGGTTGTACTCGAAGTCATTGCGACGCGGCAATGTACATTCGGAGTGAAGGAGGTAATATTTTAATTATCTGCCTATACGTGGACGATATTATACTATCGGGGAATTGCATTAAGTTGATTGAATTAGTTGGGAGACTCAGAAGCAGTCGATTGTGGCACAATCGACCGCCGAGGCTGAGTACATGGCCCTAAGCGCTGCTACGAATCATGCTACATGGCTTTCTAGGTTGTTTCATGAGCTAGGGTTTCAAATGAACAGTGGAGTACCGATTTACTGTGACAATACGGCCGCTATTGCAATCGGAAAAAATCATATAGACCATCGACGGACTAAGCACATAAAGATACGGTATCACGTGGTTAAGGAAGCGCAGGCAGAAGGCAGGGTGGACTTACGGTATGTTCGCGGGGAGGAGCAGTTGGCTGACATCTTCACGAAGCCGTTGCCGCCGGGGAGGTTCTGCGAGCTGCGATGGAGACTCGGTGTCGCGCCTCGACCAGACAGGTGGGAGATTGTGAGAGCTGTCTGGTTCGAAGGCGACAGAACGAAGGGAGCTGCGGGAGAAGCTTCTGGAGGTATGAAGCTCGATAGGGTTGAAGAGGAGCTGATGGTGGACCGGGCTGCACGAGTCAAGCCCATCAGCAAGCAGGCCCAGAAGCATTCAGACGCGGCCCAGCATGAAGAAGCCCACAAGTTGAAGAAGCCCGGTTATTGACTCAACCCACATCAAAGGCAGCAACACATGCACGGGGAAACAAAGGCAAAACTGGGATGAGCAAAGGAGTAACAAATTGGAGGTTATAACGGATTAAAAATGGCACAAAAGATTCCTTGTGTGTCAGAGGTTGTTTAGCATTTTATTTTGCAGAAAAGGACAATCGGATTTTATGTATTAAGCACCTAAGAATACTAAGTATTATGCAGTGAAATTTTCAGAAAAATTAGCTATCATTCTTCCACCCAAAAATAGAGAGAAACACAGTGAGGATAGAGGGAAAATCACAAATACTGATCGAAGCAAATTTGTTCATCGTTTTTCTTTATTGTTTGTACAAAATCAAGAACCAAAAGAATGCTTAGCTCATGACTTATTATTCATTTCATTCATGAGCTATACAAACACATAACAACACCTCGCCTCCCCCGCGCCTCCCTTTCCACCTGCCTCCGGCAGCTCTCCTCTCTACCACGTCGCCTTCCCCGCGCCTCCCCTCCCCACTCGCATCGTCTCCCCTACGCCTCCCCTCCCCTCCGTCGCGCGTCGTCTCCCTCGCGCCTCCTCCCCACCCGCGTCGCATCCCCTAACACCCCGCCGGAGAGTTTTCTGAGCTTCCCTGACCTCTATGTCAACTTTTGAAAAAAAAAACTCATCCACGTATATATATAATTCGGTCACTATGAAACAAAAATTGCGGTCCTCGTACTCGGTGAAACTGATTATAATTATAAAATTATTTTTTCTCATCTGAGAAGACTGGGATCACTTTATGTGATTAAAAAATATAAAGGGGGCCTGCCGAGTTGCGTTCCACACACAAAGAACCCATTTATTCTTCAAACATTACTTAATATACAACTCCTGAAATAGCCCCTTTTCCAATTTTCATACCTTTTTATTTATTTATTTATTGTACGTTATTATTTATTTATAATGGACCTTTAACTCACTCAAATTATTCATTTTTATTTTTTTCGGTTTCAAAAGCTTGGAAAGTAAATCCTTAGGTGTTGGGTACATTTTCTTTATCTGGAGTTATGTGAGTAATTATGTTTTTATGTGTGAATGTAAAATAACTAATATATTTTTACATAAAACATTAGGTAATTTAAAATAAAACATCAAATATCAAATTAAAGACGATGAATCAAATTATTCGCAAATGGCATTATGTGAGATGTCGTGGACTAATGGTTAAATGATTCCAATAATTCAAAGGGTCTCTCATTACTTCTTAAGATTTTCCAAGACACTCATTAAAATATCGTATCATTGAATACACATTATACATGATATAAACCTCTTAGTGTAAGTTTAGGTATAACAAATACAGAATCTTATAAATTTTAACATTGGATACAATCGATTTGTCAATTAAAAAATATATACAAACTATATATTAAATATATAACTAAATTCATAAATAGATTTTTTTGAAAAAGTTATTATACGTCATTGTTTTTCACCCACTAAAAAAGAAAAAAAATCTCAAAAAGTAAGAAAACGACGCCGTACAATAAAACAACCAGGAGAAGCATGGGTCGATATAATAATGGGGAGGCAAATCTCAGTAAGTGGACCGTTGGCAATGAGCAAGAGGCTTCCACAAATAGTCCCTCTTAATATAGTTGGAATAGACCCAATGACATAAATATATATATGCACACATAAACACTTTTCAAATTAAAAATTCATTCTCTTTTGTTTGGGTAAAATGTTCATAAAATATTCATTATCTTATCATTGTAACCAATCAAAGAGAAATTTATCGAACGGTAAACATAAATGTTTTAGCTTTAAATATTCTCCTGTAATCTCATATTTATTCCATTGGGAATATTTGAAATAAACCAGAGGTGTTTGAGATAATATTGTAATCCGAACATCTAAATCTTAGACAGAGTAAACTTAAATGACCATTGATGTTATATGTATAATATGTTATGATATATTAATGAATATTAGTTGATATGTTATATTAATGATAGAAAAAATATGGATCATGCCAATGACAAACTTGATTCCTTTCTTCACATTTATCTTAGGAATATATAGTTTCAAATGAGACCTCAATCTGAATATTTATTAACAAGTAATAAATTAGCTACGCATATATTATGTATAAGCATGAATAATAAATACTAAAATATGAGATTATTATTTTATATACTTATCCGATGTGTTTGATAGGTCTTCGAATATTTTATCATAATCAACGTTTGTTATGGGTGATTTATACGTGAAAGTTTCATTGAAATCTAAGATTCTCAATCCATTTAGTGAAGTCACTATTGAAATTTAAACTTCGTTAGAAGGTTTTTTAAGTCATTATTTGTATTTTGTTCATTTAGTGAATGTTTCGTTTAGAGATCTCTAGAACTTTGAGCTTCTCGTAAAAGATTTTGATGTCCTCCATCGTATCTTCTTTAGAATGAAATGTGATACATCATTTAAAAAATAACTCACATAAAACGAATACACATAAATTATCGTAGCTGAGTTGCTTTATATATGTAGTAGTGACATTTGATTTAAAGACCAGATGAACCTCGTGTGTGTACCATTATCATTTAAACATAAATACTTGATTTGATTTTATTTTGAAAAATATGAATATTCACTTATGTGTGAATATAAATTAATTAGCATGAATATCTCATTTCTCTAAATTTAGAATAATATGATATTTTAAAAAATTACTATTTTTATACAATTAAAATATAACTCATTTCAGTTGGAGTCTAGACAACTATTAAAAGTATACAAATTGTTTACATTTAAGATATTAAATTTAAAAAAAGTTCACATTATCACAGAGGTTTTCATCGTTTCTTATTCATTATATCTAGAGAAATTAATGGTAATACACATATCTCGCAATTCATTTATATTTTTATTTGATATCAAAATTTTGTCAATTAAGTTGAATGTGTCTTATTTATAAAGGATATCACTTTGAATCATTGATTAGAAAGGCATTAAAATTAATATAAACATATAAATTTTATATACTTCTTATTTTATATATTTTAGTAAAATGTATCGTTAAAAAAATACATTCTCAATCCATGTAGAAAGTTCATGCATATCAATTTCGAGGCATTTTGTTATTTATAGTATAAATCGTTTAGTTGTCAAAACAATAAACAATACACAAAACCTTGAGAATGTTGGTGGAAGGCTTGTATTGAATGAGGGAGTGCAATGAAATAAATTTATGGATTCCAAGATAGTATGTTTCTTGAGAACAGATTTGTATCGTCCATAGCCACGTCCGCACCACATCTACTTAACATCTATACATATACAAATATATATATATATATATAATTGTTTTTACAAAATTTTCAATATAAGAGTCTTCGTATTTACAACGACTATTAAATAAAAATGAATGATAAAATTTTATCACTATAACATGATAAATATATAGCCTCCACTGATCATATCAAACCTTATATTTTTATTTAATTGTCAATCAAAACTAACCATAAGAAAATTATTGTAAATTGACCTAACATGAACTTCGATGGTGTAAAATATAAACATTTATTTTCTAATCTTTCCCACGTTTTCAATGCCTTCCACCATTTGTTTGCGATGAAAAGTTATTAACCTTAATTTGGATCTTTTGTGTTCATTTTAAGGCGCATGTGGTACATAAACAAAACTTTTGATCTCTGAAAAATACATTGAGAAATATGAACTTAAATTAATTCTCTTAGATAAAAGAAAAACTCTCTAAATTTATCATTCGATCCAAAATAAATAAAAAAATTGATAGCATGTCAGGAAAAACTTGGAAGAAACCAAGTTGCTAATAAATAAAAACAACTCTAGGTAGTTTTCACAACAAATTCATCATGTTGTCTGCACCTATTAATGTTCTATGAGCTAACTAACTAACTTGTAAGTTCGTCCAAATAATCTTTTGGTGTGGGCTATCAATTGCTCACGTCTGCAAATTATGATAGCGAATAGCTAACACAGTAAGGTCATTCGAGGGTTCAAGCAAAACATTGATGAGAATAACTAATGGTTAGACTTGTATGAAGTTGTATTCTATTCTTACACATTGACTTTTAGGCTCCATGACCATTGTTCTTTTCTCGAAATCATTCTTGGCATCTAGCTTTGAGGTACAGATCGCAATCCATCTCTCAGCCTCCTCACAATTCAGATTCAATTTCTCCGCAAGTACTCTACCAAAACTATAAGATACTCAACATAAGCAACACCAGAGCACAAAAATTTGGACGTATCAGAACTTTGAAAATTTAAGTGGTCAAAGAGCTGCAGATGACATAAGTATAAAGTAATGGAAAAAGTGGCATTATTTTTCTTTTTGAAACTATAATACCCAAAATAAAAATTTAGTATTGAATTGTACTTAATGACTTATCCCACGTCAATTAGCTGGTGAACTCTGCAACAGGTCTCAAAGATGAATAACTGGTGATTTTCATGAAATGTATGTCTCCAATGGCATAGCAGAAAAAATTTACATCCTCGACTCGCTTGCCCAAGGAGGGATCTTTCACAATGACCTACATCATATAAACATGTAAAAAATTTATATTTTTGATTTTATGATATTCAAGTTTCAAAAGTTGACCTCAAACAAATGACCATTATGTTAAGTGAAAGACACCAACACTAATACATTACTCTCCCACCATTATCCCAAAACATGACTGTCCCTATGGCTATTCCTTTCAAATAAATTGATCATATCATCCCAAACTATTACAAAAAAAATTTTGGAAGTGTGAAAATATTTATTATTGTTAAAAATATAAAGGGATAATGGGTGTTATATTGATCATTTGATGAAACCCTCCAGAAAATAAAATAAAAATAAATATTATGAGCTTTTAAATTCTTGACCAGATATTCTATGACATGAAATAGTCTACAAATCAAGAAAACAAATTTCAAATAAGCAATTTAACCAAGAGCAATAAATCAAGCAAACATCAATTTTTATTTGAAAGTCACTGGCAAAACTTGAACATCTAATAAATCAAGTATCTTAGGGGTCTTTTCTCAAGAAAATCCTGAATATCTGATGGAGAATGCTTGAATTCAGACAATCTTGCAGCTAAGGCCTCTTTAAATGGAATGGATCAACCCATGCTCTAAGAATGGATGCTTAATATTTTCAAGCATACACCCTAGTGACCCATCACATGCCTAGAATACAATAATGAATAAAATTTATGGATAATCTAAAAACATTTACTCAAATCTTATACAATTTACACAATGATGTATAAGATTTGAGTAAATGTTTTTAGATTGTCCGTAAATTTTATTCAATTTACACAATGATGTTTCACATTATTTTTAAATAGATATATTGAATGTTTGAAAACTAAATATAATTTCATTTATCCCATCTATCTTCTATCTCCTATCTTCTATCACATTCATATAGATAAAAAAAAATCATACATGTATAAGAAACAAAAATTAAAATCCAATGCAAGATATTCAAGCATTTTATCAAAGAATAGTAATGAAAAAATGATCATTTCTAGTGTTTGAATTTGATTGGAGTAGTCTATACACATTCTTCAACCTGTCACTGTCAATATTAATTCGTTTTTTAGGAATTATAGTTATTTCTCCCTTCTTAGGTAGAACATCGTTAAGTTTTATCTTTGTGGTGTAAGCAATAATGTAATCTAGTTTTATGCTTGTAACTTCCTTTAAAGATGCCTTTGGTGTTGTAATGAACTCCACGATGCGAGCAAGTAGAGTTTCGAGGTGTTGCTTGGCCAAGTAGATACATGTTCAACCACTCCATTCGAATGAAGATCTAGAGCAACTAAGAAAAATTGAGTTTGCAATTTCTCGTGAGTTTCCTCGAACCGAGAAAAACTAAGGCTCGATCGAGAAGTTCGCAAGATCACTTGCTCCTTCAATGTCTTGGAGCAATCATTGTCTATATGCGTCCACTTTGGTATGGTTCACATATATTGCCTCATTTGAAGCCATGAAAGTCGTCTTCATAGGTTCCACATCCATTATCTATTTTATAATGTCTCCCATGAAAGCTTCCAAAATGTCAATGAAACAAATGAATTCCATCGTTGAAAATTGGTTAAGGTTTTGCTCCTAGGTAAATTTCACGGTTTCATCATCAATTTTTTTCGTTAACCTTCCTGATTTCATGTGGACAAAGGCATCTGTGTGTTAAGAAACAAAATCTCTGGGATGATCGGTACTCTTGCATCCTCGTCCATGTCTAGTACTACGAAGTCCACCGGTATGTAGTACTCTCTGATTTTCAAGGCCATATCTTCAAGGATGCTTGATCGTAACGATTCACCTATTATAGATCGATAGTAGAAGTAAACTCACGCTAGCATGTAAATCACAAAGAGTGCATTCAACATTGCCCAATTTAGATGGGATCGAAAAGATATCTGGATCTGACTGCTTAGGGGCAGTTCATGTTGGATGATGGCGTTGCACTCCTAATTAAGCATCAGTGTCTCCTTCTCGATAACACGCTTCTTGGATAAGATTTAAAAAAAAATCACGTAACATGGAATTTTTATGATGGCTTTGTGGAATGGAATTATGAGTTACAACTTTTTCATCATCTTCATAAATTGTGTGTATTCTCCGTCATTGCACCTTTTCTTTTGTCATGAATGAAAACGTAGTCGGGGTTTTATAGAGGGTGGTAGAATATACGTTTTCTCCTCTACTTTTCATATTTTCACTGTGAAGATTGTAATCTTTATGGACCTAGGAACGTCTGCAAAAGTAGACATTGTAATTTATTTCCTCTCAACTTGACGGTGACAATGCTTTTAGCTCCTTCCCACTTCTCACGCTATGGTGGTTCGATGCTTTCAACGGTTTTCATAAAGTTTTCTAGAGAGTATTCCAATTCTTCGAGAAGAAGAAGATTCAAGTTAGATGACTGGGGATCCAACATCCTTAGATGCGTGTAGATTTCCTCCATTTGTTGTCTCACCGCCTACTTGAATTCTTAATGTTCAGCTTTCATCTCGCACAACTTCGCGTTATTTGTTTTTGTTCTTGTAACAATTGAGAAAACATATGCATAAAACATAAAAAATAATGAATCTAATATATAATACATTGCATCTGAATACACAACTGCATTAAACCATAAAACAAAAAATAATGAATCTTATATAAAGTGTGTTGCATCTGAATACACAACACTCTAGCCTAAAGCATTGATCTACTAGCTAGATAGATCTACATCTCGGGAATGAAAGACATTAAGAAACAAGGAAGAAGGAAGGTTACTAAGGCTCAGTCGATATCTTGATCATTCACCGCCATTGTCTCGTTGTTTACCTGTCTCCACCAATAATTTGATCTGTTGATGTAACCGTTAGCATTTCAATCGAATAAACACCACTCAAAGCTTGTTTTCTTACATTTTGCCTCCCTTGTTTCTGTCAAATGTCAGCCTTTGCCTTTCACTACAAAAAATATAGGTGATTATCCATTGGAAATGGTCATAGTTCCAGTGCAAAGGATGATTCCCAACGGATTTCAACGGACACCGAGCCAATGGAAATCAATCGTAGCAAATCCGCATCCATTGTGATTTACAACGAGCACGCAACAGAAAATATTCGTTGATAACTTTCAATAGGATTGTAATTGATATATCGTTGGATTGTAGCAATGGATGCTCGTTACAAACAGTGCAACGGACCATTGAATGATTGTAACGGATATCCGTTGAAACGTAAAAAAGGCGAGAATTAAAAGCGTTAAACGAATATCCGTTGGCAAAAATGCCGAGAACTGTCAACAGATGTCCGTTGCCAAAAAGGCAAGACTTTTTCATTCCTACGGATGCCTGTTGATATTTTTTGAAAAGTTCAACGGGCATCCGTTGAAACCTTGAAGAAAAAATAAAAAATAAAAAAAACAAAATAAAAAAATAAAAAAATTAATTAAAAAAAGTTTATACAAATTAAAAACATTATTTATTACGAATCATCTAAATTAGTAGTGTCTTCTTAATCCCCGTGATCGCCAACACCTTTTGAAGAGGTTGCATCGGTGTCAATGATCGGGTCTTATTTTGATGTTGTTTTCCCTGTCAATTCTTGTAGTAGATATGCTCGGCCGGTTAGTAATTCGATAATGCTCTCCATGTGACGCATCTTTTCTCGAGTTTCTCGAAGCTCTGATTGCGTTACCTGAAGAACATCTTGTTTGTTTGAAACACGGTTTTGAAATGATCGATACGTCGTTCTTACGTGTTACTCTCTTGAACCACAAGGGGTATCGTCGTGGCATCCTCAACGATATCCTCTTGGAACGAATCGAGGCCATATAGACGCCCCTAATATGGTCTAACAAACTACATTAAAACTACTTACGATGAATGTACACCACCATCGGCAACGTATAACTTCTGGCGCCACCTGCCAGGAATAGTATAGTCGATCTTGTAGCGATCTCTAGATGATATTTTTGTTCGTATGTTTCAAAACATCATCCACATCAAACTTTCACATGAAAATGAAATGATTAGATAATATTTATAGTTAAATACAATATGAATTATGAAACTAAAATCTTACCATAACATCTCGTCAAGACGTTTAGGGTCAATAATCAGGACAAAATCATGCTCGTCGAAATTATCAATCAATGCGTCGATGTCCACCATATAATCTTCTTCATCAAATATCAGTGATGTCGATATAGGTGAAGGAGGCCAATAGGGTGGTGGTGGAGGCGGTGATGGGGCTCCGGCCGAATCCGCAAACCGTAACCCATGAATCGTCTAGCTCTCATTGTGTTTTGTGTTTAAGTGTTTGAGAGATTTTCAGTTTGAGAGAATGTTTGTTTTGGAATTTCTGTTGAAAAATGAACTGTTCAAGGGATGATATGCAGAAATTTTCGACGGACATCCGATGAAATTGTCAATTGATGCTCGTTAAAAATTATGTCACCTCAACGGACACAATTAATTGACACGACTGTTGGATTCTCAACAGATGCCCGTTGGCAATGCGTGTTCCCAAGGCAACGGATGATGGAACGAAGGTATGTCTCCCTTTGCAACGGGCATCTATTGCAATTTGCAATGGATGCCCGTTGAGAACCAAAATCGATACTGTAGGCGTATGATAGCCATAATGACATTTTCCAACAGGCATTTGTTGCAACGTGCAATGGATACCCATTGCATGCTCTTCAACGGGCAATGGATACCCATTGCATGCTCTTCAGTGGGCATATGTTACACTCTACCAATAGGCATCTGTTACCCGCTTGAACAGAATCAATGGGCATCCATTGCTCGCCTAAACAATCGTAATGGCCATCTGTTGCGTGTTTCCAACGGATACCAGTTGACAAATTGAAAACCTTGAAAATTTTCGAAGTATCAAGCAGAATTTAATGTTTCAACAAGTTTTCTTTGCGATTGCCAACGGATGCCCATTGTAACTTGAATATAATAAGTCAGAAAAATAATTTAAAGAAGTTAGATAAAGTTACATATTACAATTACATAATTCACATTTCTTCTTCCATAGATTCTTCGATTAGTGAGTCTTCCTTCAATTGTTCATTGAATTCATCGTTGTTTTCATCTTCTGCATCTTCCCCTTCAACGTCTTCATAATCGTATTTGTATTCTCCATCTATGTCAGTTCCTGCGAGAATGTATTCCCGATTGTCTGTGTCAATTAATCATATCGGCTCCGGGTGATCGGTTTGCAACGGATCTTCTTTTTCATCTATGCTTATAGCTCCTCTTGGCTTGATATTTACTACGGCCCATCACTCTTCTCTTCGATGTTTCAATATTTTTGGATATTGCACGTAACATACTTGATCTACTTGATCTATTGTAATGAATGGATCATTGTTATCATATTGTTGTGCCGGATTGATGTCAATTCCTCCCCGTCAATTATTTTGTGTACCACATGATACGGTTGGGTCAAAACACTGACATTTAAAAAGGATTATCTTCAATCCAACGGGATCAAGATATTCCATCTTTAGGATTTGGTGCAAAATGCCGTAGAAATTATCACTCTCTAATTCACTATTGTAGCGATATTTGGATGATGATGTTGTTTCAAAACATCATCCACATCAAACCTTCACATGAAAATGAATGATTAGAATATATTTATAATTATATACAATATGAATTATGAAACAAAAATCTTACCATAGCGTCCCGTCAGGACATTTAGGGTCGATAATCGGGATGGAAGGATGCTCGTCGAAATTATCGATCAATGCGTCTATGTCTACCATATCATCTTCTTCATTAAATATTGGTGATGTCAATATAGGTGAAGGAGGTCGATATGGTGGCGGTGGAGGCGGTAACGGGGCTCCTGCCAAAACCACCAACATACAACCATAACTCATGAATCGTCGAGCTCTCATTGTGTTTTGTGTTTAAATGTTTGAGAGATTTTCAGTTTGAGAGAATGTTTGTTTTGGAATTGTGTTTACGAAAAAATCTAGAAATCGTTGCGATTTGCAACGGATGCCTGTTGAGAATCAAAATCGATATTGTAGGCGTATGATAGCCATGATGATACTTTTCAACAGGCATCCGTTGTAACGTGCAATGGATACCCATTGCATGCTCTTCAACGGGCATCTGTTACACTCTACCAACAGGCATTCGTTACCACCTAAACAGTCTTAATGGGTATTTGTTGCCCGCCTGAACAATCGCAACGGGAATCCGTTGTGTGTTTCCAACGGATACCATTGACAAATTTAAAACCTTGAAAATTTTCTAAGTATCGAACAGATTTTAATGTTTCAATAGGTTTTCGTTGCCATTTCCAACGGATGTCCGTTGTAACTTGAATATATTAAGTTAGAAAAATAATTTAAAGAAGTTAGATAAAGTTATATATTGGCCAACACATAACATTTCGTGCATGACCATTAGCCAAATCTTCATCATAACATTTGATCTATATAACATAAAAAAAATGAATACGTTATAACATAATATTTTATTTTTATATATATAAAACATACGAATATATGTTTCCTTACGTAACCTCTCAATCTTCTCAAAATTTTTGCTACAGGTATATATCACATTTTTTGTATGGTACATATATTTACGTAAAGAAAGTTTCGTTGGACGAGATATGATTCAAGTGCAAAATTTACATTACAACAAGTCTTTATCAATTCTCCAAAACAACATGCAACTGTTTCTACAAACATCAATTTTCTCATGTGGCATCTCAAATCTTTTAAAACATTCTTTGTTTTGTAGTATGTCTCGGGAGCTTGATTATTTTCCGGTAAATATTCACGCATGGTTTTTAAAAATCAATTCATACAATTTTCAGAAACATTGTAGTCCGTTTTTATACTCATCAATCTTGAGGACAAAGATAGATGAGACTGACCTTCACGACAACCTTCTTATATAGGTTGTTTCGCCAAATCAAATAGGTTAAAAAATCGATGTGCCTCATTATTCGACATCTCTTCATGCATTTGTTCAACAACTCCAAGAAAAGCATCTGACACCATTTCCGCATATGGATTAGTTGTCGATGCTTCATAAACAACTTCTTCATTTCTTTCTATTTCTTGTGTTTCTTGCACAATATCTCTAAGGCCAGAATTTTCCCCGTAAAAAAACCAAATTTCGTATTTCTATACGAAACTCACCTTGTAAAGATGTTTGCAAACAATTTCTTTACTTTTATATTTCATGTTTTTGCATCTTTTGTAGGGATATAACATTGTCTCCCATTCTTGACACAAAAGCTTCATCGATGCAAAACTCATGCACTGCTCCAATCAGTGTAAGAGTTCTTGAGTAACTTTCTCAGTTACGGGATTTTTTCTTCTATGCATCCTTTCTCTAATTTTATATATATTTTTATTTGAAGAAGAATATATTTTTTTTAAAATATATTTGTTGTTGATAGCTTGATGGTAGAAGCCTTGATTTTGATGAATAAATAGTGACTTTTTCAACAGACATTCGTTGAAACCCTCAACGGATGCCTATCAAAACGACCTCGAAATTTATAATTTCAACGGTCAAAGGGTCTTAGCAACGGATTGCGTCTGTTGCTCGTTCGTTGATAGTGTTAACGGATTGCAACGGATATGCGCTCGTTGAACATTCTCGGATGTCCATTGCAATCCGTTGGAAACTCATATCAACGGACGGATCCGTTGATCCATCGGTTGATAATGTCTTTTTTTGCAGTGTTTGAAAGACTTCAGCGGCCTCTCACTAAGTCCAAATTTGATTTTTTTTTTTAGTGATTGCGGTGTTTCGCTTGGTTTCCACACTACTCAAGCCAAGTAGTTGTTTCCACATCTTCCCTTTGAATTCGAAACTAAATTTAGCGTGCTCATGCATTTTGCTCGGCCAAGTTTCTAGGTGCTTTGGTTGAGAGATCTTACGGGTTGAAACGTGTGTCTTTCTTGGTAAATTTCTCAACCGAGAGTATGGTCTTTGATCCTTCTATTCGGCTAACTGATTTGTCGCTTTGTCTGTGTGCTACCTCTAGAGATTTTGTCCATCTCAGTTATACTTCTTGACCAAGTAAAAAGTAGCTTAAGTCAAGCGTTTCTTCTATTTTCTTCTATGATTCACATTTTGCATTATAACTTGTGTTGTTTTTCTAAACTATGATCCTTAGTTACTGTTGCATGTAATATTAAGAAATGAAGCAAATAAGGTATAAAAAGGAACTACAAGAGACTAAAACTATCTAAAACATAATAGAATATGCAAATTATGATTTTCAATAGATCATTATCTTATTAAGAAAGTGAACTAGATAACGTCGGTGAATCCGTTTTTCAAGATTTCAAAGATTATTATACATCACTCATGTTAGAGATTGAAAAATAAGTACCACATGTTCATTCATAAAATTATAAGAGATTCATTAATTAGATGTCTTCAATTTATTGTCAAACCATTTCTAGTGAGAACAAAACTCTTTGTTTTCGGGATATGTTATTTTACATGATTCAGCACTGATTTAAATAAATTGAAGTAATTTTTTATAATGCAATTGGAAAGTGGTCAAAAATTAAATATATACCTTTTTAAAATTTTTGGTTATGAAGTATATGTATCTTTTGTTTCGTTGCATCGTATAAAAATGAGACCATAGAAGATTGATGTTGGATTAATTCCACATGTATCAAAAGATATCGTGAACCACAAACAAATTATATGTTCACGGTTCGTTTTACTGCTTATGATTTTAATAAGAATGAATTTTCAGTATTTTGGAAGAGGAAAAAAACAAGCCTCAAGAAATTTGATATGCAAAATATTGCAAATCTATTGCGAGCTACAAATGCACCCACTTGAATAGAAATGCCAAAAGATCAGTGAGATAAAAAGAGTTTTAAGTGAGTCTATGCCAAATTTAAAACGTTTATGACCACTTGGTTTTAGAGATAAAAATAGTTAAAAATAACTTTGATAAAGGTATTGATTCTTAAACAAATACAGAATATCCAAGAAAAACAAATGAGGAAGGTGACATCCAACATGTAAATGATGAAAATCATCTTAAAACTATGGCGAACAATGAGCATTTCTTTGTATATCCATTAGAAAAAAATTATGAGTATAGTTATTTATATGGATGATTTGAATATAATTGGTACCTCTAAAGGTATTAAAAATTCTCCAAATTATTTAAAAGATGAATTTGGAATGAAAGAGCCCGGACAAACAATGTTTTGTATTTTTTACAAATAGAGATATAAATAATAGAATATTTTGCACCAAACAAATTATACAAAGAGAGTTTTAAAATGGATAAAGGAAATCCATTAAGCATTCTAGTAGAATGCAAATATCTTAATCATCAAAAAGATGCATTTGTCATTGTAAAGA
The DNA here is from genome assembly GCA_036759665.1 of Gynandropsis gynandra. Lineage (NCBI taxonomy): Eukaryota > Viridiplantae > Streptophyta > Magnoliopsida > Brassicales > Cleomaceae > Gynandropsis > Gynandropsis gynandra. Next base: position 21,121,767 of record CM071861.1, read on the forward strand.
TAACAAAGATATACTTAGACCCGAAGTATCATATGTAGATGCAACAGGGACTCTATTGTATCTGGTCAATTGTATTCGTCCTGATATCATTTTTTCTACTAATCTATTTACATGGTATAGTGCATCCCCTATATATCATCATTGGACATTGATTAAATATATATACTTTTTTATTTACTAGAGACGATTGATTTAAAATTATAAAATCCTAGAACCTCCAAATATGAGTAATTTAATTTACAGATACAGGTTATTTATCATATCCTCAAAAATTTTAATCACAAACATTATATGTTTTCATAATTGGAGGCACAACAATATTGTGGTGTTCTCAGAAACAATTATAAACATCTTCAATTTAGTCTAAATTTATTGCATTTCATGTAACAAGTAAAAAGTGTGTATGGCTCATACTATACCTCGAAACATATAAGAAACATGTGGGTTGTTGTCTAATATTGATCAAACGATATTATATGAAGATAATATCGTATGTGTTGTTCAAATGAACGAAGAATACATGAAAAGTGTCAGAAAAAATATATCCCTTATTTAACCTAGAGTAGAGGTTGGGAATCCGGGTTTCGATCTAGGTTCAACGAGTTTCACTCCGGGTTTGGTTTCCTCAAGATATAAAATTGAAACCAAATTAGAACCTTATGTTTTTCGGTTTGGGTTTTTCAAGGTTTTGGTTCGGGTTCAGGGTCGGATTGTTCGGGTTCTACAACATTAAACCCGAAATAACCAAAATTACATTAGCGTACTCTGGTAATTCGGTTATATGGGTTCTTTGGATTTTTTGGATTTGAGTTTTTTGGGTATTATGTGTGAATGGTGATTTGAATTCAAATTGTATTTTCTGAATAATGTGTTTGAATAGCCATAAAACGGCTATATGTACAACAGGTTAAGAATTAAACCTAATTACGGAATAAGAAATTATAATAATACCCTTATGTACAATAATGTTCTAATACCCTTTATACGCCCCCGCAAGATGAATCACCCGATGTGATTCCAATCTTGGAACACAAGGCATGAAAAGGCAACCGCGGAAGTGGCTTGGTGAGGAGATCGGCAAGTTGGTCCTTGGAGTGCACATGAGAGACGCGAAGTGTACCAGCTTCTATTTGACCACGAACGAAGAAGTAATCAAATGTGAGATG
>CM071861.1:21126274-21175935 GCA_036759665.1 Gynandropsis gynandra
TCCTTTGGCACAGCGTTTGATCTGATCTCGTAGCTGTTTGATGTGACCATGAGAAGCTTTGCCATAGATGTTGGCTAGAGTTCTCCACGCATCACGAACGGAGGGTGCTCGGGCAATGACCGGTTGAAGGGGGAGGGAGAGTGCGCCGAGCATGGAGCTGAAAATCAAGCGATCTTGGTGTTTCCATGGGCTGAAGGCGGGGTTTGGTTGTTGGATCCCATCGACTTGGATCATGGCCGACGGTACAATAGAGTCTTCGGTGATGAAGCACTCAAGATTGTACCCTTCGAGGAGGGAGCGGATTTGAACGCTCCACGTAAGATAGTTCGTCGGGGTGAGTTTCGTGACGCTTGACATGTTGCAAGCGAAAAGAAGCTTCTGTGGTTGTTGCGGATCAAACATGTTCACGGCTTCAGTGCGATTCAATTGCTCCGGGATGTTTGCCATGAGATGAAGACGCGGCGCACACGGTAAAGGAAACGGTTGGGAGGATGCGGCCGAGAATCAAGGGATTCCGTTGTGCCGAAGGTGAGGGCGGTTTATGGTGCTGAGCCGAAGGTGGGAGGGCAGATCCGTGGTGGTGAGACGACAGAGGCAATAGGAGGATGCCGGAACTAGATGTAGACGGCGGTGCAAGAAAGTCGGACAGTAGTTGAGCGGAACGCGGTCGAGGGTGAGACGAGTCGTTGAGCGACGGGGCGCAGATCAGCGGACAGGGAGATCCGTGCTGGTGAGGCGACGGAGAGGCAACTGAGCCTGGGGGTGAGTCGTTGGAGAGTGGCGGAGGGTGGGCAGTTGCGGCGGTCGGACCGGTGATGGTGCGGCGGCAGAGTTTGGCCGAGAAAGAAGGTGAGCGGCGGCGGCTAGGTTTAGTCGTGAGACACAACCAGCTCTGATACCATGTGAATGGTGATTTGAATTCAAATTTTATTTTCTGAATAATGTGTTTGAATAGCCATAAAACGGCTATATGTACAATAGGTTAAGAATTAAACCTAATTACGGAATAAGAAATTACAATAATATCCTTATGTACAATAATGTTCTAATACCCTTTATATTATGGATAATTTTGGTTCTTTGGTTTACGATTTTTTTAGGTTTAAACATAAAATATAAATAAAAAATAAAATAGCATACAAAAATAACAAGAAAATACTAAAGCCAAAGGCAAGTGATAAAAAGAAATATTCATGTTTAAATTTAGACGTTTCTTGCTCATGTGAAGTAAAGCAAAATCAAGGGATCTTTTGATCTCCCACAAGAGGGTTGTCGTCTCGGGATAGTTCACAAGGAGGTTTTCTGTTATCTCTTCCAAAGGTTTGTTCATTGCTTTCTCGTGATAATCAATCTTTGTTTCATCTCTGTATTGAGAAGTGAACATTGACTCAAACCACTACCTCAGTGGAGACGAAAGGATGAGAAGTTGGTTCCCCTCTTGCCTGCTTCTACTTAACTTCCACCCTCCAAAATCTATCTCACATCAGTGCACCCATGCTCTTTGATCTGTATGCAAATTAGAGCAAAAAATAAACCCAAAATTTATCTATAATTGCAGAAGTTGGTCGTGGTGTTATGATAAGTTGTCCCACATCGGCTAGAACATAAATTTTAGACTCATATGTTGTATTGGGCAATCCTAAACTCTTGAGCTAGTTTTTGGGATTAGTTAGGCTCAAGCCCATATTTTACATGGTATTAGAGATTGGTTTATCCCGATTTTAATACACCAATGTTGGGTCCCCGATTTCGATGTCCATGCTCCAGGATCAAGCCTGGGCGTGAGGGAAAATATTGTGATAAGTTATCCCACATCGGATAGGACATGAACTTTGGACTCGTATATATAATACTAGGCAACCCTAAACTCTTGAGTTAGCTTTTTTTTTATTAGTTAGGCCCGATCCCATATTTGACAATGGGCGAAACAGACCAGACCAAAGCGCAGACGACAAACAAGAGCGCATATGGCTTACCATAGTACATTAATGGCGGACCACAACACAAACGACGATGGGCAGATACAAGAGAAGACAAAGAATGTAGAGAGGGAGGAAGCGGATGACGACAAAGAAAATATCATTGATAGGTAGAGACATTATCGGGGATGGGCGGAGACAAATCGACACCTGATGTAGACGAATCGGTGATAGACAGATGACACAAGAAGAGAGACAAGAAAAAAAAGGCATGTGAGAAGAAGAGAATGGTTGAGGACTTAGTTTTATGGTTTTGTTATTTAAAAAAATGGTTGTTCGAGTTATTCGGGATTTTTTAAACACGAATCAAACTAAATCGAATCCAAAAAAATTTCTAAATTTTGAATTCATATAGATTTTATGGGTAATTCAAATGATTTATGGGTTCAGATTACCTTAGTTATCAACCCTAACCCAAGACTTCAAAAAGAAGAAAAAAAATTATATTCATTATATTTTATCAAAAGAAATATAATCATATATTAAGAAGACTCATTCCACTTTAACAGTCAGAAAATACTTTCACTGTGTCAAAAATTATCATATGTGAATCTTATAAAAAAATAAATGGTTGATAAATGAGATATCAATTTTCTGACAATTTTTTTCTCATCATCATAATTGCTTTTTAAGAAATTTCCATAGAGAACAAAGGAGATATATAGTAAATTTATGGGAATGTGTTTTGAATTATTAGCTCCACGGACTTTCTTCAATTTGAATAAAATGTGTTTTGTATTGTCTATAAATAAACATATTGTATGAATGAATGATTTCATTTCTCCGTCTCCATTCTTCGTCATACACAAATATAGGTAAAAAAAGTTCATATGCTTATATATATATATATACATATATCTTTCATACATATTATATATGTTGTAAAATTTATTAATATTTTTATATATTTATAAACATATTGTATGTATGAATATGAATATTTCTGTCTCCATTCTCTCATAATACACATATAGGTAAAAAATTCATATGTATATATATATTACACATATGTATATATAATGTATATATCTTTCATACATATCATATATGTTGAATATTTATATATTTATATAATATATACGTATTCATAATATATATATATATACTTTTATATATTTTTATACAATTTTTTAAACAATCTTCATGTAAGCTATATATTATAATTTCTAAGCGATATTAATAGCCTCCAAACACCCACAATCAACGTTAATCGTGTATTTAGAAAACGAATAATCTTTTTGATAAACGCTAATCTGATTGGCTAATCATCATGTGGAAACAACAAAACAAATCCCATCATGAGAGTGTTATTCCATTCTATTAATTTTATGCCTGATGAAATAGCGTATACACTATTTTTTTTTAAAGATTAGTTATATTCATAATCGTGGTTTTTTACAAAATGGCGGTATAGATCTTATGAGAATGAGCAAGTAAAAGAAAAGGTAAAAGAGACAAAATCACAAAAGAGACAACTTCAGATCACGAGGGAGAACTCTACTGATTGTGCATATCATGAACCATAACTCGAGGAGTGAAGGTTCTTGCTGTAGAGGAAACTCAGATTGTATGGCGGCTAACAGCTGGCCACACATTGTTATGTCGAGTTTTGTATGCAGAGTCTCAGCAGATGTGTGATTTTTTTGAAGAGACAAATATTTCTTTCATGCTAGATGATGTATACCACAATTTGTAGACCAAACTTCAACATAGTAGTACGATGCGTAATGGTTGTTCCATGGGGATGATTGTCATGCATGCTCCGAGTTCATGTGGAAGAGTCGGTGTAAGGGATGTGACCATTAGTGACCGAAAATCTCTACTGTAATCACACTCAAAGAAGAGGTGTGCATGTGTTTCGTCTTGTTGACCACAAAGGGGCATATGGTGTCTGTTTGAATACCCCATCGGTGTAACCGATCTCTAGTTGGAAGACAAATTTTCACCGCAAGCTAAAGAATAAAAGCATAACGAGGAGCTGATTCTTTTGAACTAAATAGAGTCAGCCCAAGGTACCTTTGATTTTTTTCGAATCAATTCCATGTATTTTTTGTTGAGAAGATTGCTCTGAACTCCGATTGTTGGTGCATCCACAAGAATGTGTCTGGTCCATCGTTTTCCGTGGGAACAGAAATGGATGTTAGGTGTGAATGCAATTGGACATCTCGGTCTGATCTTGGAAGGGGGCACGTCATGTACCGTGAGCAATATCAGATGATATTGTGTCATTTAACGTGATTTGAAGACGCCTCGGGCCCGCTTGATCAAGGAAGTCTACAAGCGGTCCTAGAGGTGACCATGAATCATACCAGAAATATACAGTCCTTCCATCTCTAAGAGTGCAATTCAAGAAGGATTTTGCTTCGTCTTTGAGTTTTAGCAATTTACGAATTTGTCACGATATTCTTGAATAGCTTTGGTACCCCAAAATTTCTTTTGCTTAAACACATTCTTTTTCACTCATGCTACCAAAAGTGATTCATTTGTTACTTTATCCGTTTACGTCTTTAATAGTTTCAGAAAAAAAAACTATTTTAATTTAAGTTTAATTATGTTCCTTTTAAAAACGGTTTAAAATAATATTATTATCTTAGTTAATGTGAATATCTTTTGAAAACGATAATTCAAATCCATATAAAAGAAACACCTTGTTTTGTCTATTGTTAAATTGAATTACCTCATTTAGAATCTAATTCATTTATTTTATTGTCATTTAGTCAAATTTATTTTGAACTATTGGAGTTTTTTCTAAAAACTTAAAAATTTATAAATTTGAAAATACGATAAACTTTTTCATAATCATTTGTTTGTCATATATGCATGTACTAGCTTAGTTTCCTGCTTTTCACGGGATCACTTTCAACAAAATAATTGAATTATTGTCTCTTAGCAACCCGCACGAAATGATTTACAACAAAATATATATTAGCCAAATTTTTCGTTTTTTACATATTATTGAAGATTTCTTTAAACACGACATTGATTATGTTTATTTCATTTTTTTACTTCGTTTAATGGCATTATTTTTAAGCGAATTTTACTTTGGACCTTTGATACAAATATATATTGTTGTGAATTGTCGAAAACTGTTGACGTTAATATTAAGAATATCGTTATTTGTTGAGAATTTGAAGGATAAGAAATGTTGTTTGGTCATTTACAAAATTCAAAATGGAAGAAGACGAGAACATAGGAGTCAGTTGAACCTAGAGACAAGGTGAATCCGTTCATGTGTTTACGTGAAGGTTAGGTGTGGGAGCACACTTTAAAAAGGGGTTGAAACATCTAGGATTGTTTATTGAGAGAGTTAATAATTGATATTTCATGTGGATTGCAAGTACACTTCGAGAGATACATGATCCATTTGTGTGTGAGAAACAATAAGTTGGTTATTTACGGTCTAACTCAAGGGTAGTTATCTATGAAAGTGTTAAATACTTTGTACTAAAAAACAAGTGTACGTAAAAGACTGATTCATAAATAAAACTGGAATTATTTTCTAATATATGTCTTCTCTGCTTATAAAAGGCATTGATGAAGATGCATGGAGTGCAGTAAAGAATGGATGGAACCCACCGACAGTAATAGACGAACATGAAAATGTCAAGGATAAACCTTCGGATCAATAGACACCAAGTGAGAAAAGAAATGCAATATTTAATGCAAAAGCTCTTAATGTTATTTTCTCATATGTAGATATCAATAAATTCAAGCAAATTCAAGGATATGAATCTGCAAAGGATGTGTGGGATGCATTGGAAACTATAAACGAATGCATTTCAAATTTTAAGAGAACTCGTCTTGATATTTTGGATTATCAATTCAAAAAAATGGAAATGGGAGAATATGAGAGTGTCACAGAATTTAGCGATAGAATGAATGCAATTACTGATGAAGTAATTGTACTTGGTCAAACCTTTGATGACAAGAAGCTAGTAAGAAAATTACTTTGGTGCTTGCCCAAAAAGTTTCATGCTCAGAAGGCAGCCATGAATATGTCATTAAATACTGACACAACAAGTTTTAAGGAAATCGTTGGGATACTTGCTGCATATGAACTTGAGCTTCAACCTGAATAGAGAGATACATCAAAAGAAGGAAATAAAAAAGTAGTTCTTCAAGTCACAGCTGAAATTCAAAATTGAATAATTTCGAAGAAAATGTTGTTCTATTGACCAATAAATTTGGAAAGTTTATGAAAAAAACACTCAGGATTTAAGTGGTAACATAATGAAGATCAAGGAAATAGAAAACAAGGAAAGTCTGGATTTCAGTGTCATGAATGCAAAGGATTTAGATATTTAAATTTGAATATCCAAGCATTTCAAAACGCGAAAGCATTCTAAAGGGATTATGGGAAACACAATAGTATAAATACAAGGGTTTTGGTCACACCAAAAATGAATGTGGAGATTCAAATGTGAACAAAGGAAAGTCACTAATCACATATAGTGAATCAAGTTCTAACTCTGAAGAAAATAGTGAAGAAGATTTAATACGTTTTGTTGCTTTCATTGGTATAATTGAAGAAAACGAAGTTGAAGACAAAAAGGTTGAAGAGACTGAGAATGAAGAAGATGAAGTAGATGTGAAAACTATCTACAATGAATAGCTGAATATGAGCAAACTGAACATTCAACTTGTCAATTCAAATGAAAAATTAGAGAAACAATTTCAAGAAATTAAAAAGGTGTTAATTCTAAAGGAAGAAGAAGTGATACTATTCAAGAGTCACCTTGAAGAAACAAACAAGCAAATGAGAATGCTTTCTAATGGCACAGAAAAACTTGATCACTTACTGTCATTAGGAAAACAAAGTTCAAACAATCATGGCATTGGATATGTTTGGAATAAAGAAACTTCTCAAAACAAGTTTGTATCCGAGGAAAATTGACAGATCTTGCCTCGAAAATGTATGAAATCGGGATCATAATTATTCATTCAAGAAGAATTTAAACAAAAGAAATTTTGGTTCAAACAAAATTCATTACAGGTGTGGTTATAACTCTAGAAGATGGTTTCAACCCCAATATTATATAAATAACTTCGTAAGATGTTATTTTTATGGGATAAGAGTACACAAACATTTTAATTGCAACATGAAATTCAGGTATGCTTCAGGTAAGTATCCACAACTCAAAATAAAACAAATTTGGATACAGAAAAATGTTTTTCATTTGCAATGTAGCTTATATTTCTGCTGAAAAAGATAAATTAAACATTTGGTATTTTGATAGTGGATGTTCTAGGCACATGACATGTACAAAACAAAATGTTGGAAGTGTTACCTTTGGAGATGGAAACAAAGGAAAATTCTTAGGAAATGAGATGTGCAAACTCTTGCACAACCTCTTTTGAAGAATGTGCAATATGTTATTGGATTGAATGCTAATTTGATTAGCATTAGTCAACTATGTGGCACCAATCATAAGGTTCCGTTCAATCCAAAAGAATGCTTAGTAATGAATTGTGATGATAAATGTGTTCTTACAGGTGCAAGGTCATTAAACAACTATTATATCTTGAATGGAGAGAAAATATGTTTCAAGGTAACAGAAGACAACTTGTCATTATGGCATCAAAGATTGGGACATGTTAACTATCGCTCATTGGTAAAATTTTCTGGATCAAAGATTGTTAGAGGTATGTCTAAGCTAACTCTTGATAAATCAGAAACGTATAAGCCTTGCCAATTGGATAAACAAGTAAAAGTTCATTATAAGAAGGTGTTTGATGTTAAGACTGGAAAAATACTAGTATTGGTTCATATGGACTTGATGGGACCAATGAAGACAGAAAATTTTGGTGGAAAAAGATATATTTTTATCGTTGTTGATGATTTTTCGAGGTATACTTGGGTTAAATGTTAAGAAGAAACCTTTGAATTATTTCATTACTTGTTCTTGCAATTGAAAAATACAAAAGGCAGTATGGAAAGAATTTGAAGTGATCATGGAAGAGAGCTTGATAATGATGCATTTCGTAAGTTTTGTTTGAAACATGACATTGTACAGAAATTCTCTGCTCCAAAGACACCACAACAGAATGATGTAGTTGAAAGAAAAATAGGACTCTTCAAGAGACGGCTCGTGGTATGATTCATGCAAAGTCTATTTCAATTCGTTTTTAGGAAAAATCAATAAACACGGCTTGTTATATCATAAATTGAGTCTATGTACGACCAGTTATGTCACAAACACCATATGAACTTTGGAAAGATAAAAGACCAAATCTGAGTTATTTCCATATTTTTTTGGTGTACTTGTTATGTTTTCAATGACAGAGAATATCTTGGGAAAATTTATGCAAAAAGTGATGAAGGAATACTTTTTGGATATTGAACTAATACAACTACTTACAGAATTTACAATTTACGAACTATAACAGTTATGGATTCTATAAATGTTGTGTTTGATGAAAATCATCTAACTGAAAAAATTGTATTTCCTTTTTCTGCAGATTCAATGCAAGTGAATTCTCGGAAAGAATTTGATGATTCAAGTGTACCTAATGAACTGTAATCAAATGAAAGCAAGACGGAAGAAGATACTAATGGGAATGAGTGTCAAATACATGAAAGGGAATTGGCAACTATTCATCGATATCATTCTATTGATGATGTTATTGGTAATATTGGACATGGTAGGAGAACACGTGATAAATCTAAAGTAAATTATTATGACATGGTTAAATTTGTGTGCTTTACATCTCAAACAAAATCTAAGAGTGTTAGTGATGCACTAAAGGATGAATCCTGGGTAAAAGCCATGCATAAGATGAATTAGAACAGTTTTTCAAAAATTATGTTCAGATGTTAGTACCTCATCCAGTTGATGTGAATGTGATTGGCCCAAAGTGGATCTTTAAAAATAAAACCAATGAACAAAGTGAACTTGTTAGAAACATATCTAAATTGGTTGAACAAGGATACAAACAAATTGAAGGTGTCGATTTTGATGAAATTTTTGCACACGTTGCTAGATTAGAGTCCATTAGATTATTACTTGTAGTTGCATGCTCTCTTGGTTTCAAGTTGTTCCAGATGTTAAAAGTGATTTTTTAAACGGGATCATGCAAGAAGAAGTTTATGTTAAACAGCCTAAAGGTTTTGAAGATCCTCACCATTCAGATCATGTATACAAGTTAAAGAAGGCTTTATATAGTCTCAAACAAGCACCACGTGCGTGGTATGACAGGCTAACAATCTTTCTAATAAGAACGAAGACAAAAAAGGGAGAGTAGATAAAACTTTGTTTATACATAAAGTTGATAACATTCTTCAGGTAGTCCACATTTATGTTGATGATATTGTCTTTTGATCAAAATCACTAGATAAAGTACATTGGTTTGTACAAACCATAAAAGATGAGTTTGAAATAAGTATGCTTGGTGAAGTAAACGACTTTCTTGATTTACTAGTGAAGCATCTGGATAAAGGATTATTTGTGTCTCAAAGCAAATATGCAAAAAAATCTTGTCAAAAGGTTTGAAATGGATAAAGTAAATCAACAAACACTCTTATGTCAACCACTACAAAACTGACTAAAGACTAAGAGGGATAGAATATGCAAGTAAAGTTGTATAGAAGCATGATAGAAAGTTTATTGTATTTTACTGCAAGTAGACCAGATTTGTGTTTAAGTGTAGGAATTTGTGCCAGATACCAAACGAAACCTAAAAAATATCATTTGATGGCAGTGAAAAAGATTATAAAATATGTGAAAGGTACAGCAAATTACAGTATTTGTGTACACCAAGGATACTAATTTTGAACTTGCTAGTTTTGGTGATGCAGATTGGGGAGGCAATTCAGATGAGAGGAAGAGTACATCTGGAGGTTTTTTCTTTCTCCGAAACAATCTAGTGTCTTGGCATAGTAAAAAGTAGAATTTTACATCTATATCTACTACTAAAGCTGAATACATTGCCTTGGAAAGTTGTTGTACTCAGTTAATATGGTTGAATCATATGCTGATGGACTATGGTATGAGTTCGAAAACTTTTGTTGCTTTGTGTGATAATATTAGTGCAATTGATATTTCAAAAAACCCTATAAAACATTCAAATATTGAGATTAGGTATCATTTTTTAAGAGCGAAGATTGAACAAAAGCAAATGATGGTTGAATATGTCTACTGAATGTCAATTGGTAGACATTTTTACAAAACCATTAGATTAAATTGATTGTTTCTTTAAGAAAATCTCTAGGTGTTTGTGAACATTGATATTTTTTAAAAACAATGTGTTCTGATTGCATAAAAATGATAAGCTTGAAATTTCAATCTGAATGAGAAAAAGGAAATAATGTATAAGGTATGTTGCTATGTTTGGTAGACGTTAATTTTTTATATCACTTAAGTGTTGAATAAATACAACTGCTCAATCTTACTCTCTTATTCCTCTAACATTTGAATGTGTGAAGATTCTTGCTGATTTTGTTTTTTTTTTAAGGGAACAACTATTATGAGTGTAAACTCGGATCTAAGTTGAGAGATATTCAATTTTAGTTATAACGTTCTAAGAAACAAAGCAAACTCTTGCTTAAATACTCCTCTATATTGTAATGGATACATAAGAGTATACCTAAAAGGATAATTTAGAAATTAATTATATGAACAAGAGAATATCTAAACAACGTCCTAAAAGTTGAAGACTAAAAACAATAAAAAATGTTCTAAAGAAAAAAAATGAATCAAAGAATTGAGTAAGTGCACTTAATTTGGAAAAACAACCATATCTATTGTTTGTTCATTTTGCACAAATTTTTTATCTTAATCATTTTTTTTGTTTGATGGAACCCTTTTTAAAATAAATAAAGAGAAATAGACAGAGTATTTTTTAATAAATAAGTTGGTTTTGAAAATGGTTTAGTTGATGCGAAAAGTGGAGGCTATTGATTTGATAGACATGAGAATTGCAATTACTTTCATTTAAAGATATGGTAGTGGTCTTTTATTTGAAACTATCTAACATCCCATTGTCTTTTATCAAACCCTAATCGTCTTCTTCGAAGAAAAAAGTGTATTTCTCTCAAAAGAAAATCCAAGAAAATGACTAACACAAAGAGTACGGAAGGAAAAGCATCAGGAAAAAAAAACAATTGATGAAGAAATCTACTTGTACAACAATGAGAGGATCTACCGGGAACTAGTTGAAATAATCAGCCTCCCAATATAATATTAATATTGGGAGACTGATTACTTCAATGAAAATAATGAAAAATTATTTCATTTTTTTAGTTGGAACTTTAGGAGGTTCCAAAAAAAGATAGCAAAAAAATTACCCCTAACGTTGATACTAAGAGAAATGTATAAACCAATGCTTCCATAAATTTGATCGTAGTTTACAAATATAGCTTTCATACCTGTTTATTTACTTGGGATCATCTCCCCGCCTCGGATAAAGAAAAAAATGTCAAATAAATGGCATCAATTTAAATTAAGATTTCTCCAGTACCTTTTTTTGTTTGATTATTATTTGAAATCCTAGACTAAAGAAGAAACTCTTGAATCCACGCAAGGCCAAATCTGCAGCAGGAGAAGAAAGAGGGTCAGGGTAAATTTTCTAATGAAGCGGAGGTCCCCTTTACTCCCATATTCCATTTAGGATTAGGATTAGGTGAAATCTGACCTACTTTTTACATATATCTCGTTTTTTTATCGGGCCTATGTATGAAATTAAAGTCAATGTATTTATTGGTATGTGTATACGAAGATGATCCAAGGATTACCAGAAATACTCTAAGGATTAATGGTAAACGGTTCAAGCAGACTGCTAGGAAAAAGGTAGAACCTGAAAAATCTCAACATACGATCAACATTTTCTAAAGATTCATCCTCCTCAACGAATAGACAACCAAAGAGTCATAAATCGACATCGGAAAAAAGTTATGGACCAAATGCAGTTGAGGATACATCAAAAACACAAACTAATCACTAGAGTCAACCAAAATTTTCGAAAATCCCAAATTCTCAAGGTATTTCTAAAATGTCTCCCTCAAAAGCATTTTCGAAAATCTTCCATTTAGTAATAGGAGTTTCTAGGTTTAATACTTTAAAGGAAAGATAAATTTTAAGTGAACAAGGTTAAATGTGGGACAGTTCAAACATCTTCCTTTGTGGGAATTATTGGTTGAAAGATATCTGACGAATACAGTGACAAATATTGTTCCTGTATGTAAAGAACTTATCTATGAGTTCTATGCAAATTTGAACTCAGAAATAGATAAGATTGGGTCGGAATATTTTGGACAAGTTTACATAAGAGGGGAAGATTGTCAAGTTTTAGAGAACTTTGAATGTGGAAACGTCAAGGGTCAAAGAAATGGAAATTGACAATAATATGGATCTTGTTACCCGAGAGCTAACTGGAAAGGAAATAAAGAGTTGGTCGGGAAAATTTTCAAATGCTAAACTCAACTAGGAATATGCTTTACTGAACAAGATCTGCAGAACAAACTGGATACCAAACAAGAAGACGAATGGTATTCGACATGATACTGCAGTTTTGTTGTTAGTGTGAAGAAAATAATTTCGTTTTAACGTTAGAAAAGTGTTTCTGGATCAGATTATTGGTCTTGGATTGTCAAATGCTAAGAAGTTCATCATTTCATTTCCATGTCTAATCCAGAACATCTTGGTACAACAAGTTCCACAGATTATTGGTCATGGAGAAAGAAGAGAAAAGATCCCTCCATGGATCATTTTTGAAAATCATTATATCAAAAAGATACTAGCAATTGAGGATGATGGACAGAATGAGAACAATGTTACACAAAATATCATCAACTTGGAAAAAAGGCTAGTTGGGGTGATTACAGAAATTCAGTTGATCCAAAAAGAACTGAAAGCGTAAGCAAAGCTAACTCAGAGTAACACTAAATCCATCTTAATTTGAGTTTAGTCTAAATTTAGAACTAGGGCTTGGTTTTTGTTTGAATTACCTATTACACAAACAATGAGAGATACATGGAGTACAAGTGCAAGTGCAAGCAAAGCAATAGGAAAGAGACCGCAATACGAATTTATACTTTTAAGTGCATTTAAATGTACTGGATAAAAGATTCAACCTATTTTTTTGTTGTGAACATGGCTTTTTTATGTTTGGCTTATTTGTTTGAATTAATAATCTCTGATAATCTGCATTTTAGTTTGAATTCGTTGCAAAGCTAGAAGTATTATAAATTTATTTCGTTTAAATCGAAAATATAATGTTGTATTTGTTGGTATTGATGAGGTTTTAGGTTTAAAGTTTGAGTTCTGACATTATTGTATGTTACAATTTTACATTCAGTATTTTTTTCCTAGTTATGTTATTTATAGTATTGCGTCGTTGCATAATCCCAAAGGTTAGTCAATTTTTTTTAATAGCATGGCAAAAATTACAATTTTGAGCCGAAAGGATAGGAATTCTCGAAAAATTGATTGCATTACGATTTTCGATATTGTATAGTTTTTTTTCATAGTTATTGGAATCGAGATTGCATAACGAATCCGAATTTAAACAGTCTTTAAGTTTATCAAAGATCGAATTGAAAAAAAAAACTCTTTAAGCTCATCTATAATTTCATTTATGGGGCATACAATAGCTCCTTTTTTAAAGAATTCTAAATCATTATAATAATTATTAAGTCTTTTGCATACATAATTTGCAATGGGTAACATAGGATTATTCGCGTGTGAAAACAGAAAATCTACATGAACGTCTATTAAACATATTCCATCATTTGCTTAACAAAGGGTATAATTTCGTAGTTTTAAAACCTATTTTGAAAATTTATTCATTTTATAGTCATTTTCATTGTTAGTGTTTCTCGATAATCAATTTTTTAACATGCGAGAGTAATTCCATATGTACAATGAGTTTAGTATTGCTCAAACAACATCATGTCTACTTCATTTTACAACAATCTATTAAATTTGTCGAAAGTCACCTTTGATTACAACTATTTTATAACAGAGGTTTCATTTGTAAAGATGATGTGACCTAAGCCCATGATGTATATAATATTTTTTATAATACTTCGAAATACTTCGAAATAATTTTTTCATTTGTAAAGATGACGTGACCTAAGATGTATATAATATTTTTTATAATACTTCGAAATAATATTTTTGTACCATTGGAGCTTCATCTCATATATAAATTTTAATTTTTTATTAGTTTTGCAAGGTTAGTACAAAATTTAATGCAACATGCATAATCTCCATTAATAGCTATTGGTATAAGAATCTTGAATGAGTTGTTCTTATACCTGGAAATACAATGAAGCAATTTCACTGGATGCAACATTGGAAACTACATCACCTTGTGATTTGACTGTCATTAATAACATAACCATAGACAAAAACATTTATCCATAAAAGTTAAATAAAAAATTTATAATTTTATTACAAATCTCTCCTTTTCATTTGTCACTTGGAAGTTATTCATATACTACATTCTGGAATTTTCTTAAGACATCAATTATATAGATTGTTGTATTTCAATTAAGAATTGTATTAGTCTTAGGCACCATAAAAAAATTAAAATAAATGGACATAAAATTATTGGAAATACTTTTTAGCTTATAGCATATATTTCATTGTCATTTGCATGGTTTGTACCTTATATATATAAGTTGTGCAAATTTTTGTTTATCCTTCTATTGGTAACAGGCCTCCATTTCAATTATAATTTGACCATAAATTTTCAAAAAATATAGACGATGTTGAAGGAGTTTAAGTTATTCGCACCTAAAAGATACACACGTTAGTAGTTCTCATGTTGTTGTCAATTGTTAGTTGCACGAACGTTATAAAGCGATTACTTCATCTTGGTCGATCAAGACTACGAGAAAAATTGAATTGTCAACATCATCTAGTTGATTTTCTCTAAAGAGAAACTAGATGAGTTGCTCCCAAAAAATTGAACTCGAAGAACATCGACTTGGAAACAATTTTGTGTCCTCAATAATAGAATTGATCAGTACATAATTAAATGTCTGAAATCACATATTGTAACCAAAATGAAGAAATGAAATTTAGAAAACATATTAAAATAGTTAGTGGTCTAAAAGGCAAACCACAAACGTAATTTTTTTGTTATAGGTATGTGTGGAATAATTAATCGCAAGAACTGTACAACGCAAAATCCGACTTGAATTCGTCCAAAAAAATAATATATTCATGGGTTTGGATTTAGGTATCAAAATCATGAAATCTGCGGGTTCAAATTTGGGATATCCGCATATATCTAAACAAGATTAAATTACTATTTTATCGTTAAAATTTTAAATTGACAAAGACATTTACGCATACTCATTCACACACTCATCTTCACCTTCCTTGTTTCAGTATATCTATATGAGGGAGGCTCCCTGCCTTCATGTCTCGCCGTCAATTGCCATGCTCCTTCACGTAGTTCGTCATCCAAATAAATAGGTGGTTTATAGTCCACGTTTTTCCTTGATAAAATGCAAGAAATGTTACCGATTTACTCACACTTGCCAAAGATTTATTTCTTCATTTTAGCTTACCAATCTTTATGGATTAATGATGTAAGTTATGGATATATTCGACACCATGAATTTTTTTATTTGGTATTTTGTATGTTTCTCATCAATTTCATTGTTTTGTATGTCAGTTACTCGTAATACTAACATATTGAAAGAGGTGCCAGAAGATTACACATTTGTAACACTTCATGAGGACTTGACTGCAAGCCTTCAATGAAAACTATTGTTCATAACATTATTTTTTTCCTATTAATGTGTAGATGCCTTCGAATGTATTTAAAAAAGTCAGGTTTCGACGAAATTTTTTTTTTTATCTGTTGGATATTAATCTTACACGAAATAAAATAGAGTTGGAGTATTCAATGTTATTTTACTTAGTTGTTTGAGAGATCAAAATTTAAACTAATTACAAGCTAAATTGTTCTTGTAAAACTCTTACAAAGATTAGAGATTTTGTTATGTGTATACCTTTTTTTTAATTTGCAGTTGAATGATCACAACATTTTGATATTTCTTCTTGTCATTTGATTTCTTTTCATGGATTTTTATGTCTCGATCTTCTTTGAATTTCATGAGATTGCAAAAGTTAGAATATACATAAAAACCAAAGATGTCACCACTTTACAAACAAAAAACATCGCATCCCCGGACATATCTTTGGATTTACGTATATTCTAAACCTTAATAATGATCCTATGAACCTTAATAATGATATTATGCTAGATATAGAAATAGCATGAAAACGATACCTAAAATACATGCATAGAAAAACATAATGTACTTTGGAATTGGAATTTGTGTAGATGTTTTGCAGTTGTCATAAAAGAATTCTTTAACAAGATTGAAATCGAAACATAATAAACGATTGCATTAACTTTTTTGGGCAAATCATGCATCCAAAATAATATCAGCAATCTCTTACAATGATTACAATAATTGTTACATTGGCAAATATAGTCATATTAGTAGGACGTGAAGTTGTTCACTCTGCTTTCTCTGACTCCAGTTTACCTGTCGAAGGTGGTATGGCATTGGTTTTTATATTCTATAAAGAGAAAGAAAAAGAAAGGCATGCTAGATTAGTAGTTCATTATGCAGACAGCCTAGCACAACTAACAGGGGAAACTTCTTGTCTGTAATGAACGAAAGAACCAAGCCGATGAAAGCTCGGTCAATAGAAAGATGATTTTTTCAACGATTTTCATGCTCTCTTCCAGGCCATCGGAGTGCCTTATGTGCTTTGCTTGCCAGTTAGTTTTGCGTATCAATTACTAGCTTTCCTTCCCCATTTCTAACGACAGATCAACTACCGACAGACTGAAACCGGCCTAAAAATCAATCATTCTCATTCCCTTCAAATCAATGGCTTTCTAGCTCAAAGCTACGGGAAAAATTGCTCAGATACCTTTACATTTCTAATTTCGTTTGACCCAAGCGTACACCTGCTGGATCGAGTGATCTATCTGAATATGTCAAAGTTAGCTTCGATTTACACACAAAGCGTAAAACATCCAACTGGTCAGTCCAAGCACTAATTAACTCGACCGTGAGGTTTATAAGATTCACTAAATAACTTAAATTTGAATTGTTTAAGTGATAGGATTTTTTCTATAAAATTGGGAACAACTTTAGGCGATAAAAGAGAGAGTGGGAGATGAAAAGAGACGTAGAAAATTGAGAGAAACCATTCGGGATCATACGGAACAGTGAAGAATCTATCTGGACTACATTTGAAAGATCAAACTACTAGTGAAGATGAGTTTAAGGTGAGGTTATGATCTCTTAACCCTCTCTCTTTTTACTTGTTCATCATTGTAGTTCTATTTAAGTTGTAGATCCATAAGCTTGATTTGAGCATTAGGCTAGAGTTTTTTGTATGCAAACTTCTTACACTTATAATCAAAAATTTTATTTTTGCTTCCACGATTTAATACATGTTTTGTTCGTTCGATTCTTGAATATATCTCATAAATTGATTAGCAAATGATTTAATTCAGATGTAGACACCATATTAGGCTAGATCATATGCATTAGATAAGCATGAATAATCTTATCAAGAGGTAGGTTAATCTGTTTAGGAATGAAGATATCGAGAAATAATGCACTCAACATGTAGGTTGGTACATAATGATTTTGATGTTGGATAGGAATCTAGACTGCAAGAACAGAAAGATTTATTAATAACGTTTGGTATGTAGGTCATTAGAACATGATATAGATTATGAGAGTAGGTAAATTTAATTAAGATCATTGAATTCTACTATAAAAATAAAAAAATATTTTCTAAAACCTTACACAGTTCATGTACTTCAGAAAAATTCTCGAGTTTTGAAACATCGTCTCATTCGTATATAAATGTAACCGTAGTTTATTTTACTTGTTTATAACTAGATACACCAATACTTTTTAGTTTTCATAAGCATAGTTTTCATGAAGTCATTAGTATTAAACCAACTTAGTCCATGTATTCAACCTTGATACTACACAGTTTGTATCCTTGCAAAATGTGTAGTCTAGGTATAAATATTAAACTTGATTAGGATTAAATCACTTAGAAAACACGTCAAGTTTTTGGCATCGTTGCACATGACTAATGACGATTTAACTAGTTCATTTTACGAATCTATGTCATATTTTTATTTTTGGTTTTATTTGGTTTGCTGTTGAAATCTCCTTTTATATTTTTCTATTTTTCACTTGCAGGTAATTCCTTTCTGACCCAAAGTGCAGGAAGTTCTAGACTTAGTGTTTGATCCCGAAATTTAGAGGACCACAAGAACGATTCGAAGACAAACGAATAGGAGATGATGTCAGACAATGTTAAGAACGTGATTTCGGATGAGGAGATAGACGGATAATATACCCCTCTTAAGCATATCCAACGCTTATCTTGCATTCCATGCTCGAACATAGATCGTAGTCGATTTGAGCTTCTGCCATCATTTATGTAGATACCGAACCAAACCGTGTTTTGAGGATGTCTAAATGAAAACCTGAACCTCCACCTTAAGAGTTTCAAAATACTATGTGACGGACGAGGTGGTCATGCTTATTGGTCTTCCCATGCACACGTGGAGCCAACTTGATGAGCGTTTCAAGATGGGATTCTTCCTCTCCTTTCTCTTCGATTCTCTTCCACCACCCTCTTTGAACGGTGGTCCATCTTTTTTCGGTCGTTTCTCTTTCCGACCATCTCTTTGTTCAGTCGTCCCTCTCTCTCAATTCGTCCATGTCTCTCCGTTCATCTCTCTTTCTCCCTTTGTCTTTCTCTTTGTCCATGTCTCTCAGTTCATATTTCTCTATATTCGGAGTTATATGTGGAGGAGAGCTACCGCGTTCGAGCTCTTTCTCTGTATTCGTTGATCATCTGTCCCTCTCTCTTATTTTTCGTTTCTCCTCTTCCGTTCATCTCTCCTTCTTCATTCATCTCTCTCGTTGGTAATCCATAGATTGCTGGTTATCTTCCCTCATCTCGTCTTGCTATTCAACAGATCAAAGGAATTCACACGTCCCTTTAGGTGATATCCATACTACATTTGAAGGATCAAACTACCAATAAAGACGAGTTGAAGGCAATGTTATGGCGATGACTGATCAAGAGATCGAGTAAGCTCTCTTAATCTATCTCTCTTTACTCGTTCATCATTTTCGTTTTATTCTAAGTGTAGATCCATAGGTTTGATTTGTGCTTTAGACTAGAGTTTTGTGTATACGAACTTATTGCTCTTAATTATCAAAATTTTTATTTATGCTTACACAGTGTTTTATTCTTTCGATTCTTAAACTGACCCATGAATTGATTGTCAAATATATTTAATTCAGATGTAGAAATTGGATCGTATGCATTAGATATATATGAATAATCATATCGAGAGGTAGGTAAATCTATTTAAAGAATGAGGATATCGAGCAATAACGCATTCAACATGTAGATTAGTGCACAATGATTTAGATGTCGGATAGGAATCTAGACTGGGAGAGCAGGTAGATTTATTAATAACGTTCTGTATATAAGTAATTAGAAGAAGGTGTCAATGGTCTATATGTTAGAATAGGATTTAGATTGCGAGAGTAGGTAGACCCATTTAAGATGACTGAATTCCCAATAAGAACAAAAACGAGATAATCCAAAACTTTTAGCAAGTTCGTGTACGTGGAAACAATTCTCGAGTTTAAAAGCACTATCTCATTTGTATATAATTGTAATCGTACTTTAGGTTACTTGTTCTTAACTAGATACACTCACTTAGTTTATGTATTCGGTCATCGTATTACACGATCTGTATCCTTACGGAATATCTAGTCTAAGTATAAATATTTAAATTGATTAGGATTAGATCAACCTAGACAATGTATAGATTGACATCTTAGCCACTATAGAAATTACATTTTAAGTTGCATATAGATGCATTTTAGGAGAAATGAAATAACACATCACGAATCCAAATGAAAATGAAGATACCACGATTCAAATCTCATCCAAAAAAATTACTAAAACATAAACCAATGATGAAGATTTTTATTTTCTTACAACCTAGATTGCCTAATGTAATCCTTTAAAAAAATTCGAACGGCCGATAATTGATTGCATGAAATGAACTATCAATATCAAGAAATATAAATGAAATTTTGAAGGCCATGGCTACGACTAGTTACCCAAAAAAAAAACAATATCACGATAATTCGTTGTTGGGACGTCCATATTATGTGATGTCATTCCAAAAAAAGTTATCCGATGACCAACCGTTACATCAATTGGACGACCACGATCAACCCAAATAGAATGATTCTTGGGCGGTCAAGATCTCATCCTGCCACCATAAATAAAAATCTAATGACGCGTAATGCATCATGTTTACCTTTTAATTGGATGGTCAATATAATATGAATTCTAGACAGCCAAGATCGCATCCCCATTGAAAACGAAAATCTAATTGCGCAAAAAAGCATTGTGTATATAAAAGAAAAAAATATAAACATCTCATAGATAATTAAACAAACGATCAAGATCAGACGGTTTCTAGACAATCAGTATCACATCCCACCATCGAAAGGAGATATCTAATGGTGCCAGTCTCATCATGCATAAGGGAAAAAATCAAGAGCTCATATTATAGCAAAACAGATGAAAAACTCTAATATGTTCATATTGTTAA
The DNA here is from genome assembly GCA_036759665.1 of Gynandropsis gynandra. Classification (NCBI taxonomy): domain Eukaryota; kingdom Viridiplantae; phylum Streptophyta; class Magnoliopsida; order Brassicales; family Cleomaceae; genus Gynandropsis; species Gynandropsis gynandra. The sequence goes on from CM071861.1 coordinate 21,146,905, forward strand.
GGTTTTGGATGGCATCACATGTAATACCGAATTGTAAAAAAACATATATTTTTTAATTAAATATTTTACTACTAAATGAGAAAACGTTATCATTTATTTTACTCATTCTTATGTCAATATATTAATTATGGAGCAAAAATTCGAAATTACTAAAAAAATATATGTTTAAACACTTATTTAATAATAAGATAAATTAAAATAAGATTTAATTTTAACTATTAGTAAAAAAATGTATAAACATATACTTTCATCTTGATTTAAATTTTTTTACGAGTAAAGTAGTTTTTTTTATTTCTTTCGATATAATTATATTAACTCTAAAACATAAAAATTCTTTTTAAGTTATGAAAAAATTAAAAAAAAATACTACTGAAAGTTTCAATTCGAAACCGAGGCTAACTGTTTTTAAGTTAAGACTCGTGGCAGTACTTTGACCATTTGTTGTCTTTGGCGTTTCTTCCGTGTATTCCCATTTGCTCTAAGGCCATGATGATTCTTTTGGGATCAGTGATTGTTCCCTTCACATAAAAATAACTAACTTTACAAATTATTAAATATAATTATCAATGTTTAATTTTGTGCACGTATAGTAAATTTATTTTCAAATACCATACCCTAAATATAATTACTCAAATTCAAACTATATAAATTTGATATTTATATAATATCTATATGTAAAAAATATGAGAAATATAATAAAAATTATTTTGTATATTTATTGATTGTGATAATCAGAAAACTCATTTGAATTTTCAATTTATTGCAGTCTACGTAATCTAAAACTACAACTAAGACATTTAAGTTTTATATGTATAACTGTTGAAACATTGATTGAACGTACTGTTATACAATCACTAAAATCAATTGACTTTGGATTTATATGGTAAATTTAGCTTTTATAAAATAATATTTTACTTTAAATGTTTATATTTTGGATTTTGTATTTTTAGATTAAGTATTTTCATTTTTATTTTAATATATTATAATATTAAATTTTAGATTATTATATAAAGTTTTCTTGAAATACATTTAATATAACTGTATAATATATCAAGAGATAGCGGCGGCTAAGGGAAATATTGCAGACTCCAAGTGAGGACGATGAAGTGAGTCCGGACAAGTCTCACGTGGTAGTGTTTCCGAAAAGCTAGGCATCTGACATAGATATATATGTGGATATTTATATGTGTGTGAATTCATATTTGTTTGTGTATATTTGTCATTTTCCAAATCATAAATATTGAATTGATACATAATAAATATAAATAAAAATGGAGAACTGAATCATTGCATGTTATACTCAAATCAATTAATCTTTTCACATGATTGATGCATCTTAGTGCGACAAATAAAAATTAGAAAGCAATTTCGATCGTCAGATTTATTCTTAGATTTTATAAATACACCAATTATTTATACACTTCCAAATAAATATATGACTTGTTATATTAAAATACATTTTAATTTTAAAATGTATTATTTACTTAGAAATGCATTGTGAATTATACATAAAAGTATAATAGTTGCCGAATTTATAAGAAAATATATTTTTATATATTAATTGAGAATTTATAGAAATTATGTTTATGACTCAATTAAATTAAATACCTTTTCTAAATGCTAATTCAAATCTACAAAAAAATACATTTTAAATTATCAACTCTCAATTGAACTAACAAATCTTAAATTAAAAAAATCATAGAAATCTATGTTTTTACGTGTTTTTTAAAACAAAATTACAATTTTAAAGAAAAGAATTTTAAATTTTATACTTTATTCAGAATTTTTAAAATTTTAATTTAATAAATAAGGGTATGTCAAATTTATGTATATATATATATATTAAAAAAAATGTAAAAACATTTAAACAAAGATTAACAAAGGAGTTAATGAAGAAGGGCCGATACTTTTAGATTAAGTTAATTAATAATGGATTAAAATAATAGAACTTTTGTACTTTGTTGTGTTCCAATAGTGAACAAGAAAAGAAGTCAACACTGCCAAAACCACTAAATTCCCATCATACCCTTCCAAAAACAAGTCAAAGGCTTATTTCTCAAACTTACAAAGACCGAATCTCACAAAGACAAATACAAAGAAACCACTTCACTTACACTTCACTGTGGTTTACCTACTTAACTTCCATCATCACTTGTTCTAATAATTATTCATGTCTCTCTTTTCTATGGTCCATAATTATGCAATAAATAATTTCAAACATTAAACTTATACATATATTTCTGTATGAATGATTGTTCAAAGCTTTGGGCTAGTTAGTGATGATAAATTTTCAATTTATACAATGTATTGTATGAATTCATAATACGCAGATACGAGTCTTCTCTAATTTATATAATCTGGTGTAGTTGTTATACTACATATTCATACTTTATTAGAGAAAATTCTGAAAAAATGATTTGAGGTAATTTATTATTGATGTATATATTGTATAAGTCGAGTTATTTCTCATACAGGTTGTATATACTCTATTAAATGCAGTCTTCTAAAAGTCGGTCTAGGCGGTCGACTAGTCCGCGCCTAGGCGTTCGGCGGTGTCCGACCGCTCGATTAATAGAAAATCAGTCCTATTTAAAATAAAAATTTATCAAAATGACGTTGTTTTGCTATTTAAAAAAATGAACCAAAACGACGCCATTTTAGTTATTTTGTTTTAAAAAAACTAAACCAAAATGACGTCGTTTTGGTTGTTTTTCTCTTTGCCAAACGGTTTTTTCCAATTTTGAATGTCTTTGGTCAACTTTGGTTCGTAGTCATCTTCCTCTTCGTTTCCGTTAGTCTATTTCTCATCTTTGTCATCATTCGTCCGTATGTCATCTTCATTTATTCGTCTGTTCTCATCTCAGCAATCCCACAAAGCCTTGTCTTAAGATGAGTGATTCAAAGATAAAATCATTTTGGTAACGACATATAAATTCTTCTAACATACTGCGGATATTAGATATTTAGATGTTCATTATTATTTTGTTATGTTTATGATATGGTTAATGAATTTATATAACTTTATATTTTATAAATGATATTTTTTATTTTTGTTATCTTTTTTATATTATATTTTATAATTTTGAAAATTAAATATTTAAAAATGAAAAAAGCCTAGTCGTCGACTAATCGCCGAGTAATTCGACTAGTCGCTAAACGTTGATGGACCGTCCGACTAGGGCCTAACAATTTTTATAACAGTGGTAAAATGAAATATATTTTAAATGAGACAAAAGTCTATGTGAAAAATTAATACAAATATTTTTAAACCAAATTTTAATTAATTAAGATCAATATAATTAATTAAGTTAGTTACTGACAAGTAAATAAACCATTCACTACTTGTTCAAAACTATTTTTTAGAGTATTTTGGTACGTTTAACCGTACAAGAATTAGGTTTTTACTTTATTTTTATGTTTTATTGTATTTTTTTACCAATAAGTGGAAGGTGGAATTTTAATGCTATATGGCATAATTATCACATCTCCTTCATGCGTTGTCTATGAGATTATCATATAATCAATTCATGCTCAACATTGTGGAGCCCCTTTGAACTAAACATGTCTCTGCAACATCTACTTCCAAACATACTCAGTGAGTAAATGAGGATATATATATATAACCTTACAATAACTTTTATTTTATATATGTAATGATATCCAACATGGATCGGTTATGAAAACCCCATTTTAGATCATTTTTTTTCAACTTAACTTATGAGGCGTGAATATTAGATATTAAGGTGCTCAAAAAAAATACTTGTTACCTCTATATATTTGAATCTGAATCCATTTATAAATTTAATATTATAAATATTTTTAAACTTTTTAGAAATACATAATCAATAATATATGCATCATAAACTACATAAAAAATACATATTTTTTATATTATTATTAAAATATTACAATAACACTTCATAATTTGAAACATAATTGTATATGATAATGAAAATTATATATATATATATGAAGTTTACAATTTTTCAAATAATTAAACTAACACTTATGATTTTATATACATATATATATATTAATCTGAAAATTATATATATATATATATATCTGAAGTTTACAATTTTTATTTATATGAAAGTATATTGGGAGGGTATACAGAATGGTTATGGAAGGGTTGTGTTGGATGTATGAGCGACATCAAAATTGTGATTACCAAACAAAAAATAAATATTGATATACATTTAATAATTTGCTCATGTAATAGAAAATCATACATGTGCCTTTCAAATATTTTGACCAAATGATATAACAAAATAATTGTTTCCATTTTCTTTAGATAAGATGTCAAATACTCAATTTCCTATTATTATAAGAGCTGAAAAAATCTTTGACCGGCCAACAACCTCTTGAGTAAAAAAAAATAGTAAAAATTTGAAAGAAAAAAACAAAGAATAGTCGCACCAAGAGATGCTACGTTAATAATGTCAGGAAACCCCGATACAAAATTATATGATTTTATAAGAAATAATCTAATTTATGTGTAGATATTAGTTTTATTCAATTTAGTATGTTATTATATGTATATATATACACGATTATTATGTAATCATTTAAAATATATTTCAACTAAAAAAACAGACTAAACATATATTATTCAATAGCTATACAATTGTGTACATATAATAAGAATCGTATTATTTCTAATAAAATTATTAATATCTAAGATGATATGTTATAAAATAGTATGTAAATTATTAATATCCAAGATGATATGTTGTTAACTATATTTCTTTAGGGAAGTTTTTTGTTCATTTATTATTAGAGAAATTATGTATACAAACAAAAACTAAATTCTAGCATCAAATAATCGTCGATTTGTAATGGCATAATCGTCCGAAATGAATTCGAAATATATTGTTGTAAAAATTATGTATTTAAGTGCAATTAACAAAAAATGAGAAGATCTAAAAAATAATTAACTAAAAGTTAACTAATTATATTTTGGTATATCACTACAAGAAATGTACAGATTAGGGACTATCAAAACAGTCCCTAATCCGTCCGGAAATGGGATTCGGGACCGATTAGGGACTACAGCTTTCCGTCCGCAAATGAACGTCGCAGATCAATTTTCGTCCGCAATCCGTCCGCAAATTCAAACGGTAAAGTTAGTCCGCAAACCGTCCGTAATTTCGGATGACCTGTCGGAAAATTTCCGGACCGACGGCGGCCCGTCGGAAAATTTTCCGGACGACCACGCGGCCCGTTGGGAAAATTTCCGGACGACCTGAGTCCTCATCCGCAAATAAACGTCGCAAACCAATTTTCGCCGCAAACCGATCTATATATATATATAGATTAAGATATATAAAGTGTCTTAATTATTCATTAATTACAATAATGAATCATAATCAGAAAACTGTTAGAAACAAAAAGCGCAAGAGAAAAAAAAGTTTATCTTCGATTCTGCCATGCCAAACGTTGAACGGTAGACCCGATCTCGTTGTGAACTACTTGTGGAGGCTCCACAATATCGACACTACTTCCTACACTATCTAATTTCTAAAGGTTAGTAATTCAAGCATTTGAATGATTAGTTATTATTAAAAAAGCAACCGAAACCGAAATCTATAAAATAGATTAGATCTATAATTAGGTTGTAAAAAAATGTTTTCGTTGCTCAATCCTACAACCTACAGTGGTATCAGAGCATCTGGTTGTCTATAGATTAAAATTTTGGTATGTTCGGATGAATTTCTCTCAGAAAGTCGTGATTGCAAAGTGCGACACTCGAGCGAGCCGTATGACCGCTCGACCGAACAAATTCTCAGGCAGAATTAAGGTTTGATTGAACAAATATCGATCATCGAGTCTGATGTCACGTCACCTGATGTCATGTGTAGGTACTTGACCAAGCAATTGGTTGCTCGGATCGCCCAAACTCACTGGAAAAAATTTGGATTTTGGGTGAGCAATGTTCAAGCGAGCGTTTCCCTCAAAATTGGATTGCTCAACCGAGTATCATGCGTCAATCGAGCACAATATTCCTTAGGTGGAGCAGATTTGAGGGTTCAAAATGTTCGACGGGATAAAGGTTGCTAGAGTTTAGCAGTTCGAGGTGAACAATCATTCGACCAAATTGCATGACTGCTCGAGTCGAACAAACCTATTGAAAGAATCTAAGCATGGTAGAGCAGTTGAGCAAAGGGTTGCTGAGGCCGAATAATTTTATTGAATGATGCGCTCGATCGAGCAAAGGTGTTGCTTGGGTTGAGCAAATCCACAAAAAAATGTAATTTGTTGCACGGGCCGAGCATAAGGTTTCTCAATTCGAACAATGTCTCGGGTGCTGATCGCTCGGACCGAGCATATGACCGCTCGAGTCGAGCATTTATTTTTTGAACAAGAAATCGGCCAAACAATCTATCACAAGATCAAACCATCTTTGATAATTGAGTTCTAAAGGTTAAAATCGTTTAAACCAAGAGAATTTTCTATCCTAAATGGATACATTTTTCGGGATCTCGTTTCTGTGGTGCAATTTGACTACCAGAAGGCGCATAAATTGAGATTCGACTTATGTAGCTTACTGTATGAGATGCACAGCGGGAGTCACCGATTTTATCGTACAAGCGCCTGAACTACCTAGGGGGTACATATCTTAATCTTTGACAATCAAGGTTGATGAGTGAAATCAAATATATCCATAGGTGCAATCTGATCTAACTACCAGGGAACTATATGATATAGAGTCACCGCGAGATTGCATATTAAGTAAGTTAATATGTTTGAGATGCAACATGGCTACCAAGAGACTCATTCATATTAAAAGGGTTAAAAAACTACTAATAAGAAATAAAATTTCTAATTGCGTTATTTAGATGAAATCCATGTCGGAGTAACTTATGCATTGTGGGAAATGTTCTAACATAATGCATTTTCTATCTATTTTACAAATCATCTCAATGGGTGAGGAAGAATATCTTCTATACCACTGCGATCGATATTGAAAGTCCATAAATTGGTAGAGATCAAATTTTATGGCTGATGCAAAAGCCTGCAGCTTATTCTCATTCACAAAAAAGTTATCGATACGATCGATAAGCCAGCCATGGTGGTATCTTCGCTGATGATGTCGATGGGATGGTTGCCTTTGTGAAGTAGGCGAATGATTTGATCACCGCCAAGTGCATCATATTGGAATTCATGGGTCCTAAACTCCAGTGTCTGCATTAGGACATGGCCCAATGGACATCGTCATACATCTTAAGACGTTGTATGAGAACCCAGAGTATGATTGTTAGGTTTCGCTCTCCAAGGTTGTGTTCAAGGACAAGATGTCTCCAAACACACCTGTTGGACCCCACATTCTCAAGATGACAGATCTTATAGAACATATTAAAAAGCTTGGGTCCATGTTTGGTAAGGGATTGGCATAGGATACGATCTTGCATTAGCACCCTGACACCTTTGCCAACTTTATTTGTAATTACAATACAAATAAGTTGGATTTCGAGCAACATGAGTTGTTGAACTCATTGATTGAGTATGAGAATCAATCGGTCGAAGTATGCTAAAGGTTGTTGCAGTAGTGATAGTCGTTGGCTCCTCTTCTAAGAAAAGGAAGGACGTAGAGTGCTTCTTTTGTAAGAAAAATAGGCATTGTAAGCGGAATTGAAAGGAGTATATGTATATTGTATCCCTCGAAGATAAATGATTAGGTGCGACTTTCATGAAAAATATTTTCATGACTTTCCTTATTGGTATTCATTTGACTATGTGGGTATTAGTTACCGCCAGTAGTTTTAATATCTACAATATGTTGTAGAGACTGAAGATCAATAGAAGGTTGCAAAGAGGAGACTTCAACCTACTAGTCGGGAATGGTGCAAGCGTTGTACCATTAGTTGTAGGAAGTATTTCTCTTTGTATGCATACTAGCAAGACACTTGTGTTAGAAGACATTTATTATATTCTGAAATTTCTTTCGAACATAATTTCTATTTCTATATTGGATAGATATGTCTTTCAAACGATCTTTTCGAATAATATTTGGTTTATTTATCATAGTGATAAACTATTTTTGAATGGTTATTTGTAATACGATGTTTATGATTTATCTAACACAAAGATTAATTTGATTAACATACACTTTTCTAGCAAAAAAATGTGAAAAGAATGTTCGTTTGAATAAGAATTTCCTCTGCATTATAGGCTCGAACATATATAGGAGAAATGAATAAACTCATTGCATTCAGATTGATATCTCGAACATTATGATTATGAATGATACGCAACTTGTGAATCTTATCTCTATGGAAAAATGACCAACTCTCCTTTTATAGGAAAAGGAAAATGAAGGTTTAGGCCAGAGGAGGGTATTCCTCGACATGCATTCAATAGGTTGAATCTAATGGCACTAGAGAATGAGGGAAATCATGTTAATGATGACCCATTGGCTTTTAAGAAAGCAATGTAGAGGTCCGACTCTGAGATGTGGTGGAAGGCCTTAGAATCCGAGATGAGGTCGATGAGGGTAAACAAAATTTGGACTTTCGTTGAAACTTCACCAAACTCTAGACCAATTGTTTATAAATAGATTTACAAGAAAAATATTGGAGTAAAAGGGAAGGTAAAGACCTATAAAGCTCGTCTTTTCTGTAAGGGATATAGTCAACACGAAGTCATTGACTATGAAGAAACGTTTTCCATTGTAATGCTCAAGTCTATTCAAATTCTACTAGTGATTTTGGTCTATCATGACTACGAGATATGCCAGATGGACGTGAAAACAACTTTGTTAAATAGAGAGGTCTAGGAAGAGGTCTATATGACTCAACATGTGGGTTTCACGATTCCATCCATGGGTAGCATTATACGCAAGCTGTAAAGGTCTATTTATGGACTCAAGAAAGCTTCTCAAAGTTGGAATAATCGATTTAACGAGATAGTTGGAAAATTTTGACTTTGTTAGATGAAAAGAAGAACATTGTGTGTGCAAGAAGAAAAGTGAAGAACAAGGTAGTATTCCTAGTGCTATATGTGGATGACATATTGCTAATAAAAAAAATATATATCGTTATCATTGGAAATCAAAAGTTAGTTATCTGAACAGTTCACCTTGAAGGATTTGGGAGAGTCGGCCTATATTCTTGGAATAAGGATATATAGAGATAGATCCAGGAAGTTGGTGAGACTCTCCCAGTCCATGTATATTGATACCATCATGTGACGATACAACATGGTGAATTTCAAGAAGGGGTATCTTCCTATAGGCACTGGAATATCTATCTCTTGGGAAAATTATCATAAGACTCAGGATGGGAGAGAACGCATGAGTAGGATCTCGTTCGCTAGCGCAGTGGAAACTATCATGTACATCATTCCATGTACACACCCCGATGTAGTCGTCGCTCACTAAATGTAGCGTGTCGGTATCAAACGGATCCCAGTGAAGAACACTGAAAGTTGGCGAAAACCATCACTAAGTACTTGATCAGGACTAGAGACAAATTCCTCATATATGGAGATTATAGTTTAGAACTAGAATGGTTCACCGATGCAAGTTTTGCATCAGATAAGGACGATTGACAGTAAATCCATGTTAGACTATGTGTTTTGCATGAACGGTATAGCGGTCAGTTTGAAAAGTTACAAGTAAACTACAGTAGTCGACTCAATTACGGAAGTATAGTACAGTGCAACTTGCGAACCAACGAAAGAAACAATCTGGATACAGAAGTTCATGAGTGAAATCAGTGTGCTCTCTTCTCGTTCTATTATTATACGACAATACTGGAGTGATAGTTGAAGCGAAGAAACCAATATCTCATCAAAGATCGAAACATATTTGTGAAATTACCTTCCCATTTGAGAGATCATAGAACGTAAAGACGTTCAAATGTTGGCGATGGATAAAAAAGAAAACACAATTGATCCACTCACAAAGGCGTTCAGGTCAAAGGAGTTTGATGAACACAAGTTGAGAATTGGATTGAAAGATGTGAAACATTAGAATTAGTTCTAGTATAGGTCAATGAGTTGACGTTATTTGGAACTATTATACGTACACATTATGTATTAACATTTAAATTCAATTATATGGCATTTTAATATCTTTTGGATGATGATGCATGTTTATATATATATAAATCTATACATGATGTATTTATTTATGGAATGCATATAAGATATGTGGTTGCCTATGGTCTATATTGAGAACTCGTTATCATGATAGAGATCATAATAAAGAGAAACGAGTTTTATCGTGTATAGATAAGAAGAAGTTCTTGGTCATAGGATAACTAATAGGACGTTGGTTATCTGGATAAAGTGACATGCATGTGACGGTTTCTATTGAAATAAATTAATATATTTCTTTTACTAAGTCACATATATGGATGATGCATATTAAGATGTGATAATTGAACTGGCCTAGAGGAAAATTTTCTAATGGTTAATTTACCATGTATTTGTCACTAGAAGATTCTCGAAAGGATCTGAATGTCAGATTTTCTTTTGACCAGAGGTCAATAGTGTAGTTGACAAGTTATTTATCAGTTTTTTATTCCAGACACCCTGTGTTTTAGAGCACTTACTGAAAGGATATTGGGAATGATCATTTGCTTGTGTAGTAGATGCTTGACCAAAATAAAATTTGTTAATTTTTTGTGAGTATTTGAGCTCTATGTTGTCATAAATTGTAACGGCTGACTAATTCTATGGCCTAAGCAGTAGAATGATAAGAGGAAATGAATTTTCTCGAGTTCATTCGATTGTCGATTATGATAGATATGGAACGTAGTTGGTAATCTTTTGGGGTTTGACATCCAAACCATGCCCTAAGATTATCATGGAAAGACAAGCAAAATTTTGAATTCCATTTCATTGTTTTTCGGTGGAATAAAAGGTGTTTAATCATGCTATTTGGTCTTTGAGGAGTGTTGCTAGACGCCAACTTCTATTAAAAGATTAGTAGAACTTATCGCCTATCGGCTTAATATTAAACCAATGATATCACAAAATTACAAGTGTTTCAGTATGCACTGATCATTGTTAGACAATAAGCGTGGAAATAAATTGTGTTTTCCACTAGCATTGAAAACACAAATGGTGATTAGAATCAGTCCATTAGGAATGAACTTGTCTCTGAGGGTTTCATATATGATATGTATAGTAGATTGCATATAGAGTGTGTGAATGTATTAGCAGGTAATTGGTAGTTAGAACAAGTGGGCGATTGTTATAAAATTTATATCCCTCGATGCAATTAACAAAAAATACGAGGATCTAAAAATAATTTATTAAAATTTAATTAATTGCAATTTGGTCTATGAGATTAAGACATATAAATTATTTTAATTATTTACTAATTACAGTAACGAGTCATAATAAAAAAACTGTCATAAAAAAGAGACGCAAAAGAGAAAAACAATTTCTCTTTGATTCTGCCACGCCAAGCATTTAAATGGTGGATCCAATCTCGATGTAGACTATTTGTGGAGGCTCTACATAATCGATGTTACGTCCTACATTATTAAAGTTTAGTAATTCAAGTCATTTGTTGATTATTTATTATAAAAACACCAATCGAACCCGAAATCTGTAAAACGAATTAGATCTATAATATAGATCGTATAAAAAATGTTTCTAATTACTAATCCTCTACAATGTTATATAAAAACAATAAGAAGATAAAATTTTAATAATTAAAGAGTATTTGGTTTCCAAAATGTGAAACCTCCCGCATGTCGTGTAAGGTGTTTCATCAATAATCTCACGACGGCGATATAACCTCAGCCACAGCCACGATCGTATAATTCCATAACTCAAAAGATGTAACTGATCTATTCTCAACATTTTTCACCACATTTCATTATTTCCATTCCAATTAAAAGTATTATCATTTTATAGTGATTATTATTTTCTACCGTTTGGTTTATTTCTTAAGTTAATGAATATATTATGTTACTTATGGTTATAGTGCTTCCATTATGGTTATGTTACTTATGGTTATATTATGTTTCCATTAATGAATATATTATGTTACTTATGGTTATAGTGTTTCATCAATAACTTATTTCTTAAGTTAATGAATATATTATATTTCTACCGTTTTAGTGTTTCCATTTGAAATATTATACATCATTTTACTCTTTTACAAATTTTTATTTCATAATAAATTTCAAATATTCGTAATTATAATGATTGAAACATAGGGAAATAATTATAATAACTTACATTAATTAATCCGGCTGTCGGCCGGACGCTCATATCCTATAATGATGTGATGACGTCATGAACATGTCACACTCACACCGACCAAAATATATTTCGTAACTATAAATTAAATACATGAGAGAAAATTAATCTTTCATTTTGGGTTTTTCTATCCACTATAGTCATTATTGTTAATCTTAAAAAAATCATGCGTGTTGATCTATTGATTATTCATACATATTCGTATAAATATCGAAACATAATACGTATACAAATAATCTTTTCGGTAAAAATTTAGAAGTTTTTGTTTAACTTATGGTTAATATATATGTGGGACTAAATCATTTAAATTATTCGAAGAATTAAATTAAATATTAGTTATAATAAAAACTATAAATATATATATATATGACTACATTATTTCGTCATCCTAGTGTAATAAAACAAGAAAGATTTGACACTTAAAAATCCAAACATAATTAGAAAATTAAAATTTAAAATTGTGTCTCCGAGTATAGATGGAAATGTTATACATTTAACATAAGAAAAATTATATAAAAATAAAGAATTTTGTTTCAAAATATTTAAATGACAATATTTCAGTTTTATATATAAAATATCATTTATGTCTAAACTAATATATAAACTATTATAATTATTTTGTATATAAAATATAATTTATGTCTACACGTATATATATTTGTGATCAAATGTAAATTCATAGATTAATTTAGAAATAATGAATAATAATTGTACTATTTTAAATAACATGATAATTTAGATATATCAGATAAAAATTAGTCAATACCTAACTTTTACATCTTAAATAATTTTTATATTTATAAAAAATACATATTTATTTAATTTTCTATTTGGGTTGAGGGAATTCTATTTACATTGAGAATCAACCATAGATTTCACAACCTTTTGTTGACATACCCCATCTAAATCGTTGAAGCCGAAATATTCACAAAATTTAAAAGAATATAATATTAAGAAAAATTGAAAAAGCAAAAATAGATTAAATGTTTGTTCCTTTGTCTCGTTTCTGATAAATGACATAAACAAAGCAACAATTCAACCTAAAATCAATTTCTTTCCGATCAAAACCCATGTTTTCATTTGAGACCTAATAGTTTTATTTTGATTTATGGTTTGAATCTATATACGATAATTACTATATAAACTAGTGATTTTTAATTAAATTATGTATACTTATAATAATGAATTATAAAATAATATATAAATTGGATGAAATTATAGAAAAACTAGAAGTATATAAGTGAAATTTGGTATTTCAATTTTTTTAAAAATAGATATAAAAAGAATTGAGCATGAGAGGGATTAAAAATAAGAAAAGAAGGGTGAGAAATGGGAAAGATGAAAAAAGGTGGGGCCTAAGTGAAGGGCACATAAGGGAACAAAAGTCCCAAATTTGATTCCGGTCGCTTCCATAATCCTTCCTGATCTCATCATTACTTCCCCCACCCGAATTTAAAATAATCTTATGCATATAATTTGAAACAATGTTAATCATATTAAACTCGAACAAATGCTTGATATTTGTGATCCGTATTATTCGAATTTATTATTTATATTTATATTAAAAATTTTAGATATAAAATAAAAATAAAATATTCCTTGATCATCTATTTTGGTATTTGAAATTAAAAATTCTTGAAGATCTTTATATTTTGAAAACTTTTATATTAAGGTTATAGGTTTATATATATATATATTAGCATTATACATGCGCTACGCACGGATGCAATACATTACATTGTTTTTTTTAAATATTGAGTCGTCAAATATTCTATACTACAATATATATAACTAATAAACACATCACAATTATATGGACAGAAATATTATACGTTATTAAAAACTTCTTTGTATACGACATTTGTTGTTTTTAATACAATTCTCATTTTCATCTAAAATAAGTATTTTCAACCCTTCTTTAGTTTTTGCTCTAAAAACTGCACATATAATTGGGCATGACTAAAAACTGGTCTAGATAAATATATGCCAAATCTATTGATGCTTTGTCCTTGATTTTTGTTGATCGTCATTGCAAAACACAACATAATCAAAAATTGTTTTCGTGCGAAGTTAAACGGCAAAGTTGTGTTAGTTGGTATTAAAGGGAGGCGAGGGATAAATACTTTTTCACCTGTATGTGTTCCAGTAATTATTTTTGCTTCTATAATGTTATTTCCAAGTTGAGTTATTTGAAGTCGCATTCCATTACACAATTCAAGTGTTTGGTCAATATTTCGTAAAAGTATAATAGGAACACCTTCTTTCAATGTTAAGCAATGATTAGGGATTCCAGAAAATTTTAAGCTAATTAGAAACTCGGTGCGTTACATATTGTGTCCGAACTGAAATATTCTTTACAATGACCGGGTAATATCTGTAATAGAAATCATTGATCTCATCAACAGTCTCATTCGTTGGAAAAAGGATTGCTCGTTCTTGAAAAAAGGAGGGGTTTTTGTATTCAGTTCAGATGTTTGGATATACATGAGCTGCAATGTTATCAATTGGATTTGATGTTTCTGTGATTAACAACTCTTCAGGTATATCTATGACACATTCACCATTATTAGGTTCACATAAATTGCCATCTCCCAATCGTAATATCCATTCAGAGAAGGTTTGTACATCGTGTTTATTTGAAGAATTAGCATTTGCTTGTAAGCGTATGTTTTGAGTTAGTTTTAGTACGCGACAATTATTCCAGATATAAGAGGAATTTAAGCATGCTTGAACAGTGTCATGTCTAGTTCCTTTAGTAATAACATGTAGAATCTGACGGAAATCACCTCCGAAAACTACTGTTTTACCACCAAAAAGTTTATTTTTCAAAAAAGGATTTATTGAACCCATGATATCTTTAACACTTTTGTCAAGAGCTTCGAAACAAAATCTATGAATCAACGGAACTTCGTCCCATATTATAAATCGAATTTTTTTTGTAAGTTCTGCAAAATTAGTATTTAATTTGATGTTACAAATGGAATTTTCGTTTATATCAATGGGAATTGCAAAACGGGAGTGTGTTGTATGATCGCCTTCCAACAGGAGTGAAGCAATACCACTGGAAGCAACGTTCAAAACTATCTCTCCACGAGATCTTATTGTTGTAGATAACGTTTTCCATAAAAAAAAAAGTTTTCCCAGTTCTTCCATGGCCATAGAGAAAGAATATTTGTCCATTGTTTTGATCAATTGCTCTTATAATGTTGTTAAACACTAAATGTTGTTCTTCTGTCAATTGCGACTTCAGGAAAAGCGATTCAACTTCCATTTTATTTTTATCGTAAGATAGTTCTTCATATATTAATCTGTTTAACAACGACTGGTTATGAGCTTCCTTAGGGAAAGGCACTGAAAGGTATTGTTTTAAGGATTTATTGTTTTTCTGCAGTATTTGTTCTATTTCACCGAGTGCCATGTTCTAGATATCTTCAGGATACATAACTAAATCTCAAATTTCACAGTGAAATAATTATAACATTGTATAGATTGTTTAAGTAGAACGTATTCGCGGTTTATTGTACCTGGTAACTTGAGCAAACGCCTACGCCTGTGTAGTATGTCATCGGATAAAACTTGCCATGTCGTTGACCATACATGTTAGGGAGACGATAAACATTCTGTTGTCAATAAGACCACAAATAATAATCGTAAATATGCTGGCGATGCCCAATTGCTTGCCTCTTTTATTGTGTTGATATATTCTATATCATCGCCAAAAGTCCTAACATTCGGCATGCGTCTTTAAATTTTTTGTGTAAATAACCGTTAACAGTGCGGATTTCTTCGTACGAAGTTGGACCAACAGCTTCATTTAATAACATTCGTAAATAGTATAGGTCACCAGTATTTGGATTAATATACTGTAATCTACCAAATGCGGAGCCCCGTTTCTGTAATATCCAAGTCTGCAGTTTTTTGTTCCATATAAATTTTAATGGAAAATTAGAGTATGTCAGTTTTCGAGCTTCATGGAACAAAGCATTACACTTGACCCATTCTGTAAACATCGTTCGTTGCATAAATTTGTTCGATGTTATATCCAGTAAATCGTCTTCTTCATCAAATATAATGTTTTGTTGACCTGGTAGATGGAAATTTAATGTTTCAACTGGTATACTTCTGTAATGAATATAAAATCTAAATATTCTCCAACAAGCTTCACAGTCTGAAATATAGCGACAACTGTAATAGTTTTAATTTCATCCAATGATCTGTTCCTCTCTAATTCTTCAGTCGTTGTTATCGTTATAGCTACTTTATCGTGTCCTTTATTTATGTATTTGAATAAATATTTAATCGCTTTTGTTTGATTACACCATTCAATATTAATATGGGCTCTATATTTTAAAAGGAGGTATAGATTATATGGTACAATATATCGATTATCCAATTTGATTCCGTTTTTTTTATAAATCTTCCGTTGTCTGGTCTTTTGTAAACAGGATATCCTTCATTATTAATATACGTTGAATCAGCAAAATTTTTTGGAAATCATTTTGTACATTTTCCTTTATCCATACAGGGCGAGAATCTATTTGCTAAACCACATGGTCCATGTAACATCGTTTCCTGCACTGCAACATACAGTGCGGAATTTGTACCATTGTCTGGAATCTCGACAGATATTATTGAATCAATATCACTTGATGTAGGTATTTTTGACCGTCTATTGAGGAAGAGCAAAATATGCGCATGAGGTAGACCACGCTTTTGAAATTCAATTGTATAGATAACTGGGAAAACGTGGGATCATACTGTTAGAATGTTGTGTGAATATAGTGATGTAAATGATAATGACATAAATATTACCTGCTTTAATTTCTCCTAAGCATTGGTTGTGCCTCAAATCTGCTAGCAGGTGTTCGAGTTTTATCTTGAATAACCTTACTAAAAGATCTGGTCTGTCTTCTGATGCGTCATTATAATGATGCAAAATTCGTTGTAACTTAGGCCATTTGGGATTACATGTAAAGGTCAGAAATATATCTGGGAAGCCTAAATTTTTGCAGAGAATCATTGCGTTTAAGTAATTTTATTTCATATATCGAACACTGCCAGTAAATGATGATGGCAGTATTACTTTTTTTTCCAATCTCAGATGCCAGAACAATATCCGATTGAGCTACTGTTTCGATATTTTTGTAAAGGTCACAACGTAATTTGTTCTGATGATTCCGTATATATGAGATTCTTTCCGATTCGACCATACAGAAACCATCTACAACAAATTGTTGGAAAAGTCTTCCCGAATGTATTATGTTAGATGATTCAGAATGTCGTTCTTGTAAACGATATGCCATAAATTCTCATAAACTGACTTATGAGCGCGGTTTTTGAGATAATGAAGCAGTCGTTCGTAAGTTTAGACCAAGATGATAACCATCTTCGCCATACGGGAATAACAATGGATATTGTAAATGAAGGTAAGATGGATGCAATTCGCTCATTCTAAGATATTCATTACTATGCTTTTGTAGGATGATATCGTGTGAGGTTAAGCGTTCATCTAGATCTCCAACAATCAATGCAGCGACTTCGGATGATTCGGGTAAATTATATAATTTGTCTTTGTTTTCGCGTTCTGATAATAAACATAACTTCAATTCTAATTGATCAGATAAAAGGAACCTATCACGATCTATTCGGAATATTTTAACATATGGGTTATTCGGATCCAACATTTGTTGAATATCTTTTACAATGTCTTCACGTAAGGCATTTTCAAACTGTGCACAAGTATTTCGGCTGCTACTGTAGGTAATGAAGACTTTCATTCAGTGGAGGTATTGTAATACAAAATGTAATATAATTATGAAAAATCAATAATAACGTACCTGATTGTGTTTATTCTGTTATTAACTTCGTTCTCTGTGTCATGGATATATAACTGAGCAAATCTTGCAGGTTCTCCAGACTGCGGTAATAAACTGCAAATCCTATGGTAATTTTGACCATGTATCTTAAAAATATATGGCTGTTGATGAATATTTACTGAAGTATCAATATGGCCTCCCATTGATGTAAATGCAAACATTGTATTGTATGTCCGAATATGTTTTTTAAAATGGTTATGATATCTGTGATCTTTTTGAAGAATACGCTTTAAATATTCAGGCGGATCTGATAGTTTTGGTAAAGAGATTTTCCCTTTGGAGCAACACAAATTAAATTTGGGATCAATTATAATATCCTTTTTGTTCGAACGTTCGTCATACCAAATTTGTGCATTGCAGTATTCGCAACCAAAACATTGGTCACCAACATCTACATACGAAGCATTAATTGTATGAGGCACTGAGGTTAAATACCTTGTATAATTGAACATAAAAAAATGGAATTATTACAATGTGTGAGAAATGTGGCTTGTTAATAATTTTTTTGATAGCACAATATAAAATACGCACCAGAAAAGAGATTAACACATGGATTAGGTATCTGAGATAATACATTTGAACCAGAACAACTGCCTAGGTACAATGGCTAATTGGGGGACAAATCAGCTGACATGCATAGCCTCTGAAAATTTCATAATATGGAATAGTAAAAGTAAGTTATAGGAGTGCAGTGGTCCAAAACAACGGAAATACAAAACCATTATACAAAGACCAAACAAACCCTCCGCCAACTATAATTTTTTTTTCAGCTCAGAGCTATTCACATGATAAAAGTTGCTGAGCCTTAAAAAAAAGGTCATCTTTGTGAACCGACAAAATATACTGTACATGAGACCGAGCCTTCATAGATACAGGGTAGGAAAATATTTTACACATCCATTTGGACGACGTTAACTGATTTCGCGTGAACCCGCTATTCTGGACGTTTCAAAGAACTGACATCATGGGCCGTTGATTTTATCTTTGATGTACTTGATTGAAGAGACAATCGTGTGTCGCTCTCATCAGCGTGCCGCTTCCCATAGAAGTGGCTGCTAGAAGGGGAGCTCGGGACAGAGCCCATAGAGCTATCATCCGGAGAGATCTAACGTAAATGGAATTCAGTAATAGAAATTAGGTTATGATAGCCAACAGTGGCAGTTGTGTCATGAAAGCGATTTAGTAAAATCATGTTGTATGTGAACAGATGGAATCTAAGACATACCTGCGTGAAAGGGACAAAAGAAGGGTTCTGGGAAAAATGGAATAACCCAGTTAATATGGAGGAAAGAATACAAAAACAATACAAACATGGAAGTAAATACTGCGGAAAAGGTAGTTACCCTTGTAGATATAGCCCGAAGTAAGTCGTCATTATCTGTAAGCCGGCTTACTCGGTATATAGGAAGGGCACCTCTGCCTAAGCTGTGCGATGTCGAGGGTCGTTGGGTTTGTTGCAATGGATAGGTTGTTATTTTGAAAAGGCAATTTCGATTTTCTAACTGCCTTAACTGAAGGGGAATTTCGGTCGAGGATATCTGTTAGAAGAAAATAAGATAATATTAGTAATGGAGGAATTTAAGTAGCGATGAAATTGTAGAGTATATGATCTCTATGTAATGATTAATTGAACGAAACCTCGGGCTCTGCAGTTTTAACGTCTAGCGCAGATTTGCGGAGAAGCTAAACAGTTTCTTTATCAAAGATAGGGAAGATGGCCTCACCCGTGTCGTCAATAACTTTAACATATACACAGAATCTGTAAATTGGAAAACAAATTAGGCTAGCGATTTCAGAGATCAAGCGAATATCATCTTCGAAGAGGGGGGAAGATTTTCTAATGCAGAGACTTACTTTGGAAAAGGGTTGTTTGTTGTTGTTTTGCACGAATCGCAGAAGAACCGACGTACTGTGGTACGAGCTGGACTGTCATCGGTATTAACTTTACGCGAGCACGTGTTACAGTCGAGGTAATACCATCCATCTCTGTCTAACACCTCAGTGATCAATGCTGTAACGATGCAAGTGAACGACTGCAGAAACAAAGAAACATGAACGAAACGAAGACAGAATGGTATATACAGTGTAATATAATGCATAGTTACTTGTGCGTTTACGTGCCTCGGTGGCCTTCCCTAAATCTGCAATTGTTTTGACCATGAAGGCATTCCAGAAGTCCAAAGACTCGCTTATTTGTGGACGGGGAGCTAGAATCCCCTTTGGTTGTAGAAACGCATCATACGAAAACCTGTATTGTAAACAACGTGTTAATGGAAAAGCTATCCTAAGAAACTATTAGACGAAGAATGTAGTAGCAGTACTGTGAATAATAATGAATATAGATAAACGTACTTCGATTTGTAATCCGCTATCATATGATGATTTTGATCAACAAACAATTTGCTCGAGAACTGGACATTGCGAATAGTTCGTCGATCTGTGAAAAAACAGAAAACACGTTAAATAATATTGTCTTCAAAACATTAACGTAGGAGACAAAGTTTTAACAGCCAAAGAGGGAAAGACAAAAGTTCAATCCAATATGAAGAGCACATCATTTACACCACTATACCGACATAGTACGGTAACAAAAGGAATAAACTCATATGGTATAAGATATGCCTACCATCCAAAAAAAGAGATAAGAACTGAATGTAACCTGGTTCGAAGAAAACAGAACTGAAATTTTTGAAATTACACTATGTCAATACACCTAGGAATGTCAATGGGTTGGGTTGTGCCCAACCCATTAAACTTAAATGGGTTTTGTGGTGTAAATGGGTTTTGTGGTGTAAACTTAAAGATGTCCGATACAATCATCAAATCTTCATCATGTCCGATACAATCATCAATTCTTCGATTTCACCCAATTTTTCCGAATTTTAACTTGATTTCCCAAATTCCAACCCAATTTCATCCAATTTTGACTCGATTTCATCTAATTTTAACCCAATTTCACCAAATTCTAACTCGATTTCACCCAATTTAACCCGATTTCACCAAATTTTAACTCGATTTCACTCATTGTCACCGAATTTTAGCTCGATTTCACCCAATATCATTGAATTTCAACTCAATAAAATTGGGTGAAATCGAGTTGAAATCGAGTTAAAATTGGGTGAAATTGAGTCAAAATTGGATGAAATCAGGTTGAAGTTCGGTAAAATGTGATGAAACCGAGTTAAAATCGGGTTAAAATTGGGTGAAATAAATTTGAAATCCGGTTAAATTTGATGAAATCGAGTTAAAATTGGGTGAAATTGAGTCAAAAATTGGATGAAATCGGGTTGAAATTCGATAAAAATGTGAAGAAATCGAGTAGAATCGGGTTAAAATTGGGTGAAATAAATTTGAAATCCGGTGAAATTGGATGAAATCGAGTTAAAATTGGGTGAAATTGGGTTAAAAATCGATGAAATCAAGCTAAAATTGGGTGGAATTAGTTTAAAATTGGGTTGAGATTCGGTGAAATTGAGTTAAAATTAGGTGAAATCGGTTTAAAATTAGGTGAAATCGGGTTAAAATTGGGTGAAATCGAGTTAAAATTGGGTGAAATATGGTTGAAAGTAGGTGAAATCGAGTAATTAGGTGAAATCGGGGGAAATTGAGTGAAATCGAGTTAAATGGGCTTAAAGTTGAATCTGATAATAATATAAATGGACTCATGGGTTAAATGGGTTTAACTCATTTAACTTTTAGCCCATTTAACCAAAACCCATTTTCATTTTAGATGGGTTGGGTTGGGTTAACCCATTAAACCCAACCCACTTTGACATCACTAAATACACATAACATAACTGCATCACACATTAGGCGTGCAAAAAACCGTAGAACACAATAAAAAACGGAGACTAAAAGTACACAGTCCAAAAGTGAGAAAAAAAAACAAAGCGATATCATATAAGCGAAACGCTAATATGGAGTTCGACGGTGGTAATTGCAGTCCACGTGTTGGGAGAAAAACAATCATACACTGCAAATAAAACATTCTCACCTTAAAATTAATGTAATAAACAACATAGTAGTATAAACGAAGCATTAATGAAATAACATAAATACCTCCCCACATCCATATTTTAAAAAGTTGACATATGGCGATCAGTGGGCCGTTTTCATTTGCACGAATGCAGTCGTATAGTTCATACGCAAATGCTTCCCACATAGTACATTCCAGGACGTTTGAACTGCACCACAAACGTACTATTAATGAGCTCGAAATAACCTGCTCCCTATGACTAAAGTTACAGAAGAAATACAAAGTAGAAATACCTGTCGTCACGAAGTTGAACGGTTAAACGCCGACTTGTTCGTTCCGCATATGTAACATCAGCCAGCTCACCAGCAACAATGACTTCACCGATGACATCTAACAATTGGTAATATAGAGAATTTAAAACCACATACTGCGTATGAAATAACAATGAGCTCGAATAGACAGGTCGACTAACCGATGAGAATGGACTCGTCTAAACCACCCGACAGTATGTCGGAGTATGGAATGAAGTTGAAGTAACGGTTGGAGTTATTGAGGTCCCCACAAGGCCTTACAACAGTAGTAGATGTGAAGATGATCTTATACGGAAGATGTGAAGCCATGTAATCCCCGAAACTGCGGCTGACATTAAAATTCATAATTATACAACAGGCCCCTTCCACAAGAAACCGTTGATGACGATACCAAAATTTCGAGCGAACCGAACATTGCATACGATTATCCTACAAAATTAAATACAAATGAATGTGAGAAGAGGTCTGAAAAAAAAACAACGATCAACAGTAAACAACGAAACATAAGCACTTAGAAACGTACCCATTCATCGCAGACGACCATTTCCCAATTCGACGTTGACCGCGGTACAGGGATAGTGTCGAAGTTCCACACACGGACAACACGAACTCGAATACGGAAGGTTATTTCTTGGGTAGGACGTATATCGATAAGAGGGCAGTACATGTTTGATGAACTATTTTACTAGGAAACCTTTGTTTATGTTATGGTGGATAACGTTTTTTTATAACACTGAAAGTGTATCAATTTTAGGTTAGGTTTTAGTGCCATTTTCACATATATTTTATATATAGATTTATATATCCGATACGATTATTAGTTACATACATCCATTTTGTTGGTTTGCATGTTTTTAGGCGACAAGGCCTAAATGAACTTAAAAAGACGGATTCCTGAACAAAACCACGTACTTTGAAGATAAATCCACTCAGAGCCAAGATCAAGCCTTAGAACCCAAAGGAACACCCGAGCAACGAGCGGAAAAGAGAAAATTCAAGACTTCAAGGGTGCCCGGCCAGACACCATAGTCCACCCGCTCGGGTAAAACCTACGGGGTTTTATCCGCACACCTGGCATGACCCGGGCACGAAGGCAACGAGATCGGGTAGTCTTACCCGATCGGGTGCTACAAGGATACCCGCTCGGGCGTTAGTTCATCCCAATTATCCCCGAGAGTTTGCACGACTCGGGCCGCGCAACCACGCGATCGGGTGCTGATGCCCGATCGGGCTCTATGAAAGAACACGACCGGGTGCGCCTCTGCACGACCGGGCAATAGTGGTGCCCGAGCGGGCCGTGTATTTTGCAACAATCTAGATCTTGCATTCAAACGACCTAATTTATAGAATAGAAGAGATCTAGAGCAAGGGGGCGACGTACAGGGCAAGAAAAGGCTTGGGAAAACATCTGGGAAGGGTCGGGAGACGTTGGAGAAGAGGAGAAGCATCAATCCTCACATCGGTAACACGATAGGGAAGGTCGAGGCATCGAATTTCCTAGAGTCTATCATGTTTAGGATTATGTTATCTTCGTTTTCTGTATTCTCCATGAGTGAGTAGAGTCCCAACTACGGGTAGGGATATCGGATTGTAATGGATGAACAATGATTTGCGTTAATGCTTAGATTTATTGATTTTATCTTGATTACACTTAACATTATCATTCTTATACTAGTGTTGTCCGCTCAGTAACTTAGGAATTCAGACTTTGCTGGAAGGTTAAAGAATGAATCTGGATCTGTTAAGTTGTAGGTTAAGTTCGGCTAATGAGAATCTGACCGGTCGGTTAGTCGACTTAGGAATTAGGATTGCGTTCGTAAAGCTGCCATGGGTACGGGTTATCACTGCTGGAAGGTAGGGTTGCACGTACTCATGGTTAGGAGGCTTAGGCTCGGAAGAATCACTCCTCACCTTAGGGCATGAATTTCCCGTTGTCAAGATAAGTCGATAGGTTTATGATCCTTAGTTGCTTCATCCATACGATTTCCGATATCTCGACACAATTGTAGTGTTCGTCATATCCGAGTTTACCCCAACCTAGTATCGTTGTCACCACTTAGATTAGTTTTAGATATTTAGGACCACACCTTCATCTATCTCTATTCGTCTTAGTTTAGTTTCATTCTTATTTTTTGGCTGCTTTAGTCCCAAGAGATCGACCCTGGTACTACACGATCCGTATACTTGCGGTGAAGTGGTCTAGGAAAATTTATAACTCGTGTTTCCACACATCAAATTTTTGGCGCCGTTGCCGGGGACTAATAACGGCCTATACTAGGAATTAGCTAGCGTCAAATCCAAAGGAAGAAAAGTGACGAGACCCAATTCTCTTAATTCGTAGACCTCTTGAGGAAGCTACAAGTCACTATCCCATTCTATGACGCTCTCACAAAGATTCCTTCATATGCGAAGTTCCTCAAAGATATCATCATGAGGAAGAGGACCGTGGATAACAAGATGGTAATGGTAACTAATTCTCTTATTCAGCCTCCTACCACGGTCGAGAAGATGCCTGATCCAGGTAACTTCGTCATACCATGCAAGATTTATGATTACGAAATTGAACATGCGCTAATTGATATCGGAGCGAGTGTGAGTTTGCTACCACTATCTCTCGTCGAAAAGCTCAATAGGGTAGGAGATCTTCAACCCACGAGGATGCAAATCACATTGGCTGATCAATCCGTCCGTAGTTCAGTGGGTATATTGACGAACATTGTCGTTCAAGTGGGGGAATTTTGGTTCCCCGTGGACTTTGTTGTTGTGGATATGGAGATCAATCCGAAGATCCCCGTCATATTGGGACGACCATTCCTCAACACAACAAAGATGGTCATCTACTGCGCATAAGGAAGGTTAGTGATGAAGTTCGGGGATGAGTGTATCGAGTTCAAACTCGACGAGGCATTGAAGAAGCTATTCATGACCGAACCCGTAATGAACATCACCACGACAAATGCATCAACGAAGGAGACTAGACACATACATCGAGACACCCATCCAGAGGACATACCATTGTCCCAGTGCACCGAGAGTCAGTATCAGTCACCGGCAGGGTCGGACGCAGTCACGCACATCGAGGAGAGGCCGAAATTCATTCCGCAGGGAATCCACCCGATCGGGTAGCATACTCCACCCGGTCGGGCAGAGCTATTTTTAGACGACCCAGTCGGGCGACTTCATAGCCTGACTCAGGCAATGCCTACGGGGGAAATTTCTCCAATTAACCACCCGACCGGGTGGTTGCGTGAGCCCAATCGGGCAGGTGGATTGGACGAGAACCTGCGCGGGCGACCTGACCGCCCAACTCGTGCAATGCCTACGGGGGTAAAATGCGCATTTGGCGACCTGACCGGCTACCTCTACTACCCGATCGGGCGCGCGAGAGGAACCAAAAGCCGCACGAAGATCATGTACGGTGGTATTGTCACGATGATCGCACAGAGAGTCGGGATCAACCTTGGCATCCTGACCGAGGTCAAGATCGACGAAGAGCCAGAGTTGAACCTCCAGAACTTGCACAACAGAAGAGCAATCACATTGGAGAGGTACAACGTCATCTGGTGCTACAAGGACGAGCATGGTCGCAATTTGGAAGTCGACCTAAGCGAGATTCAGGTGTCGGGTCTAGACGAGGAGGGTCCCGATTTAGGATTGATCCAGCCATCGGACACATCGTCTCGAGGCTAGCTGAGATGTATCCACCTCTAGCCGCTGCACCAGGACCGTCCATGTCGAGGCAGCACAGCCGACGCACCACACATTCGCGCGCGTGCCCAGAGTATCCTCACCGCCGCTCTGACTTCCCTTCGATGGAAGGAGTCTCCGACGCCCTCAGGTACGTAGTAGAGGAGACCAGGTACCAGTCATTCATGACAGAGCAGAGGTACGACATGGAGGCAGCGAGGCACGATATCGAGGCTGCGAGGTATGCAGAGCAGCAGAGATTCCAGGAGCAGTCGACGATCCAGCACTACTACCTCACAGAGTCCGTCCATCGATTTCAGCGGCTCAGTATGCAGCACTACCAGGAGCCATACATACCGATCCCGCAGGATTATCATACTGGAGCCATCCCGTACCGTCCTCACATCCTATACGAGATGGAGTCCTTCTACTTCCCACCTGGGGAAGGAGCATCAGCGGAGCCAACGGACCTACCGGCCACCCGCTGTGGAGAGGATGAGGATTAGATCACTTCTTCTTTTTTCCTTTATTTCTTTTTCTTTTATCTTTTATGGACCTCTTTTTATCTTTTTCTTGTTTTTAGTTTTAGCTATCGTGTACGCTCTTTCAAACTTACTTATGTAGTGCTCTTTGTTCTATTCTCTTGCATTGTATGGTTTTATCTCAGGTCTTTCACGCTAACACATGCACTAGAGCACAAGAGTCACACCATCCGGATGTATCACGATTCGAGAAAGACACACACACACCAGGTGTACTCGCATTCCTTTTTCTATTTTCTCGAATTTTGAGCATGCGGGGATCCCTCATATGTGTCGAACACCGGGACTGTGTTCCGTTCAGGTCTGGGGGATACTCTTTCATTTTGTGATACAGATGTGTATTGAGAGCGACATATTTGCACTTAGGATTAGGTTTAGGATTAGATTTAGGAATAAGATGGATATCTAGTGAAAATTTTTTCGAGTTTAGTCATGTTTTGCGACTTTGTTGAATCGTGGATAATGGTCTAGGTTCGCTTAGAAGCCTTTTGATACCGATTAGTCGAGTAGTTATGTTTGAAACCCTTATCTAGTTGAATTCACTCCTAAGATTTCGGTACCAAGTCGTCACATCTCCATATATACCGTCTAGCTTAGCTTTGTTGATATTTTTAGCGTTCACGAGTTAGATTCCACACGCTTATACTCCGTTGTCATCTAGGATAAGTTTTATGACTATTCCGAGTTAGGATTGACATGAGTACATCGATATTCGATGGTTCGGGTATAAGTGGTGGGTAGAGGCGCTTTTCTACGTCCTAAGGGTTAGAGTGTTGCGTAATCAAGAAAAGAAAAAAACCGAAAATAAAATAATAAGATCTTCAATAACGCACCTCTTCACTCCGCTAAGGTCACGCGACCTTATGAGTGTGCCATAAGCAGTCTGGGTCTAAGTAGAAAGCCATCCCTCTTCGACTTCGACGTCCTAGGAACAAAGCGTGGATCTAAGTGTAGAAAAGAAAAAAATGCATAAGAACGAGAAGAAGCAATTTGAATGATATCAAAAGCTGAGGAAATAGGTATGGAGATCGCTTGGATGTTATCTAAGGTTGTGAAGTAAATTATATTTTTGGTAGGATTTCATGGCTCAGCACTTTCGGTAGATATAAGGCTATACACGGTACACTTAGGCTCTTATCCATGTGACGCGTTGATTTGCGGAATGACTAACCCTTCGATATTTTTGAGCTAGTATCCATCGTTATTAGATTCTTCTTGTGCTAGACTTTAGTTTTGTTTGAGGACAAACAAAGGTTTAGGTCTGGGGGAGTTTGATAACATTGAAAGTGTATCAATTTTAGGTTAGATTTTAGTGCCATTTTCGCATATATTTTATATATAGATTTATATATCCGATACGATTATTAGTTACATACATCCATTTTGTTGGTTTTCAGGTTTTTAGGCGACAAGGCCTAAATGAGCTTTAAAAGACGGATTCCTAAACAAAACCACGTGCTTTGAAGATATATCTACTCAGAGTCAAGATCGAGCCTTAGAACCCTAAGGAAAACCAGACTTCAAGGGTGCCCGATCGGGCACCATAGTCCACCCGCTCGGGTAAAACCTACAGGGTTTTATCCGCATACCTTGCACGACCCGGGCACGAAGGCAACGAGATCGGGTAGTCTTACCCGATCGGGCGCTACAAGGATACCCGCTCGGGCGTTAGTTCATCCCAATTATCCCCGAGAGTTTGAATGACTTGGGCCGCTCAACCACGCGATCGGGTGCAGATGCCCGATCGAGCTCTATGAAGGAACACGACCGGGCGCGCCTCTGCACGATCGGGCAATAGTGGTGCCCGAGCGGGCCGTGTATTTCGCAACAACCTAGATCTTGCATTCAAACGACCTAATCGGTAACACGATAGGGAAGGCTTGGGAAAACATCTGGGAAGGCTCGGGAGACGTTGGAGAAGAGGGGAAGCATCAATCCTCACATCGGTAACACGATAGGGAAGGTCGAGGCATCGAATTTCCTAGAGTCTATCATGTTTAGGATTATGTTATCTTCGTTTTCTGTATTCTCCATGAGTGAGTAGAGTCCCAACTATGGGTAGGGATATCGGATTGTAATGGATGAACAATGATTTGCGTTAATGCTTAGATTTATTGATTTTATCTTGATTATCGGTTCTACTCTTGACATTATCACTCCTACACTAGTGCTGCCCGTTCAGTAACATAGGATTTCAGACTTTGCTGGAAGGTTAAAGAATGAATCCGGACCTGTTAAGTTGTAGGTTAAATTCGGCTAATGAGAATCTTACCGGTCGGTTAGTTGTCTTATGAATTATGATTGCGTTCGTAAAGCTGCCATGGTACGGGTTAATCACTGTTGGAAGGTAGGGTTGCACGTACTCATGGTTAGGAGGTTTAGGCTCGGAAGAATCACTCCTCACCTTAGAGCATGAATTT
>CM071861.1:21179437-21199590 GCA_036759665.1 Gynandropsis gynandra
GATGATACGATGGATGATGATGCTTCACATATTCCTACAAGTTTGAATATTGAAGAGAATGATATTGAATTGCAAGAAGGTTTTTGTGATTTGCTTGACGTTGACTACGAACCATGTGAAGAGGTGGGAATTCAAGAGCAAGTATTCGATGTTTAAATTTTAATGTTTTTGTTATTTTTGTGTACTTGTTTATGCTATGGTTTGCTAAGAATTTATTTTTGTGTACTTATTTATGTTATGGTTTAGTAAGACTTTATGTTTTATGTTATATTTTTTTTTGTTATTGCATAAAAAATAAAAAACGCCTAGTCACCGACTAGTCGCCGACTAATTCGACTAGTCGCTAGGCGCTGACGGACCGCCCGACTAGCGCCTAGCGACTTTTACAACACTGGTAAATATCATCACATATGAAGCCCCCTCAATTCAACCATGTCCACGTCAAAATTACTCATACAAAAACAAACAGTCTTTATAAGGGACATCTGCAGCAGATAACTAAGAGCACAGAACCATTTACAAACCAATTTAGCCATACACAGATTGACTTATAATATGGAAGCACAAAACATCCGAAGAGACAACAATCAATATAAATCTTATATTGAACTGCACTTTAAACACAACAACCACCAAATAAATCTCGAGATAAAGAAATGCACACAAACTTAACGGCGAATAATCAACTAAAAGTCCACCAACCAAGGCAAAGCGGTGGTATAACATGCATAAAACTTAATCTAAACAATCAACACGCAGTGACGAAAAACCCATTAAACAACCCAAAAAACAAACATTGTGCTTTGCATAGGAAGAATAAAAGTGTACGAACAGTACACAGTATATAAACTAACATAATAAAGGCCAGAAACAGCAACGCTGAATGCAAAGAACTGACATAACTCTATGGTCCATATGTCTATGGGCAGTGTGTGCTGGAAATTCCATTCATAATCATATGTCCATTCATAACTTAACAATCCTTTGCAAGCATTTTTTTTTTACTTACAGTCGAATGGAAAGATCCACAGAGCTTGGGAGCACGATACCATCTCGTAGCAAACTAGACCTTGCCAAAAAAAACATGGCAAGATTTATGAAGTCATATTTGAATTGATTTCAAAGACAAAGCTTCATGATAGGCAGGCATACAGTCCAGAAAACACCTGAAAAGGAGATGGTCAAAGAAACCCGAGGAAGTTCAAAATCACAAATCTTGGTTTTGCAGTCAGCATTGGCACGGATGTTCTTGGGCTTCAGGTGTTTGTGAGAAACATGACCTATGAAGAGGGAATGGGGTATTAGTGGATGAAAAGGAAGGAAACTACAGTAGAAGGAGAGAATAAGGATTACAGCTTACTGGAATACATAAATTTAAGACCACGAGCAAGTTGGTATAAGAACAATTGATGATGTTGAGGAGTGAGATCGCCATTTACCTTAAGCACGAACTGAAGATCAGATTCCATCAACTGGAATATAACATAAATATCTTTTGCTTCTTCATGATTAACATCTCTACAAATATGCAACCTGTACTCCATATGTCTATGAACGGTGTACACTGGAAAAATTCCCTTCATAATTGTTCATACATTCTTAACTTAATAATCCTTTTCAATCTTTTTTTTTCTGCAAACTTGCATTCGCATAGAAAGATCCACAGAGCTTGGGAGCATGATACCATGTCGTAGAACCGTCGTCCTTGCAAAGGAAAAAAAACAAGATTTATGAAATCATATCTAAGACAAAGCTTCATGATAGACATACGTACAATCCAGAAAACAATGCAAGGGGAATCGATGAAAGAAACTCCAGCAAGTGCAGCTTCACAAATCTTGATTTTGCAATCAGCATTAGCAAGGATGCTTTTGAGCTGCAGGTCTCTGTGGGAAACATGAGCTATAGAGATAGAATGAGATCTTAGTGGATGAAAAGGAAAGAAATGCAGTACAGGGATGGAGAAAGGGAGAGAAACATTAGCGCCTGGTTCTTACTCAGAGTTCAGTAACAACACAGTCCCTCCTAGATAGAAAGTTCCAACAAAACCTACTAGAAAAAATGAGTAATATTCATCGCCTCAAAGAACTCATTAGTAGGTAACCCTGAAAGTAAAAAGGATGGAAAAACCTTATGTTAAAATGTCCCTATCGAGTTCCATAGCCCAGACAGCTGTGAAGCAACTCTTTTTGAGCTTTTGGGATTAAACAAAGCCAGAGTCTTCCTTCGGTCTGAACTCATAAACATCTTCTGCTATTTTCCTCTCATGCGGGTCGATCTTAAGTCCCCGAAATGTCAATTATGTTCTCACCTGCTGGCATCACCTCTTCCTCTTTTTGAATAGGGTTTTGAACTCTTGTTCGGCTAAAGTTTGATCGGCTGTCACTCTTTTCAGCTATCAAAATTCAAACAACTTTGCTTTTGCGTTTTTCAAAAAAGTTTCCTTCCACTGGAAGGGCTACTACTGCTTACGGGAGGGCTAATACTGGGGTTAGAAACGATCGCATTTCCCCGTGGCTGAGGCCAGATGGTTAAACCCAATTTATCGTTGAGTACTACAACGACAATGGTGCCATGGTCCCTGTCCGCGTCCACACTGTCCTTATCTCGACACATCATGATGAGACTGTGACCAACGATGAGATCACAGCTAACCTAAAGGAGCATGTGATCAAGCCTGTGATCCCAGGGAAGTACCTTGATTAGAAGACGATCTTCCACCTAAACCCATCTAGCAATTTTGTGATCGGACGTCCCCACGGTGACGCAGGGCTCACTAGTAGGAAAATCACCATTGACACCAACGGAGGGTAAGGTGCTGACGGTGGGGGCGCTTTCTGTAGAAAGGACCCAACAAAAATCGACATCAGGCCATGGTCGCAGCATCTGAAATCGTTTGTTCACCCAAAAGTCAATTCTCTCTCCACGCGAAAAATGCCAAATCATTTTGGCTCTTTCACACAGCATCGAGGGCTTTGTCATAAGAAGCAGCACTCTCTTGTCCACTTCAATAGCTTTCTATAGCCTCTTTCATACCTGGGGTCTCAAACCCTCTCTCTCTGGCGAGCCTTCTTTCCTCTGCTTCCTTGTGCTCCTGAGATCGCTAACAATTTGCCATTGACTGATTCACTAAGCCAACCATTGGAGCAAGCTAGGAAGAACACTTTTTCCATCATCCAAGTCCATCTCCGGCCCCATTCTTCCTACAGCCATGCTCCAGCCTGCTTCTTTATCTGTCTTATAGTCGGCGCCCCATTCTTCTTCTGTCTCCCACGGATAGGTGCCTTTCGAAGTGGAGAGGAGGGGAAGAGGAGAAAGTAGGAGAGGCGCATTTGCATTATTCCAACTCCTTCCCTGCAAGAGGAAGCAACACAAAATCATCATCGGGAAATATGGGAAGAGGCCAGAAGCCTTACATTCCTCCTTACAGATTGTTCGAAGATCTTAATGTGTTGCGGAATTCAAGAAGGGAGATGTGAAAGAGTAGCAAAAGAGAATAAATTTATGAATAAAAGTAAAACAGAGCATTAATTGAGAAAATGTAAAATTGACGACGTGAATGCAATTTCCCTGCTTTTTTTTTACCAACATTTTTACAAATTAAACAAAAAACAAACAGAAGAGAGATGACAGTAAAAGAAAAAACCAAACTATATATACAAAACACAATTTACGTGCGTAGAAATTATATTTATTTGACAAAGCCTCCCTCTTTCTCCCACCCAAACTCAAACTCACCCTTTTATATATATATATATATATATATATAAAGTGGTAAGGATGATAGATAAGATAGATAGATCTTCTCTCACCTTTCAAGTCCACCGAAGGCTTAATGAATACACAGACACAAATGCAATTTGTGCTCCAGGAAAGTAAGCTCGAAGATTGCCTCTTGTCCCCCTCCTTCACTCTATATCATAGAAACAATAGGTTGAACTCCTCCATGTACTCTATCATAGACATCTCAAAATTAAAACAACTTTGTCTCAGATTCTTCAATACAGTATCAGTAATTCAATCAGTTATAGTATACAATATCGGTGAAGGCCTTACTCCATTCCAACATCAGAAATTCCGACGTTTCGGATGCAGATATGATCGTAGAGGTCTTCGACGGCAATTCAATCGGCTTTCCAATCGATCGCGTCAGGGACATACGGAGAGACCTACGATTGGAATTCAAAGGAATACATCGAGGCTTCGAACTGCTTAAGTAATGGACAAAGGGCTAGACGGCTTATGGGATATAGGGTTTTGAGATGGGTGTGCTCCGTAATTCTGGGTCTCAGTCCCTGATTTCACTGCACTCTTCTATATGAGCAGAAAAAGAAGAAGATTAGGAGCTATTCTAAAGACGCATCTCTAACTTGGCCTCACCTAAGACTTGATTGACATATCTTCTTAATCAGGCAAAAACCCTCCTCACTACGTTCACTGCTCGGGCAAGGCATAGTAAGCTTCTACTTCGAAAGCGGATTACCCTAAATAGAGACGATTACACTGGAAACCCCAACGGAAACACCACAAGCTGGAAACACGTCAACGTGACGACAGCAAAGGAACTAAAACAGCAACACGGGATTTACAATAGAGGAACATTGCAGACACCGGGAGACTACAGACAGAGAGAAAGAGAGAAACAGAGACGAACGGTAAATACCTGAGTAAATGAGCAACGAAAACAACCACTAGGAGACGACTGCCAGACAAGAAGAGAGAAGCAGAGACAAACCCATACCTGAGAAATATCGAGACGAACCCATACCTGAGAAGTACCGAGAGGACCAAACAAAAGGGGAAACCCTAAACGGGAATCCAACGGTTAGGATTAGAAGAGAGGTGTCGGTGACGAAATCCGACCCTCCATTACACAGTGGGAAATGTCCATCCAACGGCTGAAGTGCGAAGTTAAAACAGGGGAGGCGAAATTGGAGCAATCGAACGGTCAGGATCCGCGGGTCGGGTTTGCAACCCGCGTGTGACCCGATAAATCCCTGCCCTACACCTCATGATGGCCAAATCTGAACGGCTGAGGACTCGATAAAGACGCTTACTGTCTCTTCTTGATTATCCCTTAAATATTGTTCACCGAAATTAGCCTCTTATATAAGGTAAGGTATGATATATTAATTACATTTGATTCTAGTATTTTTAAGATTTAAAAAAATATTACAATTTAGCTTTAAATTTAAAATATTATATCTATAATAAAGTAATTATTTAGTAATTTTGAATATGGATGATTCAACCTAATACTTGTATTTATATTTCCATTTAAAGAATATTTAATATTAACTATTTATTTGTATTTGACATTTGGATATGTTTCTTCGAATAAAAAATTATATACGAACACTTCGGATTTTTTTGTCTCACTCCTAAACCGTACTATATATTAAATCATTTTTCTTATATTCTTTTTATAATTCATCGTTAATTAATTTAAGGTAGAAAATCATAAATTTAAAACATATTCTTATAGACTTCATAGATAGATATTGAAAACAAAGGGAGATATAATAATCAACAAAATTGTATATTTCTTTACTATTCATATTAATATTGCTACCATTTACAGTAAAATTGCACTTTTTAAAATCGACATTATTTCGGATCACATGTGAAAAAATAACAATATTTGGTAATTTGGATTGAACCGATTTTACGATTAAAAATTTCGTATAGAACGATTATAGAAGGAGGGATTGGACTTCTATCAAACTTAATTGTATCAAAATCGAATCAATCGAATTAATTTGATCGTTTAATCGATTTCTAGTAAAACCCGTATTCGATTTTACTTGAAATCAATTAAATCAAGTAAATCGATTAAACAAAATAATTAACTTGATTTATTATTAAATTCGGGTTAAAATTAAGCAAAAATTCAAGTAAAAAATAAATATAAATTCAGGTTAAATTTGAGTCAAAATTTGGTCAAAATTGAGTCAAATTCAAGTCAAATTTAAAGTCAATATTGGGTCACATCTGGATGAAAATTGAGTCGGCTTCGAGTAAAACTTGGATCAAAATCGAATGGGTTAAACAAATAATTATAGAGAAATTTTAAATAAATTTTTGATAATTAAAAGAAGAATCCGAAAATCGAAAATAAATTTGAATAAAGATCAAAATAACAAAAATAGATTAAAGTAATATTTTCGAAGAAGAACACCTTGTTTTTCGTTTTAAATATATAAAAAAATAAAGCGGGACGCTAGAAAAGGAAAGGGTAGTTTCGGGAATATAAATACCGGAGAAATGTTGGGCCGAGAAGGCAACCCGCACTAACCCGACAAATCCCGGGTCGTGGGAGACAATTTGTATTGCTATCTAATTTCCAAATTTATTTTCTTCTTTTTTTTCAATTAAATTTCGCCAGAAAAATCATTTTTAAGAAAAATAACATTTATATTTATGTATATATTTTTACTCCAAATTTAATTTCAAAAATTAAGTTTGATTTTAAATATAGAATATGGATTCTTAAAATTTTAGTTTACAAATTTAAAATCAAAATTTGGATTTAAACTTTAAATTTAATATTTTAATTAATAAATTTTGGAATTTAATTTCAAAATTATAGATAAAATTTAAAAAATGAACATTTTATATAAATTTATATTTACTTGTAATAATTTATTTATTTCAGATAATCTTATTTTAATAATTATAATTATTTATTATATGCATTAAACATTGTTAACTAATTTAATAATTCTTATAAAATGTCATTTCCAAATATACTAATTATAATAATAATAATAATATATTATTATTATTATTATTATTATTATTATTATTAGGGGTGGATATTTTGATATAAAATCGAACCGAATAATTTATATATAGATAATATCAATAATTTAAATATATATAATATATAAATAATCAAATGATAAATTAGATTAGAATCAAAATAAAACAAGTAAAAATTAAAATAATGAAGATATATTAACATTCGAATTTAATTTAAAAGCTATTGATTAATTATAATAATAATAAAATTTGTAATCCATTAAAAACTAGATTAATTTTTACAAAACCGAATTAAATCCTACTTATTTTTATAAAATAAATATTATACTCGGTTTTATAGTTTTTTTTCGCAAGAAAATTACGTTTAAAAGTCGTTAAATTAATTTATCGGGTTTGTTAATTGTTAATAAATTTAATGATCGAGGCTGCTCGGTGGCTATGTGGCTCCACCATTTTTGAGTTGCCTTTATGATGTGTAGTCTCCCCCATGTGATGAAGATACGAATATATTATTTTATCATATTATTACATATATCAAATATTATTGATAAGTCATATACCAAAAGGAAGAAATACTCTTCCCCATTAATTTTTGTAATGTCAGAGTTATCCATCTTTCAAAGCGATAAAATTTTATTGGATTGACATAAAATCATGTAAAAAAGTAATTTTGTATTCGTTGAAATTAAAACTTAAACACAATATATACATTCACACTCCTTTCGCCAGAATTATTCTAGTGGGTTCGAAAATTAAATTTATTAACAATGGATGCAAAATCATTTCAGAACAATTACAAAATTATATAATAACATGTAAATTTATAAAATTAAATACTTTATTGAATTACTTTTCTTAAAATCCCATTAGGTTTTATCTAAGGTGTGCATAAAAAAAGGAAAAATAAGTATCGGAGAAAAATAAACGTGAAAAAGGGAAACTTAAAAAAACAAAAATTTTAAGGAAAATTCTGAGTGGGCCCACGAGCCGTTAATGGACTCTATGAGAAAGCCGACTGAATTTATAAAAAGTTTTTAAAAAAGATTAAAAGGAAAAATACCACAATATCATGAATAACCATATTATTTTATCAAAATCTTCAAATTTATGTTATTATGGGAAGTATTGATCTAAATTTTAATATCCATAAAATCATCAAATTTTAATTTTTTATATCTTTAGACATAAAACCTAAATTTATGTTTTTTACAAAGAGATAAATTTAAAGGTTTTTCAAAAAGAAAATGGGAGATAAAAAATGTCTACACATTTTTTTTTCAAATAAAACAAAAGAAAGAGCATATTTTTATTATGATGAAACGGCGGCGTGTGGGGCGAAGGCGTTGATTGTTCGCGTGTTTATTTTCTAAAGCGCGTGAAATCGTGGAGATTCACAATTCGGCTCGGCTTTAGCTTTAATTTTATCTTCTTCTTCATTTTTTTTTACAAACTTAGTTTATACAAGTTATCCCAAAAAATGTTCCCATTTTTCTTGCCGGTGTTTTAGGGATAAAAATATCCAATCGAATCTCTCGACAGAATAAGCTGTCTTCACATCCGCCTCCCGGCGCGTGGCCCTAAACGCTCCTAATTATTAAGGTGATGCATATTAGGAAACAAAAAGGAATAATATATTTATATAATTTAGTTGAATTTTATTTTGTGAGGGCAGAAAATAGAGATAATTTATGAGGAATTAATAAATAAAAACTCAGTATTTATTAAGTAAGAAAGTAAGAGAATGCTTTCCCAATTGGGTTGCTTTCATTTGCGAATTCTAAATGTTTCTATATTAATTATTCATAAATGCAAATTGATTAATATATATATATATATATATATACATACACAATGCGTGAATCAGAAGCATTTACATAAATATAGGCACTCCCCAAATAAAATAATCACATACACACCTACACAAAAATATATATGTACATTATAAAAGATTTACACATCAGTTAAAGAATAACCATTAATTATAGAATATTTATTATTGAAAATGAGGATTCATCAAATAATATTCTAGAACTGGATGTAATAGTCTACATAATTTTATTTCCTTCTAACAACAAGAAATGATGGGATTTAACTTTTGAGCCGCTTTGTAAGCTAGCCACTAAATTATAGGATGTTACCATTTTTATACACTATATAAATTCATGACCGTTAATTGCGTATAATGTATACACACACATATATGTGTGTGTTTGGACTAATTCATTATGTATCTTATTCTGTAGATTATAAACTTATGTAACTGAAAATGACTTGTTCATTTATCTTATTATTCAGATTCGAGCACACTCTTATGATTTGTTCGTTCAAACAAAAACTTAGTATAATTGCATACAGTGCATATATATATACGCGCATGAACTTGGATTAATTTCTTATTTATCATAATCGTGACATTATAAGCTTAAGTACATGAAAATGAAATAAAGGTCACATGAATAAAACTGGTGGTCTTGTCGATATGGCAATAACCGATAAAAGAGACATGTAAAAGTAAATTTAATACTCATAATGGAACTAAAGAATGCAAAAAAAAAAATTATAAGAATCTTATTTCGCTAGAGATGCAATATTTATAAAACGTTCAGATAATTATTTAAAGTTAAAATGGAAAGATAAATTGAAGGTGGAGAAAATAAAAATGAAAATGAAAAACGAAAGCAGTGGAGAGGGAGGAGGGTATATAAAAAAGGAGCGCTGAATCCTGAAGCATATTAATATTTAGGTTTCATTCTTTGTTGATCAGAACAACGTCTCGGTCTCGCCAAAGATATCTTTCTCTCTCGTACTGCCATTTTCACTCTCTTCTCAAGAATCGAATCCTCTAGTGTCTGTGACTTCTGGGTTCTCTCTCTCTCTTTTTTTATCTTCTCCATTTTGTGGAGACAAAGAAGAGTAGAAAATTTGAAAGCGTGAAAAAAGAGAAGAAAAGGAAGGCAACAAGAACTGAAAGACTAACAGTCTTGTCTTGTTTGCTTCTTCTGTTTCATTCCCTTTCTTCTCTGATAAACGAAATACGTAAGTACTGTTTCTGGTTTGTTTGTGTTGTCTTCTTGACGAAGAATAAGAGTAGGAAGAACAAGAGCTACAGAAGTACTTAGAACTTTTCCACTGGCTTTCTAGGTCTCTGGAGCCGTCATCTTCTTTCTTTCTTTTTTTTTATCCGTTTCTTTAAACAGTTTCCCCTGGTTCGTGTCTGAATTCAAGATCTCTCAGTCCCCCAAGATTCTTTTCCGATTTTGGCCAACTAAGTCTGTCCAAATTCGAGCTTTATCCATCTTCTCTCTCTCCCCCTTTCTCTGTTCATGATCTGTTCTTGCTCTGTTTACTCGCACAAAGTTTAAAAATTCCGGGAAACTAATGATGGGTATACTCTGAAACGGTGCGTTTTGATGCGTGTTTTAGATCGAGCGGTAGAGAAGAGATCGAGACAACAAGAACAATGTCGGCGTCGGTGAAGCAGGCAGAGGAGGCGATAGTGCCGAGTGTGAACGACACAGAGAGTGATCAGATCAACAGTAACCATGTCGGAAAAGACGACGAGATCTCCTCCGGAGGAAGTTTTAGCTTCAAGACTTTCCTCTGGCACGGTGGCTCCGTCTGGGACGCCTGGTTTAGCTGCGCCTCTAACCAGGTACACACTACACTTCAAACTCATCACGTTCTTGTCTGATTCATGAGATCTCTCAAAACACAGCACACAAATTTGGAATTTCGAATACGACCCATCAACCACAACATGATTTTTCCGAGACCCATCGATTGGAAAGCTGAGAAATTTTGGAATTTCAGGTGTAAGGTGTTAAATTTTTTGTGTGCCTGTAGGTTGCACAAGTGCTTTTGACACTGCCGTACTCGTTCAGTCAACTTGGAATGTTGTCGGGAATAGTTCTTCAGATCTTCTATGGATTGCTCGGAAGCTGGACTGCCTATCTCATCAGTGTCCTCTACGTTGAGTACCGAACCCGAAAGGAGAAAGAGGGCAAGAGCTTCAAGAACCATGTCATTCAGGTCCCTAACCCTAAAAAAACAATTTTTCCCTTTTTCACAGTTCATGGTTACTTAAATCACTGTATAAAATAATTACAGTGGTTCGAAGTGCTGGATGGATTATTGGGTCCGTATTGGAAAGCAGTGGGACTTGCCTTCAACTGTACTTTCCTCTTGTTCGGATCTGTCATACAACTCATAGCCTGTGCAAGGTCTGCATAATCTCTCTTTAATCGCCTGTTTTCCTTTTTTTTTTTGTAAACATTAGTCACTCGATGAGTCTAGATATATTATTATCATTAATATGGATATTAAATTGGTGCAGTAACATATACTACATAAACGATCATTTGGACAAGCGTACATGGACTTACATTTTTGGGGCATGTTGTGCAACGACGGTGTTTATACCATCGTTCCACAACTACCGAATTTGGTCATTTCTGGGTCTTGGTATGACCACTTACACCGCTTGGTATCTCGCCATTGCCGCCCTTATTCATGGCCAGGTATCCATCACCGCGGCCGCAGACCGCATCCTTTCTATCCGTATAATACTAGGTTGTCTAGAATTTCCAATTAACCAATATGGAAATTGCTCGCTAGTTTTACTGTCTATTCTTATATTTATAAAGTTAAATTTTTTTATGATTTTATTAAATATGACTTGTTTTTATATCTTTTTTTTTGTATTTTTTTAATAAAAACTACTATTTTAGACGCATGGAATATCAAATCTGAATTCAAATCGAGTCGACTCCAAAGGATTAAAATAAACAAAAACTGAATTTGAAATATCGTCATTGTCATATTTATGCTTTTAAATGAGGTGACAGTTTATGCTTATTTATGTTCTAATTAGTTATTAAATCAAAGGTTTTATCTTTTAGAGGATAGGGGAATAATTCCATGCATCTGAACCAAATATTTAAACAACTTTTTTGATTAAAAGTTTGATGTGCAATTATAGCACAAGATATTTTTTGAACTATTTCATATTATTCTGTAATTAAGGTTTTAATCCTTGTTTTTAGCTGTAAAGCTATGACTTTATATTTTATAAAAATTACCAAATTATTATTGATATTATTATTATTATTATTTAATTTTAGGATGAAGGTGTAAAACACTCGGGGCCGACAAAGCTAGTGCTTTATTTTACCGGAGCCACCAATATCTTGTACACGTTCGGTGGGCACGCCGTTACAGTGTAAGTTTTTTTTTCTTTCTCTTTCTTCCTTTTATTTGCAAATTTATTATATGATTATTCATATTCTATATCACGAAACCCTGAAATATGTGGTTCTATTGATTGTTACTTCCTAGTCTAAAAACCAAAACTAAAATTATTAATAATTATTTATAAATACAAAACTAAAATTTGATTAACAAATAAAAATTTATTGAATTTGAAATTTTGACCTTTAATGTTTCATAGAAATGTAAATATACGGACGTTGAATGGTAGGTGTCTCAAACTTGTCACGCAAAATATTCAAAATACAATTTTTAAAGAAAAAATTTTAATTGTTAGTAAATTATAGTCGTACTTTTTTTGACAAATTTGTTGATCGAGGGTTTTATGTAATTAAACTACAAATCTTTGAAATTTAATCAAATTGCCAAACATTATTGACCATTATATATATATACACATATTAAATTTAGATTATGTTGATAATTTTAATATGGAAATATTTTATGACTGTTAAATAATTTAACAATTTTAGATGTGAATTACTTTCATCGCATTTTATACATAATTCAAATATCATTATTCAGGAAATTAGGAGATAAAACTTTCATTTTGGATTTGCAATATTTAAAAAAAATGAAAAAGGTTATTAGAAGGGAAAAAAGGGGAGATGTTTAAGATAATGAATTACTATGATACATATTATTAAAATCAAGGAGGGGTTTCCAATGCGTTTCTTCGTCGCTTCTATTCGCAGCTTTTGCCGGCAAAATTAATATCGTAATAATAATAATAATAATAATATAATAATAATAAAAATAATAACAATAATAACTTTATTATTACTTCCTATTCTTATCAATAAAAAAACTTTTATCTCTCTGACACTTTACCTTAACATGATATATCAGTATGCCCCTGTTTGACTTTTTATGATCGTTTTGAGCGTTAGATTAACGAATCAATACGTATTATGTAGTTAATTAATTATTTCTGACAGGAAAAAGGTTTATTTAATTCAATAAAAATACATAATATTATTTTTAAATTTTAAAACAAATGGCAGAGAGATAATGCATGCGATGTGGAAACCCCAGAAGTTCAAATACATATACTTGCTCGCTACGCTTTACGTATTCACACTAACGATTCCGTCAGCGGCTGCCGTTTATTGGGCGTTTGGAGATGAGCTTCTCGACCACTCCAACGCCTTCGCTCTCCTCCCTCGCACTGGATGGCGTGACGCCGCCGTTATCCTCATGCTCATTCACCAGGTCTCATCCTTTCTCTTTCTTTCTTTATTCAAGATATAAACTCCATGAAATATATAAAAATGGTAGTACGGTTATCCATGACATTGATAATATAAACTATAGACCTTTACCTATGGTTTTAGGCAACCCTATTAGTTTTGGGTTAGATTCATTTGATGTATTCTTTAAATTTGATTTGTCATGATTTGATTGTTTTTATATTAGATTTTCGATTGTGACATCTATATTCTAAAAAACTAAATGCGAAAGAAAATCTTATATTGCGTTTATATATTTCGAATGATATATATATATATAATATCGGAAATTGGAAAATTTTTCAAACTTTCCATTTAAGTTCAAATTTATTTGATAATAATATATGTTTGATAATATATTAAATTTTGTTACTGTCTTATGACATGTCATGTGAAAATCAACTGTAGATCGACATTACAAATTTATATTTTAATAAGAAAATATAATAATTTATGTAAAAATAGAAAGTTTGATTCTGCTTACTTAACATGTGTGGGTTTATAAGGTCGGAAAGAACCTGGTTTGACGGATGTTAAAATAACATATGAATGTGCAGTTCATAACGTTCGGATTCGCGTGTACACCGCTCTACTTCGTGTGGGAGAAAGTGATAGGGATGCATGACACCAAGAGCATATGCTTAAGAGCGTTGGCTCGTTTGCCAGTCGTGATTCCGATATGGTTTTTGGCCATTATCTTCCCTTTCTTTGGTCCTATCAACTCGGCCGTTGGTGCCCTTCTCGTCAGCTTCACTGTCTATATCATCCCTGCCCTTGCCCACATACTCACCTACCGATCCGCTTCTGCTCGTCAGGTACTTTATTCACATTCTCTCTATTATTATCATTTAATATTACTTAACTAATTTTTTTATGTTCCGATCAAATAGTTTGGTCGTAACTATTAGTTTAGCTAGTGATTAGATGATACAAATTAGAGATCTGATCTTAAAACATATATTCGCAATAATCAAAATAGCAATGAGAAGAGATGAGGCATAATGGATCTAATTATCTGTAGTTCTTTTAAAATGTAAAAAATAACGGTTTAGTCGTGAAAAGGGTAGGATTGTAAATATATTGATTTTTAAAGGCTATAAT
This sequence comes from Gynandropsis gynandra, assembly GCA_036759665.1. Lineage (NCBI taxonomy): Eukaryota > Viridiplantae > Streptophyta > Magnoliopsida > Brassicales > Cleomaceae > Gynandropsis > Gynandropsis gynandra. The sequence continues at coordinate 21,193,795 of CM071861.1, forward strand.
CGTCTTTCGGGGATAAGTGGTGGTCCGAGTTCCGTAGTTTACGGAAGATCGCACACATTCCTTGTTGGCGTTTCCTTCGATATATATATAGACCACACAAAAGTTTATTGTAGCAAAATATCATATATATATATATATATATATGTTTATAATATTCTGCACATTTTTCCGACTCACAGTAAAAAAGTTTAGTAAAATATTCAAGTTTTTTAACTAAAAAATAAACAAAAATTCAATGATTAAAAGGAGGTGCGAGCGAAACACCTTCTCCAACCAATACCCATTGGGTACGAGTATTGAGGATTATTCACGTGGTTTTTTTCGGCCAAACAAAAGTATATTGGATCAAAAATCTATAAATTCCATCGTAAAAAGTTGAAAAATAGAAAAAGAGGAGAAGAGTGAAATGGGGGAAAGTGGTGGGATAGGTATGTGTCCTTATCAGGAAGGGTTTGAAGAAAGGGAAAGATGGGAGTGAGCTGTGCTTGAGATGGACATTCCCCAAACCCAATCCAAAGCAGTTTCTGTAGCATTCATCACTGTGACAATTTATTCAGTGTGTCTGAAAAAGACAACTTAATGTTTTTGTCAATAACTACCCAACTATCTGACCACTCTCTCTCTCTCCCTCTTGTCATTTTCCATCTTTTCTCTTTCTTCACACAAACAAAAAAATTTGAAATTAGCTTTTTCTTTCTTCATGTTAATGGGTTTTTGATTTTAAGGGATAAAGTTTCCATCTTTGTGTTCATATATATTGCCTATTTTATCATTACACCTAGAAAACAATATGATTCGATCTCATTTATAAGCTCACTCGACAACCTGTATGAATATCGTTGTTACTATTGTTCTTGTTGTAGTAGTGATTACTAATTTACTATTATAATATAATTACAGAATGCGGCGGAGAAGCCTCCGAGGTTCATGCCGAGTTGGACGGCAATGTACGTATTCAATGCGTTCATCGTGGTGTGGATCCTAGTCGTTGGATTTGGGTTCGGAGGATGGGCAAGTATGACTAACTTCGTTAGACAAGTCGACACTTTCGGACTCTTCGCTAAGTGTTACCAATGCAAACCACCGGTTCCTCCTCCCGGCTCGGCTGCCGCAGGGTCCGTACACCATGCCCATTGAGCTTTGGTTCTCACGGCCTCTGCCTTGACGAGTCTACGAAAAAAATGCCCTAATATGTTTATGCATATTTTGCTTTTGCTTGCTTTTCTATCGTATACGTGAAGGGGAAGTATCGAACTAAGTGTACTTATCCCTTTGAAGTTGATTGCGTGCTAAGTTCCTAATTTTTTTGGGTTTTTTTTTTGTATTTTTTCTCTCTTTTCTAGTTGATTTAAGGTAGTTGATAATATAGTGTGTTGATGATGATGAATTGTGTTGATTTCTTTGGTAATGAAACTATAGGCTAAATTGCATTACCCTTTATTTATTTATAATTCGTATTTATGGGGTTAATTTTCAAATGTATCATACCGAATCATATTTCTTATCCATTGTAGTTTTGTAACTGCCAAAATGCTGTTGAAACATTTATGAACATGTGAAGAAAAAGAATAAAAAATGGGAAGATTATTAAAATATAATTTAACATGTTGTGATATTATCACATGTTGTAGATTTTTATATGTTTGAAGTTTGACAAAACCATATATAAATCACATAGAGATTTGAATATGACAATCTTCAACAAAATTCAAACACCTCAAAATATGGTTATATGTTAATCTATAGATAATAATTTCAATTTTTATCCCCATTATATTAAAAAAAAGTCAAATTATAGTGAACCAACGCCAATTTAATTTAACCAAATCCAGTTTTAAGCTAAATTAGTTAATGGAAACTCAATTTCAAAACTAAGCCAACCCTAAATTTATTTCTTCTCTTATTAGAGTTACAAAAATTTAATAGAAAGATTTACATAGGAGTATAAATAAATTTAAAACAATTCAACATGAAAATATAAATCAAATAGTTTAATGATAATGCGTTTGTGTGTGTCTATAGTTTCAAAATAAATATTCTATATTTTAAAATAAAGATATGAAAATATATAATATATATTCATTACGTCGTAATATTGCTTAACTTTTGAAATTTTCAAACAATGTATAGTTTAAAAGTCATTGGTAGGTAATAAACTTTTTAAAATTTTCCGAACAAATAGACCATATAACTATTATCTGATGTGTTATAAATAATTTTTTTCGACAATATTTTAACATTTACATTTTCCTAAACTAAAATACGGTGGCTTGGAGACAAAGGAAGGCTTGGGTAGATTTAGGGAACGTGGACATTGTTGGCTCGGTGTAATGGGCCGTAAACCCAGTGGTTCTTCCACATGGGTTGCACGTGGAATCCTCTCACTGGCACGTGCCATTATTTACTCCTCATTAAATTGCATATGTTCATTCATTCATACATGAATCTTCTTATCATATAATTTATGTTCAAACGTATTGTATAAATCTATCTTCTCATACTTCTCAACCACTTTTTTTAGTTATTATTATTAATGTTATTCATATTACGATTGCTCAAATCGAGCATAGACGCTAAATAATATATATAATTTATATATTGATGGGAATATGAAATAAATAGTATACATATGGAGGTATACTATAATGTTATCTATAGGGGTCAATCCCTCGTGATAAGTTATTAATGCTCTCTCGTAACTTTTTTTTCATCTACTCATGGTCTTCTAAGATTTTAAAATTAATTTCGAATTTATGGTTTACTTCAAATTAGTTTCACAATCCCTCAATTTCGTTGTGTAAATTTAAAATGGAACATGAAATTCTCAAAATTATAGATGACTAGAAGAGAAATCCGTATGATGCACAAATTTTTATAGACGATTAACATATTTATTTATATATTTATTTTTAGTGTGATTCATTTAAAACAATCAATTATCAATAAAGTAATAATGTTTTGTATAATCTACAATATTTTATAGTATATCTTTATCATGTGTTTCAATAAAAACCTAAAAAATATAGTATATTTATTAAAACAATTGGATTTAAATATTTTCAATTCCAAATATGTAAAAAATAAAATAAAGATAAACAAATAGAAATATGATAAATTAATTTCTATTGGTTTAATATTATAATGTTTGGTTTAATATTATTGGTTTAAATTTAAAAAAAATAAACTAATTTATGTAAAATATTATAATGTTAGCTTTAATATATTATTTATAACTAAATCCCTATATAAAAAAGGAAAAAATTATATATGTATATATAGATTTTTTTTCATATTTTTATATAAACATTTAGTTATAAATAATATATTAATACTTGATTAAGTATAATAATTTAAAAAAAATAAATATTTTATGTTATTTTAAATACAATGTGCGACTAATTATATTATTTTTCATAACTTCATTGACATTTAAATTAAAGGTTCATCTATGAAAAATATAATTTAATATATCTTGCATAAAATTGAATAATAATAAATCTATTCAAATAAATTATATATATATATATATTTATATAAACACAAACCATATGTAATATAGTTCAAATCAAAAGAAATATTTTTTGCGATATACAAATGTAGTTTTTTCTTTCCAATTTGATCAAATGAGGTTTTAAATAATGATTTATATAATCCAAAATTAGAAAATAAATTATAAATATTTGTGATATATTTCTAATAAGTATATGTATAAAAGATTGTGATATTTTAATGGTCATGCAATATACAACCACATATTATGATTATGAAAAATGAAACAAAATAATTCAAATAAAAATGAGCTATTGTCAAAAACAATTTTCAAGTAAAAATTTGAGAAGGCGAAAGGATACAACGAACTGTGGTTTAATCTCTTTTTACAATTAAATTAATATTATTAAAAGAAGATCGATCACGTGGATTCACCAAATGAGACTGGAGCACGAAAACTTCAACAGATGATTCTCGTCCTCATCCTCCTCTACCTCACCCGATGAAAGATTCTCTTCCTCCGACGTGAGAACTGTCACCAGCACATTTAAACAAACAGTTACTGTGCGTATTGTGAGTTAAGTACTATGAATAACATTTTTTCAAACGAAACAGATGGAATGTTCAAGGACGAGAAGCCTTTCTCTCACACTACGTTCTATCTCTAAATACAGAGATCCACTCGAGCTCTCTTCACATCCTTCCCTGCTTGTCCAACTCTTCCTTCATTCTCATTTTTATCCTCGTGAACCATGGAATCGACTGTGGAGAATGAGTCATGGATTCAGTTCGACTACACCGAATCGAGAGGTTCGTGGATGGGAAGAAGAGACAATATAAGAGGTTAGAGGTAAATTGGAAGGTAAGTCAATATTAATTCTGACGTTTAAATCTCCACGTTTGGAAATAAATTAAATACATTTATTTTTAATTAATTTGTAGAGTAGCAGAGATTTAAGAAAAGAAATAAAAATGTTTAGGTGATGAATATGTTTGAAATAAATGAAATACATTTATTTTTTAATTAATTTGTAGAGTGGTGGACACTTTTAAAGAAAAAACAAAAATGTTTTAACAAATTTTCAATTAATATATAATTATAAAAATAAAATAAAAGATAAAAATTTAATACAATTGTATGTATTTGTTTTTAATTGTATTGAATGTGTAACACGTTTTCAATTGAAATATTAATATTAAATTAAATACATTTAGTTTTAATTAATTTGTAGATTAGTGATAAAATATATAAGGTTTTAATATATAAGATTTTTAAAGAAAAATATTTATGAATATATATATTTATCTATTATGTAAAATTTATTATCTATTATAAGTAATATATTAATTTTTTATTAAATAAAATAAATTCTTAATGTAGACAAAACATTTAAAACATTTTATATGAAATGTTACGATGTCAGATTTGTTGACTGAACTGCCGCATTACCAAAATTAAAAAAATCTAACTTTAATAGGCGGAATATCAGAAATACCCTCATAGGGCTAAACCACTTCAAAAATACCCTTTCCCAAAATAATTACTAAATCCGAAAAATAAAAACTGAAGAAAAGATAAATTTGCCTTTAATGTTCGAACGTGGAAAAATGGAAGTTCGACAGTTTAAAGACGTGAAAAACTGCCGAAAACGAGAAAGCCGAACAGTTTTTCACCGTGAAACCTGTTTAAAAGTTGATAGCAAGAAAGAAATAAGTGATGTCGAACTTGAGAGGGAACGATTTGAAGTTGGCGAGAAGGAAAATGGCTAGAATCAGCAGCATCACTGGCGAAGAGAGCACGAGTCAATCTTCAACGGCGTCAATAAGTGTAAGTAGTTCGATTTCTAGGGTTTTGCAAGCTTTCGAGTCACAAAATGGTTTATTGATTTGAAATGGATGAGTGTCAGTGTCAGTGAGTCGGTTAGGTCGCAAGGGTCGCAAGAGTTGCATGAATATCTTCGACTCCGTGAGTCGGTTGAGTAGCAAGGGTCACAGTAGTTTTGACCATCTTCGACTCAATTTATTGATTTGAAATGGGTGAGTGTCAGTGTCAGTGAGTCGGGTAGGTCGCAATGGTCGTTTGAGTGTCGCATGGGTCGCACACGTCGGTTGAGGGTCGCACGGGTCGGTTGAGGGTCGCACGGGTCGGTTGAGGGTCGCACGGGTCGGTTGAGGGTCGCACGGGTCGGTTGAGGGTCGCACGGGTCGGTTGAGGGTCGCACGGGTCGGTTGAGGGTCGCACGGGTCGGTTGAGGGTCGCACGGGTCGGTTGCATCGCATGGGTCGGTTGAGTCGCATGGGTCGCAC
>CM071861.1:21209122-21235920 GCA_036759665.1 Gynandropsis gynandra
AAAAAAATGTCAAATTTGTCGAAGATTAATGAGTCCTTCCCCGCAAGAAATGCTCCATTAACATTTCGGGCTTTGAGTCATGTATGGTGAGTTCCACGGTAGCAAATGACCTCCAACCGTGACCTTAGGTAACGCGGATACAGCTTGATGTCTGAGTCCGCCGATTACCAAGACCTTATGTAGTGCAGATACATCACAAAGTCCTCCATCCAAGTTGTAAGTACTTGTGTGTATTTGCATACAGACTGAGTCCGACGATTACCAAGACATTGAGTAACAAATAGACAGCACGATGCCCTGGGTCGACCATGTGACCTTAATGGTCACAAAGGTAACAAGGATTTTTCAGAGAATTTAGGGTTAGATGTTAGAAATCGCCCTTTTGAGAGAATGAAAGACTCGAAACAAGAGATGATTTGGTGTTTGTTGTAGCTTTTCGGTTTTTCCTCTTCTATTTATAACAAAAAATAAATGGACTTTTAAAATTCTAGAAATACAATAAATACAAAGAATGACCCAAGTGCATGTATTGACCACATTAAAGAACCTTTAATATAGGTCTTCAATGTGGCATTGGTAAAATAAAAAGCATAGCTAGAACCTGGAAAAAGCAGTAGTCTGACATTGAAAAGACTAGTCGAAAGGGTCGAAATGGTCGGAAGGGTCGCAATGGTCGGAAGGGTCGCACGGGTCCAACATATTTTGATTTGAGCTGTATTTTCAAAATTTTATTCATATTATTTGTAAATAATTTGTAAATAATAAATTAGTATCGCAGTGGTCCAAGGGTCGCAGAAGGACAAGGGTCGCAGGGGTCCAAGGGTCGCAGAGGAACAAAGATCGCAGAGGGACAAGGGTTGCAGAGGAACAAGGGTCGCAGAGGGACAAGGGTCGCAGGGGTTCAAGGGTCGCAGAGGAAGAAGGGTCGAATAGGGACAAGGGTCGCAGGGGTCCAAGGGTCGCAGAGGAACAAGGGTCGTAGAGGAATAAGGGTCGCAGGGTCAAACTGGGTCGTTGGGTCGAATTGGATCGTAAGGTCGCAGAAGTATTTTTGGAATATCAACATTTATACGGGTACTTTTGAAGTTAAAAATTTTTTCTTTTTCGAAAACGGTATTTTTGAAGTGTTTTGAAGTTACCCCTTTTAATATATAAAATTATATATTCAGAAATAAAATGAAATATATATTATAATATTATAAAAAAGGTATAAATGACATTTAATTATGTGGGTAACATGGTCCTTTTAATAAATATATATATATATAATTGTCACAGATCTAATTTTCCTTCCCTATAAAGATTAGCTTCTAAAGATAGTTATAATTAACAGCTTTATTTAAATTAGATGAAAGAAAATTGGTCATCAATTCTCAATTAGGACAAAGCAATGATGCTTAAACCCATTGCTTGCTTCTTGATCCGGTTAATTCAAAGCATGATTTTCAGTGTAATCTTATATATATATATATACTTTACCGGGAAGGGAAAGATTTAACCTTTTTGTTCCTTCCAATGGAGAATGGTTTATTATTTTCAAAATCATATCATCTATAATATATATATATATATATAACGGGAACATTTGGATACTCCTAAATCTATCTAAAACCCCAACAAATATCTGTCTCCGTAGCTATTTAGCATTTCAAATATCTTTAGAAAATTCTGATGTTTGCGACAACTTAAATTAAGAAAACTATGTATTTAGCGAAAATTGTATTTTGAAAAAAAAAACAAAATATTCATTATTTAATTTAAATATACGAGTAATAAAATTTTAAAAACTCTGACCCTTGCTCACAGTCGTATTTAGATACATGAATACCCAAGTTTTTGGATAAAAGCATACGAATCAATTAATGAGTTATGTACCATTCCCTAGTTACTCACACCACCAAGTGTTTAACTATGAAATTTTAACTTCCAATTCTACAATTAGTTACTATATATATATATAGTTTTCGGAACCCTTATATATATATATTCTAAATTTTGATTTACTGTTTTATTTTCCCTTTTTGAATTAATTTATTTTAATAATAATTTGGAAAACCATTTAAATAGTTATTAGCAAACGTCCACAATTTTAATGACAACATGAACGATATGGTTTGGTCAATTATTGTTACTACCAAACCATGACTTTATAAGCTTAGCATTTCACGAAACCTAAATAATGTATTAAACGCAAAAATCATTGGGCCTTAATGGGCCCGAAATGGAGAATGATTCGTATAAGGTTGAAGCCCGTCTCGATGTATGAATGATATCCTATCCTTCCGTATTCGTCTTCCACACACTTGAAGCAACCCACCAATGGCGTCGCTGATACTCGGTGCTCCTCCGGTAGCTGCCTTCGCTTCATCTCTCAATGTCTCTTATTCACGATTATCATTTTCTCGCTCCGAAACAATAGGAGTCTCTGTCTCATGCTTCACTCCGTCTTTGTCTCTCTCTGTCTTGCCTTCAGCTTCCATTCCACTCGGTAATCTCTCTCTCTCTCTTTCTCTCTCTCTCTATCTTTCCTTGATGTTTTGTTGGTCTCATTTATGGAATATTTTCGTGGTTTCAGTGTATTGTGGCCGAGGAGACAGGAAGACAGCGAAAGGAAAGCGTTTCAGCCACTCGTTTGGGAATGTAAGTGTTGCTTCCCCGGAGTATGAGTTTTTGTCTGATTGATGTCGAACTCTTTGGCTACTGTTTGGTGTTTTCAATACAAATTGTGGTTAAATTTGTTTGAGTTTCGATTTCGTCAGGCGAGGCCTCGTAACAAGAAGAAGGGGAGAGGACCGCCGAGATTGTCGGTTCCTCCCTCTCCGCCGAGGAAGGATAAGTTCGATGACGGCGAAAAAATCAAAATTGAAATCGATGAGTCCCTCTTCTCTAATTAGAGTCGTAAATCATCGCTGTAATTCGAGCAGAGGCCTTGATGCTGCGACTCTTTATTGCTAAACATCTATAATTCCTCTTGTTTCTAATGATGAGGGTCTCTTTTTTTTTTTCTTTCTTTGTGTTTTAGGTGGAAAAATGTACTAAAGACAAAACGCGGCACAATATAAAAAATGTCCTTCTTAAGATAAAACACTTCAAAACTATCCTCCTAAATCTGATGAAAAAAAAATTGGAGAAAAGATATATGTGCCCTTAATGAAAAACACATACAAAGGAATGAAAGATAAATATGAGAAGACGGAAAACGAAAATTGAGAGGAGGGAAACAAAGTAAAGAGCTATTTCCTTTCATTTTCGAGTGTTTCTTTTCTATTTTCGAACGATTTCCTTCAATTTTTGAGTGATTTCTTTCCATTTTCAAGTGATTTACTTCTATTTTGAGTGGTTTGCAGCAATTTTCGAACGATTTCCAACAATGTTTCAGTCATTTTCAGCGATTTCTAGCGTTTTTAGCGATTTTTCGGTGATTTTTGGCGATTTCCGGCGATTTGTAGGTGAGTTTCAGCGATTTCGACCGTTTTCCGGCGATTTCTGGTAATTTCCGACGATTTCTGGCAGTTTCCGGCGGTTGCACTGGATCACAGGGTCACAGGGTCGGAATAGGTCGGACTGGGTCGCACAGGGTCGTTGGGTCGCTGGGTCGGCTGGGTCGGACTGGGTCGCAAGGTCGGATAGGGTCGCATGGTCGGCTAGGTCGGACTGGGTCGCAGGGTCGGACAGGGTCGCAGGGTCGGACAGGATCGCTGGGTCGCAGGGTCGTATTGGGTCACTGGGTCGCATGGTCAAACTGGGTCAAATTGGGTAGAAGGGTCGTAGGGGGTATTTTGGGAATTTTAGCATTTGTACGGGTATTTTTGAAGCGAATTTTTTTTTCGGGAAGGGTATTTTTGAAGTCTTTTAGCCCTACAAAAGTATTTTTGATAATCCTCCAAAAACGCTCGTGTTTTACATGTTCATTGCGTATTTTTTTTAGAATGAACTAATAAAAGATGGTTATGTCTTTATTGTCGAGTAAAAGACATCGTGCCTCTAATAAAATGTTTGAATATTATTATAAAAAAAAACTAGATTCTACATTAGCGTGCAAGTTTTTTTAAAAACTAGATGATATTCGTGCGTTGCACGATTTTGTGATTTTAATTTTTTTGATACAAAATTTATAAATTCAAACATTTGTTTTGAAAAAGTGATTGCATGTTTTGGATAATTTATATATATGAATAAATCATATATAAAATTAGTAATGAAGTGAAATTTATAATCTTAAATAAATTATTGATATTTTAGAATAATTATCACTAATAAGTTTTGGAATAACAACGATTCATGCATCTTGAATCATCTTCGTTTATTGCGAGCATTGATTATGACCTTATAACAACAAACGACCAAATTGAGACTTAGACATAACAATCATAAATCGAAAAATCATGATACAACAAAGGAATAAGAGTCAAAACTCCAATGAAATTGTAAATAAAGATAATCTAACAAATTGTACTTGAAAAACTATACACTAAGGAGAAACACATACCTATACCAAAAGTCATAACAAACTCGAGCATATCCGATAAAATAGTAGATCTTCTAGCTTCAATCTCTCTTATTACCACTCCAAAGAGGGATAAAATATACGATTTAAGGTAAATTATGTGATATGTTTGAAGGTAAATTTTTTCCAGGAAGCAAAAGAAAAAAATCTAAGAAATCGAAAGTATAAAAAGAAACAGACCTTGAAAGTGTAATTGTTACGAAGGATACAAAGCGAACATCAATCTTCTTGACCCTGTTAGTGAAGCAACTCACGGTGGCTCTCTTCGAATTTTCTCACTATTTTTTCTAAAATTGTAATTTATCCAAGATTAGAGTATAGTAATAATTCAAAAAAATAATTTTATTATTATATTAGATCTTTAATCGTATTTCTAATGAATATGGTGAAAAATATCATTCATTTCTCATAAATATATTATCACCGAAACATAATTTTAAAATAAACCATATTTTATAAAATTAAATTAATATTAATATAAATATACACACAAATTATATTAATTTTTCTCCTAAAAATATCATTCTTTTTTGGACTTTGAATTTGTATTTTGTAATATGGGTGAATGAATTAATTTGTTGATATTTTTATAAATCTTAAAAAATATTATTAAATTAAATAAAATATATAAATAGATTTTTATTAATTTCATAAAATATTATCTATTTAATTATGATTTAAATAGTTTGTCATGCAAACTCCAAGCATACATTTACGTAGTATGTCATGTACAAAATTAGAGATGATTTCTACACATGATATCAACATATCATTACATTGGTTGTTCACAATTTATTTGTCTAAGAATTTTTTTCAAACAAAATAAAAATATATGTATAAAAGAAACAATATAATAATACAAAATATCAAATAAGAGCTCTTATGACTAATATAATAATACAAATAGCAAATATTAAATAATACAAATATATATTTATCAAATGGATTCTAGAAACACTACTTTTTCTTTCTTTTTTTAATCCACAAAAGCTCTTATCTTGACTCTGTTTCTTTTTATTGTTTGTTTATCCTATATTAAAATATTCCATTTTTGCCATAAAACTCAAGACAATGCAATATACATTGAGAGCATTGCCACAAACCTTCTATATTGCTCTGTCCATACACCAATCTTGACAATGATTCAATACCATTACAAGAAAAGAAAAACCTTGTACTGAGTCTACCGGTTTTTTCCACCAAAAAAGCGATGTTCATATCTTCTGAAAAATGTTTTGTCATCAAAAGAATGTAGTTTGATAATAGTTCTGTAGATTAAACCAGTTTATTTTTTTGTCCACTCACAACATGTTTGATCGCTCGGGCTTTTGCGTTCTCTACAAATTCATCATACACACATTCATGTACGTATGTGCTTGAGCCAACATAACAACATTGACCCTTCAAGTTTACCAGATTAGCTCACGTTCACTAAGGATGGGATTGATTGATCACGTGAAACACCATGGATATATTCTCCCTATGAACTTGATTTTAGGGTACATTGATGTCACCTGATTAAAGAACAAAGCGAAGTGAGCAAGCTCAACGGCCTTATCTACAACAACATTTTCGCGTACAATAAATGGAGATTTGCCCCTAAGATCCAAAGTCACCAACTTAAGATTGCTTTTGGAAGCCAACTCAAGAATCAACTGTCCAGTTGCAGTAAAACATGTCAAAGCTATGTGTAGAGAATTGTTTAAGTTCTTGAGAAGGCATATTTTGAGTCAATATGGTCTGAAAATGTTGTTAGTTTTTCCATGAAAGAAAAGCTTTACCAAAACCCCAACATCATTTAGTCTATATTGATTGTCCTAGCTATGTCTAAGTTTGTTTTGATTGCTTATGCATGATCTTTTTTGGTGAGTGATTAGGTAGTAATGGCTTATTTATATACAATACACTCCTTTAGAAGAAAATGAAATTAAAATCATAAAAAGGGTGTCTACGATTTTACTCATCACCTTATCGATTTCCATGTGGCTAGCAATGACCACACGATAAGTCTGACCAAATCCAGAAATTATGTTTACAACACCCGTCGGAAGTCCAACCTGTCACATAAATCGGAATCGTCAACAATGAGAAGAAGAATATCGATGAAACAAATTACATGATTTGATAAAATGATTTAAAATGAGAAAAATATAAATAATCAACCTAATAACATTTATCAAATACCTTTAGATGCTCTTGCACACAGACATGATGGAATTATTAAATGCAAAAAAGACTGCCATCTAGAGTTCTAAGCTATATCCAATAAACAGAAAATCAGATATCTTTGAATGGTGTAAAGCAAAGCTAGAAGATTTAAAGCTGAGGACAACATCATATATCATATCTTACCTCTTGAAGAATTTTTGTGGCGTAGAGACCATATAAAGGAGTATGCTTGGTTGTTTTCACTACAACAGTGTTTCCACATGACAATGTTGGTCCTATTTCCATGCTACCATGAGAAGAGGAAAATTCCATGGGATGGTATGCCTAACGATCCTTATTGGTTTATGGAGAATCAACACATCGTGAATACCAGTTCTATTTTGACCGACTCCATCTTTGTTCCACTTACCATTGCTCTCGAAACATGTAAGATCGGACTTCACCATTAATCCATGAATGGTACGGTAAAAGCAAACATGTAGATGTAGGTTAAATGTAAGTGCAACTTTTACGGCTACAGTACCTCACTAAATTGACGCCTATTTTCCCCGTTGTACTTCTTAAAATTCTGCTATATCTTCTCTGAGGATAATCATCTACCTGATGATAATAGAATAAGAAATAAATTGAGTTTAGTTACTAAAATGATCTAATCAAAATTAGGTTCCATCATTTTTTTTGCTCCACGTGCTCTTCAGCTCACCACATAAGGATTTGGGAACCCAAACAGATGAGCGATAATACCAGAGCTATCAAAGCGAAAGGTAGCTCCAACACAAAATCAAATGGCATGCATTGCCCCATTGAAACCACAATCAAAATTGATTATATATAAGAGCGTTCATGAATCAAAACCACAATCAAAAGTGAAAGAAAGCAAAACCTTAAGAACCAAAATCAAAAGTGAAAAAAGAAAAACCTTTAGAAACAAAATAAAAACCGAATTAATTGAAACTCCACACGTGTTTTCCCTTCATCCTCTTGTGGAAAGCTGAAGATTCTGTGGTTTTTTGGATATTGAGGCACACAAGAGAATTTACCTTCGCCATACCTCTTCCTCTGCGACAATACCATCATTTTATGGTTAAAGACAACCAAAGCTGCAAATCCACACCGAAGTTTACTGAAATGATCAAAATCAAAATGGAATCGAGCGTAACACTAAAATTAATCACAAAATAGTACCTTAATGGCGTGATTGGCTCCAAAACAACCATATAGTGGAAATGGATATAATGATTCACGAAGTTGCATTTTTTATTCCGTCGAACTGCCATGGGAGGAGATTGTTCACTCGAATTAGACGAAGGGTTGATTATAGTCAATTGTTTGTCATGATCGAGTCCTCATCGTCTTCAACAATACTTAGATCATTGAAGTTTCCCAAAAACCTTCATTCAGTTGCTTCTCCACCTCTTTCATCGTCATTTTCTTCATCCATTTCCCATATCTCTGCTTCTTTAGCGACAGTTCTTCCTGATCCGACATTTCCATCGTGTCTATTTTACCCGATGCCAATGGCCTTTAACTTATAGGTCTCTGTCCCTTCTTACTCAGTGAGTCCTGTACCTTTCTCCTCCTCTCCTTCTATTGTAGAAGCTGATAACGTCGATTTTGTTATAGTATTTTAGTCTCTTTTTATAGTTAGTTTCATCATTCATTTGAACTTTACCAAGCATTAGAGCATCATTTTGTCCTCTTTTATCGTTCACTCGTGTTATTGCAGGAAATGAAATATCGGGATACAAACACGAGTAAATGAAGCAAAACTAAGCAAACCACTCTCCTATCATCTATGGACGGTCACCATCCAAAGAATCATAAACAAGAGAAGAGAAATGGAAGTAATGGCCGCTTACAAGAAAATGGAAACAATGGCCGCTTGTAAAAATGGAAACTTTCGGTGATTGGAATAAAAATAGAAAATTTCGGTTCCTAGAACAAAAGTAAGAAGAGAACGGTTGAAGCATGAAAAGGAAACATGTTTTATATATAATAGAAGCAAGTTGCTGGAACAAAATGTAAACTTCCAACCGTCTACACAAAAATGGAAAGATTGCCGCCTACACGAGAACTGGAAACTGCAACCGTCAAAGATAGAAAATGGAAAGCTTTGTTGGAGGCAACCCAGCTATTTGTTTTCTATTTTTTTTAGTTTTTTAGTTTAAGACTCGGTTAATAAAAAACAAAAAAAAAAACACAAAAAAACCACAAAAAAAAGAAAAAGAAAAAGTAAGTACCACCAGAACGTGACTTCACTTCCCTTACCCTCGATCGGAGCTTCACATTGAGGATGCCGTTCAATTCAAGTCTGGGGGAGCAACTCACGTTTTTCAGGTGACTTCGTTTCATTTTCGTTTATTTTCTCTTTGATTTTGTAGTTTTTAGTTTGTTTTTGCTTTCGTGAGTCAGAGTCGTCCTAGGCACTTGTCCGGTGCCACGTTTTGAGATGAACCCTGAACCTAGGAAACTTAAGAAGTTGGCCTTTTCCGTGAGATTTTCCATGTTTGAGCTAGGTTTTTCCTAAGCATTAGAGCTTATTAGTCGACTGAAAAAATAGGTCGTAATTCTTTGGGAAACGGATGAATCATAGAACTTATAGGTTTAGTTTAAGGTGTCAGCCACGAAAGTAGGGGATAACTTGACTAGATCACGTGTCTATGCCTTGAGAAATGGTAGATATCATATTAGGATCGTCTGCCTTAGATGACTTAATTGGGATTGCATGATTAGATAGGTTGGTTGTTGGTTTTGGTAGTCTTGTGGTGAAACCGGATTCCTAGAACGTTTGTCTCATTGTTAAGAACTCATTAGTTTATTTGTTTTTAGTATTTCATTCTCAAAACCCATATTTCGTTTGCTTGCAAGTTTGATTCGTAGTTTGAGTTTAGGTTGTGTTGCATAGTCCCTGTGGAATCGACACCTAAAGTACTACACACGTGTCGTGCACTTGCAGGTAGTTTAAGTTATTTGTTTAACTTTGAATACACATCAACGAGTACTCGGGTTTCTTTCAGATTCCCATTCATCCTCAAGACTAAGACAGAACGACTGTCAAATGTACTTTTGGAATTCGCTTACCGTCGTATGCCTTTTGGCCTTTGCAACGCTCCGACTATTTTCTAGCGTTGCATGATGACAATCTTTTTCGAAGAGGACAATCTCGTTCTAAATTGGGAGAAATGCCATTTCATGGTGAAGGAAAGGATTGTTCTTGGACATATGATATCTTCAAGGGGCATAGAAGTGGACAAGGCTAAGATTGAGGTGATTGAGAAACTTCCTCCATCGGTTTCGGTGAAAGAGATTCGAAGTTTTCTAGGGCACACTGGTTTCTATCGGAGGTTCATCAAGGACTTCTCAAAGATCACAAAATCGTTGATGGAGTTGCTGGCCAAGGATGTCACGTTAGAATCTTTAAGGAATGCCACGACACCTTCAACATGATCAAGAGAGCATTAGTTTAAGCACCCATCATTCAACCACCGGATTGGAACCTACCATTTGAGATCATGTACGACGCTAGCGACTATGCGGTTGGAGCTGTTTTGGGATAACGAAGAGACAAAGCTTCTCATGTCAATTCCTACGTTAGCAAGACCCTAGACGACGCTCAAATCAACTATGCCACAACCGAGAAGGAACTCTTTGATGTCGTCTTTGCCTTTGACACGTTCAAATCATATCTACTTGGTTCAAAGGTGATTGTCTACATGGATCATGCAACACTCGGTATCTCTTAGGGAAGAAGGACGCCAAACCACGCCTTATCCGATAGATCCTTCTTTTGCAAGAGTTTGATCTTGAGATTCGAGATAGGAAAGGGTCGGAGAACGTTGTTGCAGATCATCTCTCTCACATCATTGTGGAGGACGAGAGATCTATCAATGAATCCTTGAGAGAGGACCACATATGCATGGTTACTTCCGATAAAACCGATCCTTAGTATGCTGATTTTGTCAATTTTCTTGCGAGCGGTAAGCTATGCTGATATGATCATGGACAACATAAAGGAACCCGAGCATGAAAAGGATGCCTTAACATTACAAGAAGGTCCCGTGATCCGTGCCAAGGATAGAGAAGAGGATGTCGGTTCCACGATCCGCCCCAAGGCGAGAAAGGATGATGCCGGTCCCGTGACCCGTGCTAAAGCTAGAGAAGAGAATACCTTATCCATACCAGCAGGTCCCGTGACCCGTGCTAAAGCTAGAAAGCTCTAAGAAGCTATCGTCAGACTACTTGCAGCTGTGCGGGTTTAAGACGAGTGCTCGAGTCCACAAGGAAGCTCCAATATCTGAATCGTACTACATGCCGAAGATCATCTTGCAACGTTCAACAATTAGGGCAAGTGTTTCGTGGGTGCTCTTTTTCCATAGTTGGTTTTGTCCCACGTGGTTTTCCAGTGGAGGTTAAGGATACCGGTCCCGTGACCCGTACTGAGGCGAGAGAAGAGGATGCCGGTCCCATGACCCTTCCTAAGGTGAGAAAGGGGGATGCTGGTCCCGTGACTATGCTAAAGCTAGAGAGGAGGACGCCTTAATCATACCAGTAGGTCCCGTGACTCGTGCTAAAGCTAGGAAGCTCCAAGAAGCTATCGTCGAACTACTTGCAGCCGTGCGGGTTCAAGATGAGTGCTCGAGTCAACAAGGAAGCTCCATCATCCGATTCGTTCAACAATTAAGGCAAGTTTTCCAGCAGCGGGTTTTTAACAAGGCCACGAATCACTTTCGTCCTCTAATTGTTGACCCGAGACTTCATACATCGATCGTATCGAATATGCTCATTACCGTCAAGTTTATTTTTATTTTTTAAATGTCTGTCCAATTAATTCACAAGCCTTCCATGGCTTGCATGCATTTATGACGACATTGAAGTCTTGCATGGCTTCCTTCTTCTTATGGCCGACCGCCCCCCTTTGTAGACATCAATCTTCTAATTTGAATATCAAACTTTTCTCTTGGAGAAATCTCTATTGTTGGTGTCTAATATCCAACAAACAAGTTTGTCCTTCTTGGTGCGTCATATCCACGAAGACAATCTTTGGTATATCGAGAGCCTTCTGCAACTCTCGTGTGACCCATCATTCCACATGCCTTATGTAGAGGAGTCTCCCGGATCGGCTGCATCAAGGATTATCTAATCACTACCTTCATTCTAGAGTGTCGATTTAGCGAGGATATCATCAAGTGGTATCAGAGCTCGCTCTAGAAAAAGGTTGGTTCATCTTCTTGGCTGGTTGGTTGTTCATAGGCCGGTAGCTAGTTTTTTGAACCGCGAGTATTGGCTACTCGTTTATTATGTATTGTACGTTATTTTTTCGTTTGTGCTACTAGTATTGGCTGCTTGTGTGCTACGTACTGCTTGTTGGCTGTCCATTTTGGGTGTTGTGTGTGTGTTCATCAAGTGCAATGGGAGAAAGTGGTGCAGAATCCACCCAAGTAAAGAAGCTATTGATTGAAGCTCTTGCGGCTTGTTTGGAACGAACTTTCAGCACAAAAATGCAGGAGTTTAGGTAGGATATTCAACAAGAAATTCAGGGTTGACAATGAGTAAATCCTACTCTCAGGCATGAGATTCAGCGAGGATCTCATCATACGCCCTGGTCTTTCTTTTCATGCGCCTAGGGAATTCTTTGTGGACATAAAACATTACTATTGGGATGATCCGATTCTTTATAGGAGATGCGTGGATGGGGTCATTCAGAGATGCATTCTCGAAGAGGAAGTAGAGAGCATCCTTTTCCATTGTCATGGATCGGATTATGGTGGCCATTTCAGCAAGTCTAAGACCGCTTCACAAGGGTTACAATCGGGTTTTTATTGGATGACCCTCTTCAAAGATGCACATCGGTATGTTTCCTTTTGTGATAGATGTCAACGGACGTGACATATTGGTAAGAGGGACGAGATGTCACAGAATTACATCCTCGAGGTAGAGTTGTTTGATGTTTTGGGTGTAGATTTTATGGGACATTTTCCCTCGTCATGTGGCAACCGATATATCTTGGTAGGTGTGGATTATGTGTCCAAATGGGTAGAAGCTATGGCTGCACCGTCTAGGGTGGTAATGAAATTTTTCAGAAAGATCATCTTTCCACGTTTTGGTGTCCCTAGAGTAGTCATTAGTGACGGAGGCTTACACATTATTGCTGGACAATTTGAATCCCTCCTTAGGAAGTATGGCGTGATGCATCGGGTAGCTACACCGTACCATCCCAAACTAGCGGCCTAGTGGAGGTTTTAAGTAGGGAGATCAAGAGCATATTAGAGAAAACTGTGTCTAGGTCCCGTAGAGTTTGGTCGATGAGATTAGACGATACAGTATGGGACTATAGGAATGCGGAGAGAGAAGAAGAGGCAGAGGTGCTGTGAGGAGAGGAGGTGGAGGCGCTGTGAGAAGAGAGGAGAGGAGACGGGGGCGCTGTAAGGAGAGAGGAGAGGAGGCGCTATGAGGAGAGAGGAGATAAGGTGGAGGTGCCGTGAGGAGAGAGGAGGTGCTATAAGGAGAGAGGCGTGAGACTCAGGAGAGGAGGGCAATTTAAGAATCGAGAATGATGAAAACTTTATGCAATCTATTTTATAACAACACCCTTTTTTAAAAATACATATATAAACATTAACTTTAGTGATTTCAACACTCTCGATTTAATCACTTGGGTTAAGAGTAACATTAGCAAATATTATGTGTATGAACATACCTGTTTGGCAATGTACTCTTTCACATCTTATTATGTGAGTTTATATCCATTAGACTAAACTACAAACGTTTTTGGAGATTTAACGTAAGTATCATTTCATTTTGGAGGTCAGAAATGACCTATCACTAGGTAGTTGAGAAGAGTAGAAGTGGATGAGAACAACTAATTAAGAATAAAAGAATTTTTGATCCAACGTTAAAATCCAAACCAATAAGATTACATTACCATTTTTAGGTTTTGGAAACAATTTACACCCTAGAAACTATGAATTAACTCTCTTCAGATATTTGATGGATCTAATGTCAAAGAAATACTAACCGCACTATTTGCAACAATGTCGATAGATATTCCCAGATCTTCGAGCATTGAAAACACCTGCACCAAAAACGACAAAATCATTTCACATTATATTCAAGCTATTAGGAAGCCAAACGGGTATTCTTATTTTTATTTTGGAAAAGAAACCATATAGACCAAGCATACAGGTGCCAACAATGTCCAACATGGTAATGTTACATTTCAGAATGATGCTCGTTAGCTCAACCTAAAATATAAAGACTCCTAAGTCAGCTGCTGTAAAACAATAATCAGACAACATGTCCAAAAATGATGTCATTTTCCCAACCTTAATCATGTCTCTTGACATGGTGATGAGAGTTCGTGAAGCATTGGGGTTGTAAGAGTTCTTAACGTAACAAGAATGTCACCATCTCTTGCAGATCTCATCGAGTGGATGCAAGACCTGCGAACGAAATTATGCTTTCTACCTTTATATTCCCTTCTAAGTCACGTTCTTTCTCTAGTTCATCCGCGTTCTAGATTATCTTTGGATCAAAGAACTTGCTATATCAAGTTTGAGATTATAGAAGTCGATACTTGAAAGGAAAACACCCCATATCTTCCATTCTTCTTCCCCGTAGCCACTGTATGTGAAGTATGTGCAACCTCTGCCATTAACCTCGCTTCTACTATCCAAATCTAACATGGGTTTGTTTTCAAGAGCGAGAACCTTAAAGAAATGCAAGAAAAAGAAGGTCGAATCTCTCGTAAGTCTTCGCAGGTTCATCTTCCATGAATTTCTTATGAAAAAAACGAATCTGATTCAAATTAAACAAAAATCAGAAGGTGAGATAAGGTGGCAGCGAAGGAAAGACACTAACGGTGTAGGCTAAATCCATGGCATAAGGCTTTTTGTGAGCCTTAACTATAGCCCTTATAGGCTGTAACATAACCTGATCATCAGAATCCCCTTCCATGTGGTGGAGGAGGGAGGATGTGGTGGTTGCTCTTACAACGGCGGGATAAGGTTTCCTGTTATGCTTGAGCTCTCCACAGTCTTCAACAGCGACTTGATGGTGGGTTTTATTCTCTCCCCATCCCGAATATTTTCCTTTTCCCTTGCTTTGGCGACCCGGAAGGAGCTTTACAGGTTTGCTCGAGCAAATCCACGGGTTTATTTTAATGAGTCTATGCTAACTAGAGCTATTTGAAAGTAATATTAAAAATTTATATATTTTAAAAAAATGTTATGGGACGAAAGTTGGGAGAGCCAATGGATTAGATAATCAATATATTATATTTTAAAATATATTATATTTTAAAATAATAGACAAGTTTATATGTTAAAAATAATTAATGTATGATAAATTTATTAATTAATATGTGAAAAATTAATTTATACATTTTTTATTAATTGATAAAGTTTAATAATTATTATGAAATTTTCAGTTATGATAAAAATAATATATTTTTGATATTTATATATAAAATCTATATATTAAAATTTGAATAATTTGAAAACTTGTCGATCAATCCAATCCCTCAACCTTCCATTTAAGCAACATGTATTTGTATTTTTTTTTTCAAAAAAATCTAAATTGAGTCATGACGACTCTTCTATTTTCATATTCAATCTATCGATTCTTCCCCTCCCACCATGTTTTCTAAATCCTCTTTGATTTTTTGTCTTCTCTCCTCAAACCGATCAGCTTAACTAAGTAAATTTTGAGATGCAGACATTTTCAGATACTTCTTTTGATTGATGGTGTTGCTTCTCCTACAATCACCGTAAAACAACCTGGTCCTACACCTCACGCAGCTCCAAATGCGAACATTTTCGCATCTCTCCGAAACCTCCAGTTAGGGATCGACAAGGATTTGGAGAGGCGGCGAAGAAGCAATAGCAATGGCATCGATGGCGAACTAAGGGTGTACTTACTTCCCTTTCGACAGCTTCGAGCAAGGCGATTGACCTGTACGAGAGCCCTGGCAAAGGGAAGTCGGTTGGGTGATGGTAAGGTGGCTGATAGGTGAAGAGATGCGATCAGAGAGGCGACGACAATGAACCATCATTTATCATTACACGAAACTGTGGTAGAATATGAATGGACACTAAGGTAACCGATTTCATCCACTATCTCCCTTTGCGTCCCCCTTTCATCCCCTGTCAATTTTGCCTTGTATAAGGCGAATCGCCTCTGAGGTAACCGATTGTGTCCTTTCTCTCCCTGTAAATCTCTCTTTTATTAAATCTCCCCCTCTATCCTTTTTATGTCGATCTTGAGAAGAAGAACACAAAAGCAGAAGCAACGACATATTGAGAAGAAGAATGAATGGTTAGAGAAATTGAGTTCAATAAAAAAATTCCACTTCATTAATCGTTTACCATGAATGGCTTCATCTAAATCCGTCAGGATCGGCCGCATGTATTCGTCCTTATTATCCTCAAAGCTGCCCTTGGTCTGACTTCCCCTCTGTCTTGCAATGTTTCACTCTTCTTATCGTCATTTTGTCGTTGCAGCCTCTCACTCCTTTTCCTTGAGAGGATCTCTCGTGCCCTACATCTTTCGCCCTATATTCTTCTTCTACTCGGTGATCTCTTTTGCGTTGTAGGTAATCCTTCTGTTTCTTCTCCATATATTCTTATCCTCCATCATCGTTTCGTGTTCCCGCTTTCTTTTCGGCTTCTCTCATGACTGAAAATCTTACATTTAATGTGATTTCGGATTTTAAGTTTAGATTGCTTCTTCTCCTCTCTATTCGACAAGTATTAGTTGAGGAATTGTTATGTGGTTCTTGTAGTCTTGCGAATTACTTCGGAATTTGTTAGAGTATCTTCCATTTTTTCGTCTTCTTCCTCAGCACCAAGTTATCTCTTTCAAGCTCGAGGTAATCCTTTTGTTTCTTCTCCATTTATTTTTTAGTTCCATTAAACTTTCATATTTACAATTTCTATTCGGATAATTGCATGTCTCTAAATATTCCGTGAATATTATTTCGGATTCCAGATTTAGCTTGTGTCTTATCCTCGCTATTCATCAACTATTTATTTAGGAATTGTTCTATGGTTCTTATAGGGTTATGAATTACTTCGAAAGTTGATAGGATTTCTTCTAATATTTTGTTCTGGAATTCAAGGTTTTTGTCTAGGTCTCTAATGGTTCTTAATATGTTTTATAACGTAAATGTTGTTGAATTCTCATTCAGATACATGGTTTTGGGAGTTCACCACATTGGCCTGCTTTGCCAAAGTCTAGATCGATTGTTTGCGTTTTATGAGAACATTCAAGATATTCCAATTCAATCTTAGGGTGGTTGGAACTTTCATTTACGAAGTAATATGTTTCCTTTCTTTTCCGATGAACTCAGATCTTGAGGTAAATGAGGCAAGGTTGCATGATGAGCTTCCTTACATATTGGATTGGTTATGGATTGGTACAGAGATGATTCATTCTGATAGGTCTTCCTAATGTAGACCCAATATCAAGTCGTCCTGAGCAAGGAATGTCATTTGACTCACCGGAGTTAAACTTGCTCTAGAGGAGATATCAACTGTTTTAAAATATATATTGCTTGTTTGTCTCTTTCTTCATTCTGATCTTGTTTTGGAATGATCTCAGGCCCAGATTTGAAGAAGGACATATTTGAAACACTATACTACCACGTTTTTAAAAGCATCTTCCGAGTTTGCCGCTGAGGATGGTTATTATGAGACATATCAATGAAGTCCTGCATGAGTAAGGTATGCATTCTCCATCCAAAACTTCAGTGTGTATGGAGTCATCTTTGTCACATGTTGTTGTTAATTGCTTGATGCCTATTGGATGAAATCTTTAAGGAATACTTCAACCTGACATGTGGAATGTAACTAGCTTTGGCCACTCGGAGTGTCCCCCTTTAAGGAATCTTATCTTGAAGAATTGTTTGAGGAATTCATTACATGTCTATATGTCGTTCCACTAACATTTTTACTTTCGATCAAATTCATTTTTTCATATACTTATGCTCAATAAGGGACTTGCAAAATAACAGCGTGTAGAGAATTCTTCCTGAAATTTTGAAAAATTGAAGAATCTTTGTCTGTCGTAAGTGCACACCCAAGAAATATAGCGGTGTGATTTCAAGATCTTTGTGTTAACATTGTATTAATAGAGAGTGTGCTTGAAAAATTGATTCCATTGCAAGGACAGTTGCTTACAAACATTCTACTTTGACCATGACAACAGTGGACATTCTATCCATGCTTGCTGGAGTCTACTTGGAGAGATGTACAACATAGTTTTCTTTGTGCTTTCTCAATGTGTTGGTTGCTACTGCTTGATTTTTTGAATTGTTTGTCATGAACCCTCTGTTTTATGTAGTTCGTTTCAACTTTCATTATAGAAATTGCTAAAAAAGATAACATGAATGGCTTTTTGGATGCATTTGTTATGTTTTTTTATTCATCCAATTTTCTGATTGGTTCATATTGGGATTGTCACTCATGACTTCCTGTATGAGGATGTTTGTTCTACATGTTCTCTACAATTTGTTTTTGGTTACTCGAGAAATAGAAATGTATATTTCGTGTTTATTTGCTTATAATGCTCTACAATTCTTCTGTAATGATAACACTTAGTGAAACCTTCCTCCTAAGAGACATCTAATCGTTTTTTATTGCATGATGGTAGTAAATATAAAGATATCGACAAAAATATAAAAGATATAATGGTCATTAGTTATAATATCTTAAATAATATTATTTAATTAGTTTAAAAAGTATAACATTTTACCAATTAATAATAGAAAAATTAACTATTAGAAGGGGAATTTCAAAAATATCTTTACAGGGTTAAATTCAAAAATATTTTTATAGGGTTAAATTCAAAAATACCATCCTTTCAAAAAAAAAAATTCAACTTCTACTTTTAAAATATTGATAATCTCATATTACTCTTGTCGGCAATTTTTCTCTTTCCTCCAAAGCACCTCTATTTCTTTCTCTCTTCCTGTGGCGCTAAAATTACTGTTCTCCCACACCACAACAGATTCGGCGAGAGTAGCTTGAAATCGGTATTAGATTCGCTAGCAATAGGTTGGAATCGTTTGTTGTAAAAAAAGAAGCTTGTAATTAAGCACGTACCGTAGAAAAATCAGGTATGTATAGTGAGTTTTTTGTGTTTCGTTTGTGTTTTTCTTGTTTCTTTTGTGAATTATGAAGCACTGGGTCAATATAAGACTCGTTTATTGAAAACGAGTCTAATCGAGTCATATTTATTGAAATGTCAAATAATCGAAATCAGTGACTCGGTCACAGAGTCGTACGGTCGTAGGGGTCCAAGTGACGCAGAGGTAAAGGGGTCGCAAAGGGGTCAACGGGTCGTAGGGTTCCAAGGGTTGTAAGGGTACAAGGGTTGCAGAGGTACAAGGGTCGCATAGGCACAAGGGTCGTAGAGGTACAAGGGTCGCAAAGGGGTACAAGGGTCATAGGGGTACAAGGGTCGTAGAGGGGTCAAAGGGTCGCAGGGGTACAAGGGTCGAAGAGGTACAAGGGGCGCACGGTCGCACAGAGTCACAGAGTCTCATCGAGTCGCACGATCGCAATGGGTCATAGATTACCCCTCTTTTTATGTTTGTGTTACAGGTGTAATGGATACGGTGGATGAGAAAATCACACTGATTTATTTTTTGTATGATGGTACAAAAGAACACAAATAGAGAATTTGAATGGGTTGGTAGAGTTCAGGAAAACCAGAAAGTATTTTTCTATTGTCCTCTGGTTAATTTGACATACCGACAACTGATTGATGAGTTATGCGCAAAGATGATGGTGGGAAATAATACAGCGAAGTTGAAGTTAAGCTATTTGCCCAATATATGTGAAAATAGGAAGCTGACATATATAATGAATGACAAGCATCTTATTTGTTATTTGTTCAATCGCATAAAAGGAATTCGACCATGCTGTATGTGGATAGAATCAGCAAGTGTGAAGTGTGAAATCGAAATTGAGAGGGAAATTGCGCTTATAATTCCTGCTTTTGGAAGTATTGCTAAAGAAAGTGAGGATCGGGGTATTGTAGATTATGATGATTATATTATTGTAGGTCTAAATAACAAAAGTAGAGTTGAGAGTAATCCAGAAACAATAAATATTTTGGATTCGGATAATTGTGATACTGAACATACAAGCGGGTTAAGAGAAGATAGTGAGTGTGCCATGAATGTGGTAGTTGATGGAGTTGTTTGTGGCAGTAATAAAGTTGATGTGCTAACAGAGCATAAGTATTGTGATGGTGAGAATAACTCGAAAATGATAGTTCACGACAACGAAATAATATCTTCGAGTTCGAAGATGGATTGGATCTTAAAATTGGGCAAGAGTTTGATAGCAAGAAGAATGCACATGCATTTGTAAGGAGAGGTTCAATCGAAGCTTCGTTTAGATATACAACATTGAGATCTGATATGATGCAAGTTTGCCGGAAGTGGTTGTAAATGGAAATTACGCGTGGCAGCAATCCCGAATTCCAAACGGTTTAGTGTGAGAACACATCATCCCATTCATAACTATTCACCTGTATCTAAATGGACCGAAGCTACAAGGGTACATTGCAAATGGTTAAGAATTATTTGAAAGAGGAATATGTCGAAAATTATGAAACACCTCCAGCAAAAGAATCGTGTGAAAGCAAAATACGGTGCCTATATATCGTATTTGATGGCAATAAGAGGCAAATGAGATGCTCAAAAGGAGATTCGTGGTGATGACTATGAACATTATAGGAGGTTTCCAGGGTGGTTGTACATATTTACAAAAAGAAATCTCGCATCTGTCGCAAATATTCAGCTAAACAGTGATGGGAAAAGCTTCAAATACCTTTTATGATTGTCGGAGCGATTATAAGAGGATGGAAATACATGAGTAAAGTGGTTGTTATAAATGCAACATTTCTGACAAGAGTGTACAAGGGATTATTGATTGTGGTGACCACGCAAGATGATGAACATCACTAATATCCTATTGCATGGAGAATAGTCAACAGAGAGAAGGACGAATCATGGACGTGGTTTATGTCAAGATTGAAAGAGGTGATACCGGACGAATGTGATGTCGTTGTGATATCGGATCGCCATAAAAGCTTGATCAAAACAGTCTAACAACTGTACTCGAGACAAACCCCGTCTTCTTTGTCGAGACAAACCCCATCTTCAAAATCCAACATCACTGACAGTGTTTGGAACGTGACAACCGAAACAACGCTGACTTCAAAAAAAAGAAAGGTTTGTTAGTTAATGATTGTGTAATACTATATTATTTGTATTATTTTGATTAAATCTTTTGTGACTTTCATCATTATAATTCGATAAATTCTTCAATTGGATTAAATTAGAACCCATCCAACTCATGCGATCCAATATGACCCCATGTGCGACTCAGTCGATCCATGCGACCTCATGCGAACAAATATGACTCATGCGACCAATTTGACCCTTCCGACCCATGTCTAATTTAGAATCAATATAGACAATAACATAAATAATACCGACATCCGACAAGTTCTTAAAACACTACTATTGCTTTTGAAACACAGGCATTGGTTATACACAACTTAACTAGGGATGCATGAGTCATAATCTGTTTTAACAATTAATTGACATTGTAAATGTATTGTTTGATTTGTTTTTTTTTACATTTTATCATTATAAACCCCGTAAATTCATCGAGTTCGCATCTATTGATCAATATATGCGACCAAGCGACCCGTGCGACCCTCATTTGACATTAACTAGTTTGACGTTGTAAATGTATTGTTTTGATTGTTTTTTACATTTTCATTATAAACCCGTAAATTCATCGATTTCGTATGTATTGATCCTTATATGCGACCAAGCAACCCATGCGACCCTCAATTGGCATTAATTAGTTTGACGTTGTAAATGTATTGTTTTGATTGGTTTTTGACATTTTATCATTATAAACCCGTAAATTCGTCGATTTCGTATCTATTGATCCTTATATGCGACCATGCAACCTATGTTATTATCGATATATTTGAGTTGTATACGTCTAATTTAGAATCAATATAGACAATAATATAAATAATATCGATGTTTTGAAAAAAAATGTTGAATGTATTATTCAATTTTTTTCAAACTTATCCAACGAGTTCTTAAAACACTACTATTGCTTTTGAAGCACACGCATTGGATATATACAACTGAACTAGGGACACATGGGTAATAATCTGTTTTAACCATTGATTGACGTTGTAAATGTACTTTTTATTTTTTTTTGTCATTTTATCATTATAAACCCGTAAATTCGTCGAGTTCGCATCTATTGATCAATATATGCGACCGATGTGATCCTCAATTGGCATTAATTAGTTTGACGTCGTAAAAATGTATTGTTTTGATTAGTTTTTGAGATTTTATCATTATAAAACCGGAAATTCGTCGATTTCGTATTTATTGATCCTTATATGTGACCATGCGACCCTCAATTTTCATAATTAGTTTAACGTTGTAAATGTATTGTTTTGATTGGTTCGATACTTTTCATCAAATTTGAAAAAATTTGAAAAATGTAACGTCTACGACCCTTATACTTCTGCAGTCATGTCTTTTCGAATTCCATCTAACAGTGATTCGATACCAGGGTCATGTTCCATCAATTTCCTTTTTTAAAATAACGACACACACACACTCTCTCTCTAACTCTCATCATCTTCCATTAATTTTCCCGAAAATACCACATTTCCCTCCTTTTTTCAGAGAGATTTTTCGCGCTATATGGAGAACTACATTGTAATCTTCTTCATCTATCAGTATGTTACATGTAGAGAATGTACATATTTGACTTTGTTGTTCGTTTTTTGTTACAGGACATCCCGAAGATCTTCTTCGATGATTATATTTATGGGAAAACGAGTGACAACAACACAACAACGCTTAAATGGAATGGGTCTAAAAAACATGGACAGTCAAGTTGGATGGCTCTACATTCACTAATGGATGGAAAGATTTATCCAACGACCTACACTTACGTATTGGGGATTACTTACTTTTTCGTCACAAATGTGACATGGTCTATTATGTTACCTTTGCGAAGGTGACATGGTCTTTCACGTCACCTTCGCCATTCCTGCTCAGAGGATTGTCACGGTGGTACTAGTCACTCGTTCGAATCTGGCTGTAGATGCATTGGTAAGTGACCTCAATACGGACTTAGGTGATGTCGCGATTTGGATAAGGATTTTCAAGATTTTTATTCCTTTCTACGGATATCATAGACACTTCCGATAGGGTTTGCAAGGTGGAGAGGTCTTTGTCATAGACGATGTAAGATATATATGATGAAAGGATACATGCTGCTATGGGAGGGATATCTAAGGCCCGTGGCACGTGGTGACGCTACCATCAGAAGGGGTTAGAGAAAGTTTTGTCACGACCATGGACTGACCCAAGGTTGTACCCTCGAAGTCGAACTGTATTCCCATGGACCAACACCAATTCTTCAGTTTTCCCTCAACGAGGGCCTAACAATAACATAGTTTGATTTCATTTGTATTTTGATTGCTCTAAACCTCTTTTGAACAAGAACATTCCTTTGAATTTGAACTTCATGTTTGTATTTTTTTGGTTTTTTTACAATTATTCAATAGTAAATATTATTGTTAGTATATCTGTTTTTGTGGATTTACTATTATTTTAACAGGGTTACAGGGGTCTAAGGATCGCGACGGGTCCAAGGACCGTGAGGGATCCAAGGGTCGCAGAGGTCCAAGGTCGCAGAGGGACATGGGACGCACGAATCCAAGGGTCGCAGAGATTTGAGTCAATTATTTGTAAATAATTGTATTGGTAAAAATAAATAATAAATTATTCATATTATTTTTAAATAATTGTATTTGTAAATAATAAATAATAAATTATTCATATTATTTTTAAATAATTGTATTTGTAAATAATAAAGGTCGCAGGGGTTCGAAGGTCGTAGAGATACAAGGGTTGCAGAGATAAAAGGGTCGCAGGTTCAAGGGTCGAACGGGTAAAATCGTCGAACGACCCTTATACTTCTTTGACCCTTGTATCTCTGCGACCTTTGTGCCTCTGTGAGCTTCGGATCCCCGCGACCCTCGGATCATTGTACCCATTCAACCCTTGATCCTGCGACCCTTTTACCCATGCTACTTCTTTTATTATTATGAAGAAATTTTAAAAAATAACAATGTACCAAATATTTAAAAAATAACAATGTACCAAATATTTAAAAAATAACATTGTACCAAATATTTACATCTTCCATTCCCAAAAAATAACAAGTTAATCTCGGGGTCGCAAATGTAGTGCAAAATATTACGTGCTTTAAGGCTTCTACGAATTTGTAGGCGTAAACACCACAGTCATTCGAAGTTTTTTTCAGTGTCAGACCTTCATAATACTCATATTTCCATTCATCTTCTCCAAAAGCCAAAGAAGGAAACCCTCCAAGAATGAACATCTTGGGGACAACTTTTCTTAACTCTCAATCGCCGGATTGATATGCGTTTCCTTAATCCTCCGCTGGTACTCGTATACCGTGATGCATCGGGTTTTGAAATCCGCTTTGATGACTAACCAGTGACATCCTACATATATACTCTTAAGCGATGGAATGTTAAGAACCGAGACAAAGCCTTCGAAATCACTCATTGGTTCCGTACTTCTGAATGGATACTTGTCATTCAAACAATCACTAAGAAATTCCGGCAAAGTGTCCATATCCTCGTACGACCACATCTTGAGGATCTGCATGAAAGCAACAGGACAAACGTAAAGTTTCTTAAATATCGCGGAGAATGTCTTCATGCGATAATATTGCACCAATAGGGCCTTATCCACTTGCTGCAAAAAAATTTAACACACATGAATACATATGACACAAAATGACCTCTGTGACTTCGGGGTTAAAAAAACTTACATCATCTTCAAGCCATACGTCGGGCTTTAATATAATTTCCCAAAACTCTGGCCCCCGGGGAACATCTTGATCAGATTTCCACCAACTCTCATGTCTAGGTTTCGTTAGGAACATATATAGAGCAATCAACCTTTCACCGGTTGCGTCAATGAACGAAGGTTCTCGGGTTATGAAGCCCTTTTCTAATCCCTTGGGCTTCCACTAGAACGAAGATTCTTCAACCACCTTTTTATCGGGTTCTTAAACCACCTTTTTTCAGGTTCTTGAACCACCTTCTTTTCGGATTCTTGAACTCCACCAACATCTTTCCCTCGCCCTCTCCCTCTCACTGTTCTTGCTCATTTCGCCGGTGGAGGTTCAACATATGCCTTCCGTGGTCTTAAAACTCGTTTAGGTATCAATCGAGGTTCAACATATGGCGCAGACTCCTTCGATAAAGGTCCAACACCTGCACAAAATTTACTTTATTAAACATATGGAGACCAATGCGACCTATATAGACCGATGCGACCTTTGTGACTCAAAATATCGTACTTACTTGGTGGAACCTCCTTATCTTTAGAGGGGACCTCTTCGACAAGGATCCACTGTAGTATCCTCAGAAGGAACCTCCTTATCCTTAGAGGGGACCTCTTCGACGGGATCCACTATAGTATCCTCGGAAGGAATCTCCTTATCCTTAGAGGGGACCTCTTCGACGTGATCCACTATAGTATCCTCAGAAGGAACCTCCTTAGAGGGTACCTCTTTGACAGGATCCACTGTAGTATCCTCGGAAGGAACCTCCTTAGGGGCGACCTCTTCGACAGGACCCACTGTAGTTTCCTCGCCAATGACTTCATCGACAGTAACCACTGGAGCATATGAATAAAATTACTTCATTCATTAGACTCATCATTCGCTACTTGATGCGACCCTTGCGACCCATGGGACAAATGTGACCCATGCGACCTATGAGAACATGCAACCTTTGTGACTCAAAAGACCGTACTTACTTGGTGGTACAGGACCCACTGTAGTTTCCTCGTCAAGAACCTCCTCGTCAGCGACTTCATCGATAGTATCCACTGGAGCATCTGCATAAAATTACTTCATCCATTAGACTCATCGTTCGTTACTTGATGCGACACATGGGACATATGTAACCCATGCGACTCTAACGACCCATCGACTTATGTGACCCTGTAACTTATACGACCATGTGACTTATGCATCTTAGCGACCCATGTGACTATTACGACCCATGCCGACACTCGATGGAGCAACGAATGCAGTAACCTCTCCGAAAATGTATTCAGTTAGAGGAATTACGGCAGCAAATGCGATATTTTCAACTAATCTCAAAATGTTTGCCAAATCCTCTTATGAGCCATCTACAGAGTCATTTTCAGCCTCTGACTCAACCGGCTCTTTTCTTGACACTAGATATCGATGTCGAAGGAATTCAAAATCATCATCTCTAACAGTGGTGGAAGATTGGTTTGCGGTGCTCGCATCTTTCTCGACAGATTTTGATTTTGCCTTTTCAGCACCTTTAGGATTTCCCGACATCCCTTATAAGATCTCTTACGACGTTGATTATTCTTTTCTCCGACTTCTTTATTTCCTTCATTAATTTTTGCTCCAGTGTCAGACGGACTGCAACTTCTTCTCCTTCAGCTTCATCCTCACCTTCTCTTGCAGCTTCAGCTTCAGCATCACCTTCAACATCACCATCTCTTCATTCATCTTCGTCATCTTCAATCTTTATTAATTTTTCTCCCATGCTATTTTTCCTCTTAGTCACCTTCCCTTTTCCCTTCTTTTGATCACCAAGAACTGCTTTTCGCATCAACAGTTATTGCTTAAGGATATCCTCCCAACAAATACCCTTCGGATTTCTACGAAGATGTTCCATCCATATATAAACATCGGGATCGTGGAATCCCTAACCATTATTACCCTCTGTGTAATTGTTACCCTTGTGTAATTGTTACCTTAGAATCTTCGATCAGCCTTATCACATCTAGATACTTCAGGTTAATACTGGATTTAACCATCTTCTTACACATTCTTGGGCATGATGGATCCACATCCATAACATCAACATACCATCCCTTTCCGCCCAAACTAAGGATGGTTTCGAATGTAAATAACCAAAACATTAAAACAAAATGATAAGAATACAAAAAGTACGAAAACATTCAAGTTATTCGAATAAT
>CM071861.1:21243133-21278562 GCA_036759665.1 Gynandropsis gynandra
CATCCATATTCGTTCGTTTGCAAGTATAAGTCATGGTTGGAATTTAGATAGAGTTGTTTAGTCTATTCGGGTTCGACACCTAATATACTACACACGTGTCGTGCACTTGCGGATAGTTTAGGTTATTTTATTTAACTTTGAGAACGCATCACTTGCGGCAAGTATCCATAATCTTCTCAAATGTGTAACGCCCCCACGGAAAGCCTTCACAAAATTCCAAGTCATCAACCATGTCAATGAGATCATGGTTGATCGAGTTGTCTGATGAAGGCTTGTGAGCCATAACTTGCGCCAACAACATCAAAATTGCTAACCTCGTCCGGTCGTTGGAGTTCTTCGCATTCACAAGCTTTCCAATGATTTGTGCAGGGGTCACCTTTCCACGGCCGAAATTCTTCCGCCTAAATGTATCACCCCTTTTGGACTCCCATCCTTTCGGATATAGTCCGCATTTCAATCCGGAAATTAGTGTGTGCTCCACTATAGAGTACCGGATGAGAACACCGTTTAAGACGAACCATAACTCCTTCTTGTCCCGTACAATCACGGAGTGATTTAGGAGGATAGACATTTGAACCTTAGTCAATGTGGAGTCAAATTGGAAATGGAATAAATGCCTAAATTGTGACTCCTTCTCGAAGTAACGCAACTCGTATTCATCTAAGATTCCTCTCAGCTTTGTTATTGTCTCGTGAGGATAACACTTGGTGGTGATATTTGACATTCTGTCCACATGCTTGAATTCCTACAAAAACTTCGGCTTTGGCGCCACCTATAAAATGACCAATTAATTAAGAATAGTTATACTTCTACCGAATCAAACGACCCATGCGACTCAACTAACCCATGCGACTCAACCGGCCCATGCGACTCAAACGACCCTCGGACCCTCTGCAACACTCAACCGACTCACTGAGACACAAACGACCCAGGCGACTCAATTGACCCATGCGATTCAAGCGACCCACGGGGTATAATATCAAGCGACCCATGCGACTCAAATGACCCTCGCGACCCTTTGCGACGCTCAAACGGCCACTGTGATCCAAACCGACTCACTAAGACAACCGAATCAAACGACCCTTAGACCCCTGCGACACTCAAGCGACCATTGCAGCCCAAACCGACTCACTGAGACTATTAACTCAAACGACCCTTAGACCCCCTGTGATGCTTAAGCGACCATTACGACCCAAACCAACTCAATCACACAACTGATTCACTGAGACAACCGAATCAAATGATCCTTAGACCCCCTACGAGGCTCAAGCGACCATTACGACTCAAACTGACTCACTGAGACAACCGACTCAAACGACCCTTAGACCCCTGTGACGCTCAAGCGACCATTGCGGCCCAAACCGACTCAATGAGACAACCGACTCTTACGACTCAATCGACTCACTCTCACTCACACCCATTTCAAATCAATAAACCATTTTACGACTCGACAACCATCAAAACCCTAGAAATCGATCTACTTACACTTATTGATGCCATTGAAGATTGACTTGTGCTCTCTTCTTCACTGCTGCTGCTAATTCTAGTAATTTCCTTCTTGCCAACTTCAAATCGATCCCTCTCAAGTTCGAAATCACTTCGTCTTTCTTGCTCTAAACTATGAAACAGGTTTTCACGTCTAAAAACTGTTCGTCTTCCTTACTTTTGACACGGTTTGACAGTTTTTTACGTCGAAAAACTGCAGAACGTGTATTTTTTCACGTTCGAAAATTAAGAGCAAATTTGTTTTTTCTTCAGTTTTTTTTCCGATTTAATAATTATTTTAAGGAAGGGTATTTTTGAAGCGGATTAGCCCTACGAGGATATATCTGATATTCTGTCCCTATTAGAAGAGATAACACTTTTGTTTAAAATAAAAAAACTAAATCTATGATGTTTGTACATATGTCATTCGAACTATTTTTTTTCTTTCTTTTGAGCTGATGTACAACAATCATGATAAATTTATAATGGTCAACGTAAGATAAA
The DNA here is from genome assembly GCA_036759665.1 of Gynandropsis gynandra. Lineage (NCBI taxonomy): Eukaryota > Viridiplantae > Streptophyta > Magnoliopsida > Brassicales > Cleomaceae > Gynandropsis > Gynandropsis gynandra. The sequence goes on from CM071861.1 coordinate 21,245,123, forward strand.
CTATATCCTCAACTTTAAACCATAGTATGGACATGATAACCATCCAAATGATACCATAGCAACTTTTCTCTTATGAAGTGGCAGTCCACTTCGAGGGGAAGTTGCTGGATCCATTAATGATATAGTTGGGAGCTTCTTTTATTTGTATTATGCGAATATATCTAAATTTATTATTTGTATTTTATTTGTAAATTCAGATATTTATAAATACGAATATTTGGCGGATATACGGATATCCGTCAAATATATGGATTTTCGTATCCGAATCTAAATTTTTTAACGTGTAAAATATATATAAATTTTTAATAAAAAACCAATAACCACCAAATATAATCTAAAACAAAAATTCAAATCGCACAAAGATGTAAAGATACATAATATAAATGAAACAAATACAAAATCTTCAAATTCATCTCCATATCAATCATTTAAATTTATTTTCGTAAATGATTCTATGAATATCGTTAATCCACCTAAAATAATGAAACGAATTGTTAAATTATACACTAAAATAAAATTCGTAAAAAAGTTATATATTTAGTAAGTTCTGCATTTTTTTCGTATATTGTAATGTTTCTATAACATTATCTAACTCATTTGGATTAATATCAATCTGAAGTGTAAATTAAATCTTTAACAATATTAGTTATTTTAAAGTATTTGACATTTTAGTTCTTCAATCATAAATATATTGCATATTTGTCTATATATATTTATATAATAAATATTTAAATAAGATTACTGATGTTTTTTAATTTCAATTTGATCATTAAAATCAATTTTGTTATATATGTATCTATATATTAACAAATTTTATATTTAATATTTACGGTTACCAGTAGTTCGGATAATTGAGTCTACTATTTGTATTTGTATTTGTCGTATATATGATTTTTAATATATTTATTTGTATTTGTATCAGCGGATATTTAAATTTTCGGTTCGAATACGAATCGGATACGAATACTTCGAATATTTTGTCCAGCCGTACAAAGAAATATAATTTGAAATTAAAAAATTATTTAAGAAACTTTAAATTTAAGAAAAAACTAAACATAATTTGAAATTAAATAATAATAATAAATATTTAAAAAGGCAAATTAAATAAAAAGATTATAATTAAAATGGTTCTATTCTCGTTCATGTTAAACCCAAAATTTATTGGGCCTTAATGGGTCTAAATGGAGGGATTGTTCGGCCGTACAAGTTTGAAGCCCGTTTATATTTATGAATATTGGATAAAACGGATGTAGTCTATGATATCCTTTCGCATTCGTCTTCCACGCACCTGAAGGAACTCATCAATGGCGTCGCTGATACTCGGTGCTCCTCCTGTAGCTGCCTTCGCTTCATCTCCCAGTGTCTCTTATTCACGATTATCATTTTCTCGCTCCGAAACTATAGGAGTCTCTGTCTCATGCTTCACTCCTTCCTTGTCTCTCTCTGTCCTGCCTTCAGCTTCCATTCCTCTCGGTAATCTCTCTCTCTCTCTCTCTATCTTTCCTTGATGTTTTGTTGGTCTCATTTATGAAATATTTTCGCGGTTTCAGTGTATTGTGGCCGAGGAGACAGGAAGACAGCGAAAGGAAAGCGTTTCAGCCACTCGTTTGGGAATGTAAGTGTTGCTTTCCCGGAGTATGAGTTTTTGTCTGATTGATGTCGAACTCTTAGGCTACTATTTCGTGTTTTCAATACAAATTGTGGTTAAATTTGTTTGAGATTCGATTTCGTCAGGCGAGGCCTCGTAACAAGAAGAAGGGGAGAGGACCGCCGAGATTGTCGGTTCCTCCCTCTCCGCCGAGGAAGGATAAGTTCGATGACGGCGAAAAAATCAAAATTGAAATCGATGAGTCCCTCTTCTCTAATTAGAGTCGTAGTTCATCGCTGTAATTCGAGTAGAGGCCTTGATGCTGCGATTCTTTGTTGCTAAACATCTATAATTCCTCTTGTTTCTAATGGTCTCTGTTCTTTCTGTAAAATTTATGCTTTGGTTATTGATTTCTTCTTTTGTTTAAGTGTTGTTTGATCTTTGTGGAACAATGTCTCTCCATGATCTGTTTCAGTGTATGATTTAACCTAAGAGCTTTTCAGACAGTGATCCTTGTGGTGGAGAGGTCTCGAGTATGGACTGCATTTTTAAGGGTCGAAAAACATGAAACCAGAGGAAGAAAACATGATTCTTGCAGCAAGACAGTTTGAAACGTTATCAAGATCGTAAAAGCCTTTACATGAGAGCAGAAACAGAATGACACTGACAAAATATATCTGAATCTTGAAAAAGGAAGAAGAAGTTTAATTATGATAAAGGGTTTGTCCTGGAGAATACGTAATGTTTTGGCAGATCGTACAATGAGTTGATATTAGTCTGTGCATGAGGCTTCCTTCCTCTATCTCCAATTGCCGCGTCACTTTGTTCCATAGATGTATCATGTAACTTCGGGTGCTCATGTCTTTTGCTGTCTTCTCCACCCATTTTGCTTCCGCTACGGTTGCAGGTTTCTTGAAAAGCCTCTGGATCTTGATCCAATTCACCGGATAAAAGGCGTCAGGTGGGAAGATTGTGAGATTGTATTCAGGTTTGTTTCCTAATCTCTCGATGACTCTTGAAACCAGGTAAGGGCTGTTATAGCCCCATCTGTTTCCATCGAAAGTTGTTGCATACTCGTGCAAGAATTCAAATAGTAGTGGATGGTAGATATCAAAGATCATCACCGCATTGTTTAGCCTTGTCCATCGCCCGGTTACTCTGTGGACACTCTGTGCCCCAATTGCATTTCTCAGGCCCCTCAGGTTGTTCAAGAATATGATATCGGTGTCTAGATAGACTCCTCCGTACTTGTACAGCACCGCAAGTCTTGTGAGATCGGAGAGATTCATAAACAAGGGGATAGAACCAGGGTCCATCGTGCCGCTCTTTAACGTTTTGAGCCAAGGTTCTGCCGGGGTATTCTGGACAAGAAATGGTATATCTGGTGTCACCGCAAGAATGTTGAAACCTCGATCGAGCAGTGGCTTTAGGATGTTGTATCCTTTTAGCGAATCCAAAGTGTTCGATAGAATAACTAAGCAAGCATCTGGACTGGTGGTGAAGAGAGTATCAACAGCCAAGAAATCTCTAGGTCCAAAAGACTTGGCCGGTGAAAGCCACACCATAAAGAACTGAGATGAGCAGTTGTTTTTGAACAACTCTAATACTCTCCCATGGAATTTTTTGCTCTTGCTAGTCGAATTGAGTATTGCGAGTTGCGGTAACTTCTTCCTGAACCATTCAATTCTCTGTTCCTTGCTAGTGTTAAGAGGAGGTACCAAAGGATCTGATTCCTCCTCTCCTTGTGCGTTTTGCAGCGAGTCAGCAGCAAGGTCGCTTCTCACATTAGCATCGAATGATACCCGCATTGGGGATGTCCCATGAAGAACCTTGTCTGGTGATCTCAATTGTGTGTTGCTGAAGGTGGAAACGTCTGAGCGAAAGTCCACATAGACGAGATACAATACCATAGAAAACACGAGGATACTGATGACTCTGGAAGAAGCTGTAGACATCATCATCTGGTGAGTGAAACTCTTCCGCGGCATCCTCCTTGGCTTCACGTCAGATAGGATCCAAAGACTCGTAGTTGTTGCAGGCATGCCCCCACATATAAAGAAGGATTACACGATGCTAAAACCCTTAACCGAAATAAACATACATTTGACAAACAGGTTGTCTTATGGAAAGGAGTTTATTGTTGTGAAGCCAATGCGTCTAATATAAGGTACGTGAACTTTGGCCAATGATTGATTTACGTCGTTTTTTCCAGCTTAGAACAACAATCATTTTGATTGGTTAGTGGTCAGATGAGAGAGTATATTTTAAATGCGTTTGGTAAGACGAATCTTGCTAAACATGGCTTTCACATACTGCGTTTACCTTATGGATTGGAACACTTATGTTTTACTTTAATAGAACTTTTTAAGTTACACCGACTTATTATAGAAATGAAATTTCAGTCCAAAGTTATAAAATATATAAAAGGTATGGATTAATCTATTCATTGCCTATTGGTTTTGAGTTGAAATTTATAAATATCTTCGTGGTACCATATTCTGTAAATGCGAATTGTTCATGTTATCGACTTTAGATTGACATTCGGTTCCAGATGGAATATAACACTATAGAAAAGGTATAGATCAATTCCCGTTTATTACCAATTTGTTTGGATTATGGAGCTCATTTATCTCTTCAATTTGTTACATTAAACGTTGTCTGATTCTTTGACTTTAGCTTTGTTGTTAAATATTATGATTGTACATAAAACTCGTGGGATGTGCCTGACGATGTGCATACCACTAACCCTTTAGCTGTCTGTCTCCGCGGGATATTGTTTATATAAATATAGGCAGTTATGTCTATGTAATGCATGATTCCATAAGATATTGTTTTCATTATGTGATTAAACTGTAAACAAAGAAGTCCTACATTTTTATATGCGACTCGTCTAATTTAGATAGAGAGATGACTCTCATTGAATTTGTATCATATGTTATAATTTATTATCTTAATTATGTACAATTTTATTACAAATTATCATAAATATGTAAGAGTTTAGTTGAATTATTTTACATATACACGATATCTATCAAGCATAATATGATGTATAATTGCAAGAATATGATGATTTAGTGAAATCCTGAATATTTAGTATGACATACTATAAAATGGTGTATAAATTGAATAAAGTTAATATATATATATATATATATATATATCTATAAAATAGAAGAGTGTCTTGTGTACTTTTGCTGCTTTCTTAGTACTGTACTAGGGGTTATTACGATTAATCCATTGAAGTTTAGCGTAGTTCGTCGATTCTTTAATAGACACTAGCCATTATATGACGAGAATGTATCTTTCATCACAGGTTGGAGTTTTCATGTTAAAGAGTATTCATATATATTAATTGAGATCGAAAACAAAGTGAGATATAATGATTATTCTCATAAAATTCATCTAAAAGTATTAAAAAGAATAAATTATATGATTAATAGGCTGGTCGGAATAATCTCGCATTATTTTTGCAGCAATCATGGAAAAGATTTTAATTAACAAATTATCTAAGGATGATATTCCATTAAATGATTGAAGTTTCTTTAGCAATAGTTTTGAAACTCGTTGACTTTGGTTACTCTTGGAGTTCGCATTTGGAGCTTTGTCGTGGGCAATGCCTTTTCTTCAATTAATGTTTCAATGTCCTCAAGCAGAAGTACACCCATGTAACTTTCAGTACTCTAGTGTATTATATGATATGCCGTTAGAGTCAATAACAATACCCCGGCTAATAGGTAGGGTCTGTCTTATGGTTGTATAGCTAACCGTAAATAATTATACGACCATATATACCCAATTTTCGTATGTTTATATGTTTGGCTATAAGCTGAGACATATTCGTTCGTACATCGTAATTATTGTCATCATCTTCTTCTTGGCGGCAGTAAACTGAATTGTAAATAGTTTAACGTGAATCTTTAAAACACAACAAAAACAACCATAACTCATCACTCTTTGCTTTTTTATTTTCATTCTTGATAAATTCTAAGAAGATATGTAGGAAACTAGAGAAAACTAATATAATAGGTTGTATTCGTAATATAAATGAATGTTTATAAGGAACTTTTAAAACTAATATATAAAAGAATAATAACTAAATTGTAATGTTTCTTAAAATTGCATATCTAATCTCTACGAACACAAAAAAACATTAATACCTAGTAATTCTTTTACGTGCAGCGAAAATTTCAGTTTGGTTAAAAAAATACAAACTAAATGCAAAATAAGCATAGGAACGCATGACCACATGCCCCAAATGAGAAAGTAATTACCCAAAAAAGGAAAAAACTGGAAACAAAGACTTAAAGTCCAACGTAGAGGCCTTCTATCGGTTCAATTGGAACATTAACCTGTAGATGTTTGAAGATGTCTTTTGGGAGTAAAGCAAACACAAAACGTATGGATTGATAGATGATAAACGCATTTTTCCACCGATATGGTTGAAACTTTGTACGATCTCATTCCATTACAATTTAGAGGTATTTCATTGGAGTTATATATATATATATACATATATATATATTTGAAATTTTGTACGAATCTCAATTGAACACCAACATTAAACCTCAATGATCTTACACCACCATATAGAACAAAATTTTTATTTACGTTGCAATCATTCAACTATAAATATATTTCACCCGAATACACCTGAACTCACCCGAATACATCTCACTATCCTAAGTTATTTTCAAACTACCAACAACTATAAACGTTACAGTTTACTCTCTGTGGTTCACTACACCTTTCGAGAATAAACTTTAAAAGTGAATCTTCATACTTACCAACTCACCACACACAAAATGTTTGTATTTTAGTTTCATTCGTGTAGGTTTGACTCTCTCAAATTTTAATGCTCAATGATTTTCTTTAAAAGTTGTATCAAATGTTGCCGCTTCCTCCTCTTTTTATAGTCATCCTTAGCCGACATTTTACAACAGAATTTTCTCCAAATTTTATTGAAGTCTTTCTTATTTGTAGGAAAAATTCTATTCCTTTAGAGTTTGTTATTGACTTGCATAAGAATAGACTTTTGTTCTTGACTTGTTCAATTCTTAAAAGTTCACTTGTTTTAATCCTGTTGTTGCTGACTTCTTTAGCTTCTAACAATTTCCCCCTTTTTGATTTTATGCTTAATCACAAACATAGAAAGTATATGATGATACGTAATTTGTCTTAGGATTTTCATCTATTTCTAGGATTAGTTTTATTATGCTTTTGGACTTACCGACATATTTAGCAGAACTGAGGCTTCTTCTATCTCTTTCTCGTGTTTTGCAAGAAAAAAGATATCGGGGCGTAAAGTCAAGTGAATGCTGCAAAACTACCTAGGTTCAGAAGTTCCCGACCGGTCAGTTTGCTGTGCTCGGTCGGGCGTATAAGAAACCTAAATCAGAAAAAGAAAGGAAGCCTGGGCGGCATGCCGTTTGCATAAAAAGGAAACCAGGACGCGGTTTTGCACAAAAAGGAAAGACACACCATTTAGAACACGAGGACGTCATTTTGCAGAGAAAGAAGCTTGGGAGGTGATTTTGGAAGCTGAAGAACTCGATTCAAGGTTGGTATTGAGTATATGGAAGATTGAAACTTCATCTCTTTGTTATTCTCAATCGATTTGTATGACATTCATCTATGATTTTGTGTTAGTATCTATGATTTGTGAATATACCTCTTTGCCATGGGTTAGGGGTGCTCTTGTAATGGATTTGTTTGGATCTTAATGCTTGATTTCAGATTGTTCTCTCAATTGGTTTAATGGGTTATTCTTAATGCTTTCCTTCTTGTTAATCCCTTGATTGAATGAATTTAGAGATTTGTCTTAGTTGAGAAGTTAGATTAAGTTCTTGGATTTAACCCTAGAATGAATTAGATTAATGAGAATCTAACCTCTCGGTTAATCATTTAGGAATTGTGATAGCGTTCCTCATGCATCTAGGTTATTGATTTACTTCATTGAGAGATGAGTACATTGATTTCCCAGGTAGTGGATTTGGACATCGGGAGAGTCACTTCTGAATTTGTGCTTGAGTTCCCCATTGAGTGATATACTTCGATTTCATGGTTCATAGAAACGTCCATTACAAGTCCCAACGTTCCCGAAACCCGTGGTGTTTTATCTTATCGAATTTAATCTCGTTATTCTTTTGTGTCTTAGTTTTCTAGCTTGATAATCTTCCATTTCGTGCATTGTTTTCATTTTTTGTTCTCTTCATATTTTGCTTTAACTTTCCAGCTTGAAAACCATATGTTGCTTGATCTTCTTCTCTTGAATCTTAGTTTTGATGTTCGCACTAGTTCCTTGAGTTTGACCCTGACATTACACGATTCGTATACTTGTAGTAGAGTGGTCTAGGAATTAAAACTTGATTTAACTACACATACTAGGCCAGCATCAGTATACATCCATAAGAATAAACTTCATCAAAAGAATTCACAATTAAAACCAACATAATAGGTTTAAAACTCATAAGAACGAGCCAATGCAAACAAATCAAACAAGTCAAACATGTCTGTCATGTTGAACTACATTTCAACACATTCAGAAAATAATTCAATGATGTGTGTCAAGTTAAACAAGTTAACTAAAACTACCCGCAAGTGCACGACACGTGTGTAGTAATTAAGGTTTCGATCCCACGAGGACTAATGTAACACAGTCTAAGAATCAAAACTAGAATCAATGCTTGCTGCGAAGAAATAAGGTGATGAGATGCAATGATGAATATGCAGTGGAGTAATGAGTTCTAAACAAAGAGATAAACGTCCTAGAATCTGGTTTCACCGCATAGCTTCCGAAACCTATCCTCGATCTATCTAATCGTGCATTTCCTATCAAGATATCTAAAACGAACGATCCTAATGTAGAACCTACCCTCTCTCAAGGCATAGGAACATGATTCGATTGAGTCATTCCCTACTTTCATGGCTGACACCCCAACTAAACCCCATTACGATTCATTATTCGCACGATTCAACCCTCAACCGTTACTACCCTACTTTCGTGACCTAGTCTCGGTTGTTCTAAGCCTGATCTTCTAGGATTAGACTTCTCCTTTCGGTCCTTCTCCTAATCCCTAATACATGCATATATGTGGCCATTCGTAAGAACTCAATTGGGGGTCCCGTTTTATACAAATTCCCCGTTGGAGAACTTCTAGGGAAGTTGTTACAGCCATGCCCTGCGCGGGCTAGAGAGGCAATATGTGCGAGCTCCCTTGCTCTTGAACGAACCAAGCGTGGTAAGGGTTAGCACGACTTGGGCAATGTCTGCTGGAACACCACCTCACTCAGGCTCCTCATGAACCTTAATCCGTGCGTGCTTAGGTTCACCATGGCTACCTATAAGAAAGCAAATCAAAGACGAGCTAAGCGAGAAACTGCAATTCTCTCTACCAAACGAGACGTGAAACAAATGCTAATCATATAATCAAAGAGGATACTCTTGTTTTATTCTCGAGCATCTTTATTGTTTCATTCCATTTTTTCTTTTTCTTTTTTTTCTTTCTTTATTCTTCTTTCATTGATATTGCGAACACACTAGGCTTCTAGGACGTAAGATTTGAAAGGATTCAACTTCTACTTAGACCCAAGCTACCGATGACGGTATACTCTTGCACCTCATGCAAGAGTACAACGGAGTAGATGGCGTTTTTATGCACCTTGCTCTTAGGACATAGAAAGATGGTCACCAATCCACCATTTAGACCCGAACCATCGAAAAAGTATCAAGGTCGATGCACTCATATCGATTTTAGATCATGATTTTAGGCATTATTTCTACCGATAGCAGAGTGTTAGTGTGCGCTCTTATTTTCTGCAAAACAAGCTCAACTCATGCAATCAAATCATCCTTGTGAAAAACAAATAAAGCATCGTCAATATGAAGTATAATCATTTGGATAAAGAGAATGAACAAGAAACTAACCTAGAAAACTCGTCTAAAATTCTCATAAATAACACTAGGATTCCCAAAGACTTATGACCCGCTCATTCCTCGACCAACTAATACGCTCTAACATGCAAGATATCATGGAAAAAGCCAACTTCTTAAGCATCCTAGGTTCAAGGTTCATCTCAAAACATGGCACCGGACAAGTGCCTGGGACGACTCTAACTAAAAAAACTAAAACTAACCTAAGAAAAACAAAAGAAAATGAAACGAGATCACCTGATAAACGTGAGCTACTCCCCCAGACTTGAATTTGAACGGCGTCCTCAACGTGAAGCTCCAATGGAGAATAAGGAAGGTGAGGTCACGGTTGTAGGTCTTCGTCTTCTTTTGTTTTATGATTTTTTATTTTTTATGATTTTCAAATATATCAAGTCCGAAATATGAAACAAAAGAAAACAAATGTTGGGTTGCCTCCGAGAAAGCGCTTGTTTAACTTCCTTAAGCTTGACGTCTCCATGCTTTATGTGCGCGTGATGGGTGAATCGAATAGGGAGATGGAGTTTTGCTTTCGATCGATAGAGCGGCTTGATGTAGCTTAAGGTGCTGCCCATTTGCTGTGAACGTTCCGCTCGAATCGCTTCATAGTTCTACCTTGCCATGTGTGAAAACTTCTCTTACCTAAAATTAACCAGGCCAATGGGAATGTAATTTTCCCGGGAAAGAATTATAACAAGATTCATAAAGTAGAACAAAATCACTTGGCCAAAAATCACGAGGTAAGGTCTTTGTATCGTGCCATCTTTCAGCGCGGTCACCTTTCTCATTGTGCATTGCCTTCGCCGCTCCTTTCTCTTCCAAAAATTGGTGCAGCCTCCTTTGATCATCGATGGATGTTTCGCGGCTGTCCTCTTTAGGCATCCATCGTATACATATTGGAGGGCTCACTTTCCTACGCTTCTTGAGTTGAATGGTTGGCTTTTACGTCTCATGTCGAATAGAGGATGGAAGAGGTTCAAACTGAAGCTTAGACGCCTTCTTTACCGCAAAATCAGTGAGTGTTTCGTGCGGCGTCTTCTCATGTGGAGCGTCTTGCAGTGCCTCAATGGCACTCATGAATTTCGTGTAGACCTTGGCTCCTTCATTAGTATGTCTTGCAGTATTGCAAACCTACGTTAGCCCTCTCTCAAAAGGATCGGAAATACTTACTCTATCAAACGTGGCATTCGCCGACTCGTCCATCACATCAACTTTATAGCATGACTCCTTGGGGCTGGACAAATGGAATTCAATTCTCTCATCACCCACACTTAGAGAGAGCTTCCCTTGTTGTACATCTATATTGGCACCTGCAGTAGCTAAAAATGGTCTACCAAGAATAATAGATACGTTAACATCTTCCTCGATCGAGTACAACAAAATTAGTAGGAATGCAAATACTACCTACCTTGGTGGGAATGTTTTCAACAATTCACACCGGATACCTTACTGAACGATCAGCTAGCCGTAGACACATCTTCGTAGGTTTGAGATCTCCAAAGTTTACCCGCTTATAGACCGAATTTAGCATTTGGCTCACGCTTTCTCTCAAATCGCACAAAGTTTTGTCAATGTCAATGTCTCCTATGGTGCATGGGATGGAGAAGCTTATGGGGTCCTTCAACTTCGGTGGCAGCTTGTTTTGGAGAATGGAGATACATTCCTCGGTGAGTGCTACCGTCTCACTCTCTTTAATGCGCTTCTCCTTGGAAAGAACCTCCTTAAAGTAATTTGCGTGCTTAGATATCTTTTGGAGGGCTTCCAAAAATGGCATGTTGATGTCGAGCTGCTTGAGGCAATGAAAGAATTTGGTCACAGTCTCTCGATTCTTGCTGCTCACCAAGCGTCCAAGAAATGGTACAGGAGGTTCGTACGCCGACGAAGCAATATATGACTTCTTTAAATCAGGCTCATACCCTTCCATGATCGCAATTCTGCCCTCTCCTTTGTCCACAGAATTTTCAGCAATGTTCTTTTGCAATTTGAAGGACTGATTCTCGACCGTATCCTCGGTGCACAAAGTGATGGCGTTTACGTGCTCTCTCGGGTTGAGATCGGGCTTTTTGGGTAGCGTTCTGGGATTCCGAGAGGATGAGGCAGCTTGTTGTGCACTGTAATTTTTTAGCATCTTCACATGTGTGCTCAAGGATTCCATTTGAGTCTTCAGCTCATTGATTGTAGTACCCACTCGATGTGTGCTCAAGGAGTCCATTCGAGTTTTGAGTTCATTCATCATTGTCTCTATTTCCGCGTATAATTTTGCTTGTAGTGATTGCTGCTTCTTGATGATATCTAGATGGTGTCTTTGCTCTTAAATGAATTCGAGTATCACCGCCTCAAGGCTTGATGAAGGAGCTTGAGGGGGTTGAGGAGCTTGCTGGAGTGGCTGCGGTTGTTGGTATGGTTGTTGCCTTCGCTGAAAACCTGAAAATTTCATCGGTTGTGTCGTGCGATACGAGAGATTCGGGTGATTCCTCTAATTCAGGTTGTAGGTGTTCCCGAATTGTGTGTTGCCTTGCTCTCAGGCATAGTTCACCTGTTCAATTCCTTCTTGCATTGTGCATTGGTAAGCCATATGATCAATTTCTCCACAATTTGCACAATAGATGGCATTCGTCGCATTGCCCATCGCTCTTCCTTGATCCACTTCGTAAAGACCTCGTGTCTTGTTCGGTATACTTCTTGGTGTAGATCACATGGTGTGGTTCATGGCAAGATTGTCGATTAGCTCGTATGCCTTTTCAACGCTTAAGTCCATGAATGATCTTCGAGCAGCGTTGTCTAATGTCGTGCTATGCTCATACGTAATCCCATTGTAGAATGTTTGGATCACGTACCACTGCTCTAGACTGTGATGAGGATACATTTGTAAAAGGTCCTTGAATCGTCCCCACGCTTCGAATAATGTCTCTCCCTCTCGGCATCTAAACATAGTGTGATAGGATTGTCGTGTATAGCTGGTCCCATGTAGTGATCGAACCAGCGGGAAGAGATTGTAGCCATGTTTTTGCTCGTCCCCCAATTGAAAAGGGGAAGTGACATAGAAAAATCGCATCTTCCGAATTACCGTGAGATTGGGTCATGCACCTACGAAAGACAAGTAAAGAGAATTAGTAGAAAAAAATGAAAAAGAAAAGAAAAACAAAAAGAAAAAACAAGTATGATTCTAAATTTGAATCCTAAATGCGTTGACAATTAGTCCCCGGCAACGACGCCAAAAACTTGATGTGTGTCAAGTTAAACAAGTTAACTTAAAACTACCCGCAAGTGCACGACACGTGTGTAGTAATTAAGGTGTCGATCCCACGAGGACTAATGTAACACAGTCTAAGAATCAAAACTAGAATCAATGATGAGATGCAATGATGAATATGTAGTGGAGTAACGAGTTCTAAACAAAGAGACAAATGTCCTAGAATCTGGTTTCAGCGCATAGCTTTCGAAACCTATCTTCGATCTATCTAATCGTGCATTCTCTATCAAGATATCTCAGGCGAACGATCCTAATGTAAAACCTACCCTCTCTCAAGGCATAGGAACATGATTCGATTGAGTCATTCCCTACTTTCACGACTGACACCCCAACTAAACCCCATTATGATTCATTATTCGCACGATTCAACCCTCAACCGTTACTACTCTACTTTCATGACCTAGTCTCGGTTGTTCTAAGCCTGATCTTCTAGGACTAGAATTCTCCTTTCGGTCTTTCTCCTAATCCCTAATACATGCATATATGTGGCCATTTGTAAACACAAGTCATTAAGCGCTTAGACAAAGAATAGATAAACGAAACGGGGGAATGCATTCACAAACAAATCAAAGATGGTTCCGGGATAGCTATGGGCTAATTCTTTCTCCTGGAACAAATCTACTACTCGATCATGAGTCTAAAAAACATAAAAAAAAGTAGAGTAAGGAGCATAGAAATATCAAACGAGTGTGATCCCGAATCAATTCTCGACTCCTTATTGTGTCTCCCAGTCAAAGAGGGCTCTTGAATGGACGAATGGATGTTATGTACCCTCCTAGGGTTCTCCTCTGTGTTTGCTTTCATCTGAACTCAATTGGGGGTCTCTTTTTATACAAATTCCCCGTTAGATAACTTCTAGGGAAGTTGTGACAGCCATACCCCGCGCGTGCTAGAGAGGCAATCCGTGCGGGTTCCCTTGCTCTTGAACGACCCGCGCGTGTTAAGGGTTAGCACGACTCGGGCAAAGTCTGCGGGAATACCACCCCGTGCGGGCTAAGGAGAGCACCCCACTCGGGCTCCTCATGAACCTCAATTCGTGTGTACTGAAGGTGAGCACGACTCGGGCAAGTGCTGCTGGATGTTCAACCCGAGGGGGCTAAGGAAACCACCCCGCGGAGGCCTTGTCTCCTCATGTTGTATCGCATTCCTTGCCCGTTTCTCATCCCGTTTGCTCCGTTACTATGATCTTCAACGCTCGTACTTTGTCCTGTATATTTTCTTTAGCTCCGAAACGAACCAAATACGCAAAAAAACTATAAGAACACGAAAACACGAAAACAAGTAAAGTGGATACAAAATCACACGTAAACATCGCAACTATCGTCATAAACATATCTAAAATCATGCGAGGATCGTGTACGGAAACGAGATGATCATTCAACAACATTAATCTTTTAGTCATCTTAATGTTAGAATTGGCTACTGCACCAGACATATTTTTCAGCCTTTGTTTACCTTTCCCTTTACCTTTATGTACTCTTCTTTTTTTTTATCATTAATTCAAAAAATGTTAGATAAGTAATGCACAAAATAGATCAAGCTGAAAAAGAACACACATTGTGATGCAAGGTTTTGTTATGAATCTTCATATGCTAATGATATTTGAGGAGCTCCTTCTTCATTGAGTGCACCTTCTTGATGGTTTTCAAATGATCTTTCCCAAGTCATACTCTACGTGGTTATCGATGTCAATCTTTCGCGTATTCTTCTTTAGATATTTCCCTCAATGGTAATCCTTTGAGGAATAGTCTCTAAATGCTCATCTCGTTCTAGACACTCCTCTGCTTTACATTACTTCGTGAATCAAACATGAAAATATCAAATAATGTCGCCCATAGTTTGCTTAAAAGGATCTGATTTCTAGTTTGACACCCAATTCGTATTCAATATCTTTTTCAATATCAAATATTCAAAGGTCAGCATGTTGGTGCTATATCTCCTATCCATTCAGCGTCTCTCTCCATGGTTAGATCTTTAGCAAAAATATCCAAGTTTATATCAATATATATATTTTATCAGCTTTCACAATAAGAATATCTGGGGTTCCGAGATTCTTATTTATCACCATCAAGGAATTTTTTTTTATCATGGTTCCTCTGATATAGACCTTAGATATAAAAGACTATCCATCTTTTATATCTCTAGACTAAAATTGACATGGAATTCATGATTTAAATATGGACTATGTACGCATACATGCGTAAAATTTCCAATTTACTATCTTTCTTGGAATACTTTCCAGAACCCATACTTTTTGAAATTCCAATTCAATCCCTTTCCACAATGATATCTCTCTTCCTAAAATGGTTAAAACTTTATCCCTTTTCAATAGAAAATAATTGCGTGTTGAACATGCTATCAAATAAAGCATAAGAGATACCTGGTGTGTCTGAGGTTTCACTATCAGCTGAAATGTTCAGAGTCTATATATCTTGTGTTATCCCATGATTGCTCACACTAGATTTTGATCGTTTCAATAGCTCTGCAATCGGTACCTCCACTATTTTAGGGGATTTAAACTCTCAAACTATATTTGGAGGTGTTTGAGGTACATCTATTGTCCTTTACGATTCACTTCGAGGGACAAGTTATTCAAGAATTAGCTCAAGTTGTGCTCCCTCTTGTCCTTTCACCCCTAATCAACTAGAAACAACAAAGGCCAACACAATAAACGAAACATGATAGGTCCTATCCCCTCGAATAATTAAATCTATAACTTATAAAATTACGAATTTTGAAAGATAAAAAAAAAACTAGGTTGACATGTGTGTTTTTCCATGATTGTGTAGCTTCACATGTGATTGTAGATTTTCATATAGTTGAAGTTTTTCATGCATTACACCGGATGCAGAATTGAGGCCAAATTAGGCGTTATCACCTTTCACCTTAACGAGATCAAATTCCTCTTTTCCCAAATACTTTACAACATTATGATACACACGCAAAAGATCACAATGGTCACAAAGTACACAAAAGTCACAAATGTTATATTTGTACTTGACCTTCAAATCATTAAATAGCTCTTCAAATTCATTCACCGTTTATGTTGTTGCACATTTGAAGAATATTTCTGCCACAGTATCACCCTTTGAACTCTTTCTACGTTGGCCTTTATTGACATAGCTCTTTTTGTTTTGTGATATATGTCGTGCACAAAAACTGGGATCGGCTTCTCTGTACACTTGTTTACTACTATTATCAAGCTTTTATGGCGATTAGATATCACAACAACATCACGTCCATCTGGTATCACCTCTTTCAACCTTGACATAAACCATGTCCATGATCCGTTCGTCTCTCTATCGACTATTCCCTAAGCTAGAGGATATTGGTGATGTTCACCATCTTATGTGGTTGCCACAGACAATGCTCCATTGTAAATTCCTGTCAGAAATGTTGTATCCACAATAACCACTTTACGCATATATTTTCATAGATCCAGCTTAATATTTGCAATAGATCCATGATTTCTCTCTGTAACATGTACAACCACCTTGGAAGCCTCCTATAATGATCAAAGTCATCACCATGAATCTCCTTTTGAGCACTGCATTGGCCTCTTAATGACATCAAATACAAAACATTGGCACCGTACTTTGCTTTACACGAGCCATCAATTCTTTTGCTGGAGGTATTTCATATTTCCCGGCATATTCCTCATTCAAATAATCTATAACCAATTCCGTGGTACCCTTTGTAGCTTTTGTCGATTTAGATACATGTGAACCTTAAGAATGGGATAGTGCATTCTCATACTAAACTGTTTGGAATTCAAGATTGCTGCCATGTGTAATTTCCACTTACAACCATTTTCAACAAACTTGCATCATACTTCCCACAGCTTTGAATCAAAACTCAATGGTGCATATCTAAAAGAAGTTTCAAGTGAACCTTTCCTTACAAATGCATGTACATCCTTATTTCTATCAAACTCCTGCACAATTTTAACTTACATGATCATCTCGTTTTAGTACACGCTTCTCGCATGATTTTAGAGATGTTTATGATGATAGTTGCGATGTTTACGTGTGATTTTGTATCCGTTTTACTTGTTTTTGGGCAGAACAAATGGAAAAAGAGAATGCACGATTGGGCTGCATACCATGCACGGTCGGGCATGACTTAGGAAATTTTTCTTCTTTCGTTTTAAGTGGAATTTTTCACGGGAGTTGTTATACTTTTAAGGAACAGACGTTCAAGGGCAGATTTTGGAGATTATTCATCGAGTTTACAAAGCACATTTGACAGGAGACACACAAGGAGACTAGAAGATCGAATCAGAACTACGTTTCGTCTGATTTCTACGCTCTTTAGACTATCTATTTCATTTATATGTTTGTTTTCAAACTCATGACTGAGTAGTAGTTTTGTTCTAGGAGAAGGGATTAGCCCATGGCTATCCCGGAACCTCTTTTGATTTATTTATGAATGCAATTTCCAGTTTTCTTTTATCTATTCTTTGTCTGAGTGTTTGAATCGTATTGTGTTTACAAAGGCCAAGTAGATGCATGTGTGAAGGACTTAGGAGAAGGACCGAAAGGAGAATTCGAATCTCAGATGATCAGGCTTAGAACAACCAAGACTAGGTCACAAAAGTAGAGTAGTAACAGTTGAGGGTTAATCGGATGAATCATAGAAATGATGGGTTTAGTTTAAGGTATCAACCACGAAAGTAGGGGATAACTTGATTAGATCACATTTCTATGCCTTGAGAGAGGGTAAGAATCACATTAGGATCATTTGCCTTAGAAATCCTAATTGGGAATGCATGATTAGATGATTGATTATTGCCTCCGGAAGCTTTGTGGTGAAACCGTATTCTAGAACGTTTGTTTCATTATCAAGAAAATATAGTTTATTCCTTTTCGTTATTTCATCTTAAAACCAATATTCGTTCGTAGCAAGTTTGATTCTTAGTTTGAATTTAGTTTGTGTTGTATAGTCCCTGTGAGATCGATACCTAGAGTACTACACACATGTCATGCAGTTGCGGGTAGTTTAGGTTAATTTGTTTAACTTGGAACGCATCAAGTTTTTGGCGCCGTTGCCGGGGACTATTTGTCAACACGCTTTAGATTCAGACTTAGAGTCATACTTATTTTGTTTTCTTTTCTTTATGTTCTTTATGCCTAATTCCTTTTACTTGTCCTTTTTTGGTGTATGACTAGATCTCAAGGTACTTCGAGTCTACTTCAAATCGATCCCGAGATCGAGTGAACTTATAGACAACTGAAAAAGAGCAAGGAAGAAGGGAAAACAATCGATCCACGAGAGATGGATAACCAAAACAATATGTTGGACGGTCACGGAAAGCCTCAATTACCCATTGGTAATATGGGACAGTTACAGTAGCAGCCACAGGCTCCTCCACCACTTCGGCTTCGAGATTACGTGGTACCGAACATCAACAACGTCCAAAATGCCATAAGGATCCTGGTGTTGCTAGAGAGCAGTTTGAGAGCTTGCAATGATCAACATGCTTTATCAGAAGCAATTTATGGATGGAAATCATGAAGATCCCATCAACACCTTAGAGACTTTCTAGAGCTTTCTGGGACGTTTAAGATACATGGAGTCTCGAAAGATGCGATTTTGATGCGTCTCTTCCCTTTCTCAGTTGGGGGACGTGCAAAAACATGACTGCAATCTCTTTCCACTGGTTCGACCACTACTTGGGACCAGCTCTGCAAATTATTCTTATCATGATTCTTCCCTCCCAGCAAGACGATACAAATGAGGGGAGAAATCGTGACGTTTAGATGCAGAGAGGGGGAAACATTATTTGAAGCGTGGAGAAGGTTTAAGGATCTTTTGCAGATGTGCCCACATCATGGTCTAGAGTAGTGGTACGTTATCCAACCCTTCTACAATGAGATCTTAGATGAGCATAGGACGATGTTGGATAACGCTGTAAGAGAAATTTTTATGGATCTGTAGAAGAGGCATACGAGCTGGTCGATAATCTTGCCATGAACCACACTATGTGGTCCACACCGCGGAATATGCTGAACAAGACAAGAAGTCTATACGAGGTAAATCAGAGCAGAGTGATGGGCAATGCAGTAAATGCCATGTACTGTGAATTGAGGAGATACGGAACATGTAGCTTATCAATGCACGATGCAAGAAGATATGGAACGAATGAGTTACGCCCAGCAGCAAGGAAACACGCAATTCAAGAACACCTACAACCCGAATTAGATGAACCACCCGAACTTCTCATACCGAGCGACCCAACTAGTTAAGTATTCAGGATTTCAGCCAAAATCGCAGCCATACCAACAAGATACCCAACGATTCCAGCAAGTCCCACAAACTCCTCAAGCTCCTTCATCAAGCCTTGGGGCGGTGATGCTTGAATTCAGAAAGGAACAAATGCAACAACAATCGACTCAAGCCAAATTCAATGCGGATATTGGAGCAGCGGTTAATGAGCTCAAAACTCGGATGGAATCCTTGAGCAAGCATGTGAATATCCTTGAGAATTCCATAGCACAACAGGCTACCTCATCCTCTCGGAATCCCGGAGAACTCTCTAGGAAACCCGATCTAAACCCGAGAGAGTACGTGAACGCTATTACCTTGTGCAGCTGGGATGTGATTGAGAACCCGCCCTCAAAAGATCAAGAGAAAGTTGCCAGAAGATCTGTGGATAAAGGTAAAGGCATCGTCGCGATCATGGAAGGGGTTGAACAAGATTTAGAAAATTTGTATGTAGCTCCACCGGTGTACGAACCTCCTATAACGTTTCCTCAATGGTGTGCAAGCAAAAGAATGAAGAGAGTGTATGCAAATTTCTATAGGCCCTCAAGAAGCTCCATATCAACATCCCGTTTGTGGAAGCCCTCCAACAAATGCCTAATCACGCCAAGTTCCTTAAGGAATGCAGCGCCATTCTCCAAAACAAGCTACCCCCGAAGTTGAAGGACCTCGGAAGCTTTTCCATCCCATGCACTATAGGGGACATCGATATTGACAAGGCCTTGTGAGATTTAGGAGCAAGCATGAGCCTCATACCATATTCAGTGTATAAGCGGATGAACTTTAGAGAACTAAAGCCTACCAAGATCTCTCTAACTCTCGCAAATTGTTCGGTAAGATATCCGGTAGGTATTGTTGAAAATATCCCCACAAAGAGGTAGTTTTTGCATTCCCATTGATTTTGTTGTGCTTGACATAGAAGAAGATGCTAGGGTGCCTATTATTTTAGGTAGAGCTATCTTAGCTACCGTAGGTGCCATGATAAATGTACAACAAGGGAAGCTATCCTTACGCGTCGGAGATGAGAAGATAGAGTTCAACTTGTCCAGCTCTATGAATGGACCCTCCTTCAAGGAGTCAGGTTTTAGAGTTGATTTGTTGGTGAAGGACATGCTTGATCTGACCCTCTTGAGAGATAATTGAAGAAGGTTTGCAGGGATGCAAGACTCATGGACGACGAAGCCAAGCTCTACACAAAATTCATGAGTGCCATTGAGGCACTACAGGATGCCCCACACAAGGATAATCCACACAAAACACATACTGATTTCGCAGTGGAGAAAGCGTCTAGACTTGAGCTCGAACCTCTTCGTTCTTCTCTTTGGTATGAGTACATTGAATGCAGTAAAACATACCCTATTATTATGAATGCTAACTTGAGCACAGATGAGACGCGAAAGTCACCTACTCGCCTAAAGAAGCATAGGAGAGTAAGCCATGCATTATGTGCACGGAAGTTTTACGGAAGACAACCACAAACCTTCCACCGAAGTTCAAAGGAGGCTTAACCTGAATTTGAAAGAGGTAATCGAAAATAGACCCTAAAACTTTTGGATGCAGATATCGTTATCCTACCTCGGGTAGCGAATGGGTGAGCCTTGTGCATGTCGGGCTAAAAAAAGGAGAAATGTCAATAGTGCGCAATGCAAACGACGATAACACTAAGGGATGGCACGGCAAGAAGATCCCCCCTCATGATTTTCAATCGGGTAACTTGGTTCTACTTTTTAACTCTCGTCTTAAGCTTTTTCCGGGCAAACTACGTTCCCGTTGGTCTAATCCTTTTCAGGTATGAGAGATATTCCCGCATCGAGTAGTGGATCTTTGGAGCCAGACGAGTGGAACGTTCAACGCTAATGGGCAGCGATTAAAGCTCTACCAAGCTACTCAACCGATTGAAAGCGAAAACTCCATTTTCTCTATTTGATCCACCCGTCGCGAATGCATAAGGCATGGAGACGTCAAGCCCAAAGACGTTAAATAAGTGCTTTCTGGGAGGCAACCCAACACTTTCTTTTCTTTTGTTTCGTAGTTGTTTAGTTTAAGACTCTATTTAAAAAAATTTATAAATGTGACTTCACTTCTCTTACCCTCTATCGGAGATTCACGTCGAGGACGCCATTCAATTCAATTCTGGGGGAGCAGCTCACGTTTGTCAGGTGACTTCGTTTCATTTTCTTTTACTTATTCTCTTTGATTTCGTAGTTCTTAGTTTCGTTTTAGTTCGATTTTTTGTTTCATGAGTTAGATTCGTCTCAGGCACTTGTCCGGTCCCACGTTTTGAGATGAACCATGAACCTAGGATACTTAAAAAGCTCGTCTTTTCTATGATATCTTGCATGTTTGAGCTTAGGTTTCTCCTAAGCGTTAGGGCTTATTAGTTAGTTGAAAAGCGAATAGGTCGTAATTCTTTGGGAATCCTAGTGTTGCTTGTGGGAAGTTTAGATGAGGCTACTAGGCCAGTTTCTTGTGTATTCTTTTCATCGAGATGATTATACTTCATGTAGACGATGCTTTACTTCTTTTTCACGAGGATAATTCGATCATATGAAAAGAGCTTGTTTTGCAGAATAAGAGTGCACACTAACACTCCGTTGTCGATAGGAATAATACCGTTGGCGATCATCTTTCTATGTCCTAAAGGCAAAGTACAATAAAATGTCATCTACTTCGTGCACTCTTGAACGAGATGCAAGAGTATAGCGTCATCGGTAGCTTGGGTCTAAGTAGAGGTTGGATCCCTTCAAATCCAATGTCCCAGAAACCTAGTGTGTCCGCATAAGATAAAAGAAAAAAGAAGAAAAAAATAGAATAAAGAAACAAAGAAGCTCATAAATGAAACAAGTATCATGTTTCGTACTATGTTTAGCATTTTTCTGAAATCTCATTTGGTGGAGAGAGTTACGGTTTCTCGCTTAGTTTGTCTTTGATTTGCTTTTCCATTGGTAGCCATGGTGAACCAAGGATAAAGACTGAAAAATTGCTAGGCCGAATTTGCTCTTTACTAACTAGTTGATCGGTTAGGTCCGCTTTAGCGGTGTTTCTAAGGGAAAAGGGAACTCTCAGTTTTTGTATCTCCCACGTGTTCCACGTTTACGCTGCTTACGGAATAGCAAATATTCAAGTCTGGAGGACTTTTATCATCTCGTTTTTCGTACACATTTCTCGCATGATGTTAGAGATGTTTATGATGATAGTTGCGATGTTTGCGTGTGATTTTGTATCTGTTTTATTTATTTTTGTGTTTTCATGTTCTTATAGGTTTTAATGCGTATTTGGTTCGTTTCGGAGCTAAAAAACATACACAGGACAAAGTATGAGCATCGGAGATCACAAGAGAGCAAACGGGACGAGAAACAGACAAGAAATGGGCAAGATGTGAACTTGGTAGGATATAGGCATTCACGGTCGGGCATGATGAACCGCACGACCGGGTGGTAATTGGATGGATTTTCCCTGAGAGTGATACACGGTTGGGGCAATCGCAATGTACGATCGGGCAATCCAAATGGAACCATGCACGGTCGGGCTCCACTTCACGCACGGTTGGGCTACAATTAACCAAACATCTCCGAGAGTTTCGCACAGCCCGAGCGCTTACACTACACGACCGAGCGATCCCCATTGAAAAGAGAATGACCGGGTACAATGTCATGCACGACCAAACACATCATCAAGCCCGGGTGATCAGTTGGGTTAACGAGCATGCACGATCGGGCTGCACATGATGCACGGTCGGGCGCCCAACCCTAGAACGTAAAAATAACACATGGAGCATTGGTCAAACTCATTACAATCCATCTTTAAACTCGAAGACTGGATTTTGATTGTTTGGCTTCTGGTAAACTACCATTTCCAACTTATTCTCACCATTACCATCAGCATCCTTATGCTATGTTGGCATGTCAATGTTACCTTCATTACTGCCACAACCCATAACTTCATGAACAACCATATTCAAGGCATAACCACCATCTTCTCTTAACCCACTGGTATGTTCACTATCAGAATTTTCTGAATCGAAAATATTTAATGTTTCCGTCGAATTAATCCCAAATCTACTTTTTTTTATTTGAACCTATAATAACATAGTCTACATCATCTACAACACCTCCATTCTCACATCCTCTAGCAATGCTTTCAAAAGCAGGAATTAGAGGTTCAACTTTCCTCTTAATTTTCATTTCACACTTGTTGATTCTATTCCACATAAAGCAGAGGTCGAATTCATCTTATTCGATCGAACAAATAACAAATAAGATTCTTGTCACACTTTATATATGTTGGTTTTCTATTTTGATATATCTTAACTTCAATTTCGTTGCATTTTTCACCATTATCTCTGTGCATAACTCATCAATAAGTTGATGGTATATTACACTAATTAGAGGACAATAGAAAAATGTTCTTTGATTTTCCTGAACTCTTCCAACTCATTCAAATCCTTCATTTATGTTTTTTTCTCATTTACCATCATACAAAATAAATCAGTGTACGTTTCTCATCCACGGAATCCATTACACCTGTAAGAAAAACATAAAAAGATAATAAAATATGTGACCCACTACGACCATGTGTTTCAATATGACTCTGTGACCCAGTGTGGCTCGATAAGACTTAGTGAACCAATGCGACTCTTTGATCCACTACGACTATGTATTTCAATATGACTCTGTGATCCCGTGCGATCGTGCGATTCGATGAGACTTTTTGACCTAGTGCAACTCTATGACCCACTGTGACAATGTATTTTAATATGACTTGTGATCCAGTGCGAGCGTGCGACTCAATGAGAATTTGTGACCCAATGCGATTCTGTGACCAAATGCGACCTTATGACTCACTACAATCATTTAACTCAATGGCTCATTTTGACTGCAACACTATAAGACTCGTTTTGACAAAGGGAGAATTGAATATATACATATTGCTAACTACTTACTCGGGTTATCAAATTCACAAAAGAAACACAAAAATCACCATTATCTCCCCACAAAATATATTAACAATCTCAAATTAAAAATAAACTTAAATCCAAGCTCAAAACTCACTATATATACCCGATTTTTGGGCAGAATGTACTGAATTCCAAACTTCTTTGTTGACAACAAACGATTTCAAACTATTCACGATGAATCTTATGTCAATTTGAAGCTATTCGCGGCGAAATTTGATGTGCGAGAAGCAAAATTTTCGCGCCTGAGGAGAGAGAAATCGAGGTACTTTGGAAGAGAGAGAAAATTGTCGATTAAAGGACAAATACAATATGGGGTTTTCAATAGGGGTAACTTAAAAAATACCCTCGTAGGGCTAAAACACTTCAAAAATACCCTTCCCGAAAAAGAAAAAATTTTTAATTTCAAAAATACCCTTATAAATGTTGATATTCCTAAAATACCCCTGCGACCCTACGACCCAGTTCGACCCAGCGGCCCAATTCGACTCAACGACCCAGTCCGACCCTGCGACCCAGTTCGACCCTAGGACCCAGTGACCCTTGTACCTCTTCGAACATTGAACCCCTACAACCCTTGTCCCTCTGCGACCCTTGGACCCCTGCGACCCTTGTCCCTCTGTGACCTTTGGACCCCTACGACCCTTGTCCCTCTACCCTTAGACCCTTGGACCTTGCGACCCTTGTCCCCTTCCAACCCTTGTCTCCCTTTGACCCTTGTACCTCTGCGACCACTTGGACCACTACGACCCTTATCTCCCTTCGACCCTTGTACCTCTGTGACCCTTGTACCTCTGCGACCCTTTGTCCCTTGCGACCCTTTCTTTCATTAATTATAGAAGAATGGATGAGTTTATATCTCTCGTAAACATGTTTATCACCCGGGAAATATCTCCCTGGCTTTTTTTTCTGTTGGTAAGTTCTCTTCTGTGAGAATTCCGAGTGTTGGTATGGTGTGCCTTGTTAGAAGTTTCTCAAAACTGGTTGGTTCTTCTATGTTATTGATGATCTTTTTTATCAGTCGTATGAATGTTTCTATGGTTCAGCTTCGGTTCTTGTTTTTATCTTGTGGTGGAACTGTATCAGGGAAATTAAAACGGAACCAAATTAAACAATATTTTGTTGAAACTACCCAAAATGGATAATATTATTTAGGGATCTATACAAATACTATCTTGCCATATATGATGAATGAAATCGTTACAGCAACTCTGAAAGTTCTTCGTTTGATATAGATAACTATGGTATCAAATAATTGAAATATGACAAATAAAATCAGACAAATCTATGAATCTAGGGTTTGGGAAACAGAAATGTAAAAAAAGGAACACATTTTCAAAATGTGCCCACAAAATATGCCCAAAACATATATGAACCAACATTCGAAAGTCTTTTTCTCTTGACGTGAATGAAACAAAGGCCACACAAACACACATCAGTCATTTGTTGTTGAAATGTGGTTAGAAAGCAATCAAAATACAACGGAATTCAATCTATGAAGATTATAGGGGCAAGCAGTAGACAAAGTACATCATCAAGAACGGTGTCCAATTCGACTTTGAGGGTACAACCCACGTTAAAGACATTATCTTGACAAAACTTTGTCCAACCCATGGTGATGCTAGCGCCACCACGTTGGGCCTTAGATGTGCCTCCCAAATGTCTGTGTAATTGGTTATCAGATCAACCTTACTTTGTCTACCGCAAAGACCATTCGACCTCGCAAACTCTATCGGAAGTGTCTGTGATAACCGAATAAATTTACAACGACGCAAAACTAATGCATATACGACCAGATTTGATGAATCGAATAAGGCCAGATTTGATGAATCAAATAAATCGGTTTGAGTTCACTTACCACTGCATCTACAGCTAGATTTGAACGCGTGACTGGTATCGTGAAAATCCTCTCATCAGAAGAAGATGACCCTGCTTCTACGAAATGTTGCATTTTCGGCAAAAAAATGGATGGAAGATGATGAGAGTTAGAGAGAGAGTGTGTGTCTTATTAGGAAAAAGGAAACGGCTGGAATACGAAAAGACATGACTCTGACATCGAATCGCCGTTAGATGGAATTCGAAAAGTTTTTTCAAATTTTGGTGAAAAGTTCGGCGGGAATTTTGGTGAAAATGATAAAATGTCAAAAACCAATCAAATGAGGGTCGCATGAGAGTCCTATGGGTCGCATGGTTCGCATATATTGATGAATAGATGCGAACTCGACGAATTTACGGGTTATGATGATAAAATGACAAAAACCAATCAAAACAATACATTTACAACATCAATCAACGGTTAAAACAGATTATGACCCATGTGTACCTAGTTGAGTTGTGTATAACCAATGCCCGTGTTTCAAAAATGATATTAGTGTTTTAAGAACTCAGAGGATGATTAAACAAGACATTTAACATTTTGTTCAAATGTCGATATTATTTATATGATTATGTATATTGATTCTAAATTAGACATATACAACTCAAATATATTGATAATGGCATGGGTCGCTTGGTCGCATATATGGATCAATAGATGCGAAATCGACGAATTTACTAGTTTATAATGATAAAATGAAAAAAACCAATCAAAACAATACATTTACAACGTCAAACTAATTAATTCCAAATAAGGATCGCATGGGTCGCATGGTCGGATATATTAATGAATAGATGTGAAATCGACAAATTTACGGGTTTATGATGATAAAATGCCAAAAACCAACCAAAACAATACATTTACAACGTCAAACTAATTAATGCCAAATGAGGGTCGCATGAAGGTCATATGAGTCGCATGGGTCGCATGGTCGCATATATTGATGAATAGATGCGAACTCGACAAATTTACGGGTTTATGATGATAAAATGATAAAAACCAATCAAAACAATAAATTTACAACGTCAATCAACAGTTAAAACAGATTGTGATCCATGTGTACCTAGTTTAGTTGTGTATAACCAATGCATGTGTTTCAAAAGTGATAGTTGTGTTTTAAGAACTCGACGGATGATTAAATAATACATTTAACATTTTGTTCAAATGTCGATATTATTTATATTATTATCTATATTGATTCTAAATTAGACATATACAATCAACACAATACATCTAAAACACAAAACTAATTAATGCCAAATGAGGGTCGCATGGGTCGCATGAGTTCACTGGAGAGATAGTTCATTAGTCGAGAGTGACCCAACACTGTCACCTAAGTCATCTCTTGCCATGTACTTCGTCTTCCAGTCACATTTGAAGAGTGACCCAACACCGTCACCTAAGTCACCCCCGCAACTCGTCAGTGACTGCATAGAGCATGAGTCCGCCGATTACCAAGACCTTGAGTAACAAATAGACAGCACGATGCCCTGCGTCGACAATGGTGACTGCGCCACGCAGGTCACAAAGGTAAAAAAATATTTTTCATAGAAATATGGGTTAGATACGCATTCTAAGAGAAGAGATGTAGACGTTAACTTATATACATGGGTTGGAAGGATCACAAGGATCGGAAGGGTCACATGGGTCGGAAGACAGGAGTCTGACGACAAAATGACAAGTCACATGGGTAGGAAGGGTCACATGGGTCGGAAGGGTCACATAGGTTGGAAGACAAGAGTCTGACAGCAAAACGACAAGTCGCATGAGTCGCATAGGTCGCATGAGTCGTCCATGGGTCATATGAGGTCACATGAGTCGTCCATGGGTCATATGTGGTCATATAGGGTCGCATGTGTCGTACAAGGGTCATATGTGGTCGCATTAGACGTCCATGGGTCATATGTGGTCGCATGAGTCGTCCATGGGTCATATGTGGTCATATTGGGTCGCATGAGTCGTACAAGGGTCATGTGTGGTCGCATGAGTCGTACATGGGTCATGTGTGGTCGCATGAGTCGTACAAGGGTTATATGTGGTCGCATGCGTCGAATGGGTTACCGTTTAAACCTGATTCTAATTTAATCCAATTGAGCATCGCATAACGAGTCATATTGGGTCATAATCTTATGAACAATAGATGCAAAATAAGACATTTTCAACGTTTAAATATTGATTACATAAGGTCTCAAAGGTTACAAAGGTCACAAAAGTTACATAAGCTTACATAAGGTCTCAAAGGTCACAACGGTTAAAAAAAGGCAAAAAGAAGTTCAAAGAAAAAAAGGCAAGAAAAAGGTTGAAGAAAAAAAAAGGCAAAAAGAAGTTCGAGAAAAAAAAAAGGAAAGAAAAAAAGGTCACATTTGTCGAGTTTAGAGACACATCGGAGCCCTTCCCCGCAAGAAGAGTCGTGTGTGACTCAACGCCTTTTCGAAGTTGACCTCCAACCATGACCTTAGGTAACGCGGATACAGCTTGATGTCTAAGTCTGCCGATTACCAAGACCTTATGTAGTGCAGATACATCACAAAGTCCTCCATCCATGCATACAGATCGAGTCCGACGATTCCCAAGACCTTGAGTAACAAATAGACAGCACGATGCCCTGGGTCGACCATGTGACCTTAACGGTCACAAAGGCAACAAGGATTTTTCAGACAATTTAGGGTTAGATGTTAGAAATCGCCTTTTTGAGAGAATGAAAGACTCAAAACAAGAGATGATTTTGTGCTACAAACTGTTGTAGCTTTTCGGTTTTTCCTCCTCTATTTATAAACTCATATTTAACGAAAAATCAGTGGACTCCTAAAGTTCCAGAAAGACACTAAATACAAAGAATGACCAAGGTGCATGTATTGACCACATTAAAGAACCTTTTAATATAGGTCTTGAATTTGGCATTGGTAAAATAAAAAGCATAGCTAGCACCTGGAAAAAACAGTAGTCTAACATTGAAAAGACTAGTCGAAAGGGTCGAAATGGACAAATGGGTCGTAAGGGTCGCAAGGGTCAGAAGGATCGCAATGGCCGGAAGGGTCGAAATGGACAAATGGGTCGCAAGGGTCCAAGGATCGCAGAAGGACAAGGGTCACAGGGGTCCTAGGGTCGAAGAGGTCCCTCTGTGACCCTTTTACCTCTTCGAAAGTGTCGAAATGGACAAATGGGTCGCAATGGCCGGAAGGGTCGTAGTGGTCGAAATGGACAAATGGGTCTCAAGGGTCGCAATGGTCGCAATGGCCGGAAGGGTTGCAATGGCCACATGGGTCGCAAGGGTCGTATGAGGCTCTGTGACCCTTGTACATCTGCGACCGTTTGACCCCTGCGACAATGTACCGAATATTAAAAAAAACAATGTACCAAATGATAAAAAAACAATGTACCAAATGTTGACATCTACCAGTCCAAAAAAAACAATGTACCAAATATCAAGTTAGTCTTCTTCGGGTTTATAGATACTTTCTCCATTACTATATATATCAGCCGCCATCTTCTCACGCATGGAAGTACCATTGTCGTCGCAAATTAAGCGAAACACATTCCTCCTCATTAATGAGGCTTCTACGAATTTGTAGGAGAAAACACCACATTCATTCCCGTTTTGATTCTGTGACAGACCTTCATAATACATATACTTCCATTCATATTCTCCAGAAGCCAAAGAAGGAAACCGTCCGAGAATGAGCATCTTGGGGACAGCTTTTCTTATCTTCTCAATCACCGATTCGATATGTGTTTCCTTAAGTCTCATCTTGCAGTCGTATACCGTGATGTATCGGGTTTTGAAATCCGCTTTGATGGCTACCCAATGACATCCTACCCATCGATTTTTGTCCGATGGAATGTTTAGAACCGAGACAAAACCTTCATAATCACTAATTGGTGTCTTCGTACTTCTGAATGGATACTTGGCATTCAAAAAATCACTAAGAATTTTCGGCAAAGTTTCTATATCCTCATACATCCACACCGAGAGCGTATGCATGAAAGCAACAGGACAAAGGTTATAATTTTGATTCGCGCTAGGATCCAATGTCGAGCGAGAAGACAGCTCCATCAACGCCTCATCCAATTGCTACAAAAAAAATTAACACACAGAAATACACATGACATAAAACTCTGTGAGACTAAGGTTTTAAAAAACTTACATCATCTTCAAGCCATACGTTGACCTTTTAATATAATCTCCCAAAACTTTGGCCCGGGGAATATCTAGCTCAGATTTCCACCACCGCTCATGTCGAGGTGTCTTCAGGAACAGATATAGCTTAGTCAACTTGTCACCGCTAGCGTCAAGGAACATAGGAAATCGGGTTACCAAGCCCTTTATTAATCCCTTGGGAATCCACAGAAACTCCTCTTCCCCTTCAGGTTCTTGAACCACTATTCTTGCTCTTTTCGCCGGCGGTGGTTCAACATATGGCGCATACTCCTTCGATAAAGGTCCAACACCTGCATAAAATTTACCTCATCAAACATATGGTGACCAATGCGACCTATGCGACCCATGCTCCGCATGTGACCAATGCGACCAATGCGACCCATGCGACCTATGCGACCTCAAATGACCGTACTTACTTGGTTCGTTACATTGATTATGTAACACATGCGACCCATGCGACCCATTCGACTTCAGTGACCCAGTGACACATGCGACATATGAAACCCATGCGAACCATGCGACTCTAACGACCCTACGACTTATGCGACCCTACGACTTATATGTCTCAATGGAAATTGACACTCAAATGACCTTTTCACTAAATATTACTTACTTGGTGGAACTCCATCAGGAGCAATGTTTGTCAAATCCTCTTCTAAGCCATCTCCATTTGGCTCTTTTCTTGACATTGGATTTGGACGTCAAAGGAATTCAAAAGCAAAATCACCAACAATGTCGGAAGATTGGTTTTCGGTGATTGCAACTTTCTCGGTAGCCTTTGATTTTGGATTAGGCATATGAATTCCGGTATCCCATAGAAGGTCTCTTACGGCGTTGATGATTCTCTTCTCCGACTTCCTTATTTCCTCTATTAATTTCTGCTCCAGTGTCAGAGGGACTGTAGCGTCAGCGTCAGCATCACTCACGCTGTTGCTGCTGATTCTAGCAATTTTCCTTCTCGCCAACTTCAAATCGATCCCTCTCAAGTTCGGCATCACTTATTTCTTTCTTGCTATAAACTTTTAAACAGGTTTCACGGCGAAAAACTGTTCGACTTTCTCGGTTTCACGTCGAAAAACTGCCGAACGTGGGTTTTTCCACGTTCGAACATTAAGGGCAAGTTTGTTTTTTATGTCGAAAAACTGCCGAACGTGGGTTTTTTCACATTCGAACATTAAGGGCAAGTTTGTATTTTCTTCAGTTTTTTTGGATTTAATAATTATTTTAGGGAAGGGTATTTTTGAAGTGTTTTAGCCCTATAAGGGTATTTTTGATATTCCGCCTTTTCAATATTATAAGGGTAGAATGGAATTTAATTTTTTTTAATGGAAATGTGTGATTGAAATCCTAAAAAGGGCTAACTTCAAAAATACCCTCCTAGGGCTAAAACACTTCAAAAATACCCTTCCCGGAAAAAAATATAACATCAAAAATACCCTTATAAATGTTGATATTCCCAAAATACCCCCTGCGACCCAGTTCGACCCTGCGACCCAGCGACCCAGTCTGACCCTACAGTCTGACCTTGCGACCATGTGACCCTACGACCCAGTTCGACCCTGTGACCCTGCAACCCAGTTTGACCCTGTGACCCTGCGACTCAGTTCGAGCCTGTGACCATGCTACCCAGTTCGACCCAAAATCACCAAAAATCGCCTGAAACAGCAAGAAATTGCCAGAAATCGCCGGAAATCGCTGAAAATCACTGAAAATCGCTAAAAATGCTTGAAATTGTTGGAAATCACTGAAAATGGCTAAAACATTGTTGGAAATCGCTCGAAAATTGCTGCAAAACGCTCAAAATAGAAGGAAATCGATTGACAATGGAAAGAAATTGCTCAAAAATGGAAGGAAATCACGCAAAAATAAAGGAACTAGCTCTCAACTTTGTTTCCCTCCTCTCAAAATTGTCTTTCCCTCATTTGTATGTGTTTTTCATTAACAAAACATAAGGACGCATATTTATTTTCTCCGATTTTTTTCCATCAGATTTAGGAGGATAGTTTTGAAAAGTTTGAGCCCTAGGATAGCATTTCTGATATTGTGCCTCCTAAAAATTACCTTTTTATATGTTATTCGATTTTTAAAATACTTTTTATTAATTTTGTTATTTTATTTACTTATATCAAATTCAATTTTTTAATAAGTTTTATATAAATTTACTATTATATTTTTTTATATAATTACTAAATTATCTTTAAACTTGATTCTAACCTAAATATAAAAACTTTATCTTCCTTTTTTCTCCATCCACGTGGTCCTCTTCTTTTTCACTTCTTCTTATTTTGTTTTTCTTCTTTCGTCTTCCACATCTGTCTTTATGTTTCGCCGACTGTCTCCATCCCGCTCCCTCCGTTGTGTGTCGCCCGCACCGTTGACCCTTTGTTGTCGTTCCCCGGTCTCTTACTTTCTTCTTCTTCTTCTTCTTCTTCTTCTTCTTCTTCTTCTTCTTCTTCTTCTTCTTCTTCTTCTTCTTCTTCTTCTTCTTCTTCTTCTTCTTCTTCTTCTTCTTCTTCTTCTTCTTCTTCTTCTTCTTCTTCTTCTTCTTCTTCTTCTTCTTCTTCTTCTTCTTCTTCTTCTTCTTCTTCTTCTTCTTCTTCTTCTTCTTCTTCTTCTTCTTCTTCTTCTTCTTCTTCTTCTTCTTCTTCTTCTTCTTCTTCTTCTTCTTCTTCTTCTTCTTCTTCTTCTTCTTCTTGACGTCTCATTCCGATGTCCTCACCCATGACCTCCATCTTTCGTCTCCTCTATCAAAAATCGATTTTTATGGATCCTTCCACCCGCATTGTCGATCCTCCATCCTCATCCATGGCCTCCATCTGCCATCTTCCTTGTGGAAAACCGATTTTTACGTATCCACTCCATTTCTCGACATTTTTTTTTATCTTTTTTCTTCATTTTATTTTTTTCTCTAGATCTCTTTTTAAAAATTTGGAAAAAAATATGAGAAAAGTCAAATTGATATGGGTCACTTTCAGAATAAGGAAAAAGTGAGTTTTATTGATTAACCAAAAAATACATTGTTTTCACCTATTTATATACAAGAACTGTACCTACTAATTGTTTATTTAATCTAACAAACTAACTAATCTAATTACATATTTTATAGACTATATTCTAATACTCCCCCTCAAGATGGAGAGTAAATATTTTTAACTCCCATCTTGGAGGTTAACATATGGAATTGTTGTGAAGAAAGCGGCTTTGTCAAGATATCAGCAATTTGATTGAGTGTTTGTACGTGCATTGATAACACTGAAAGTGTATCATTATTAGGATAGGTTTTTTCATCATTTTCGCATGATTCTTGTAGATTCTAAACCGATTAAACCCTAAATCATGGCTAAGTTCCAAAGTCTAATGCCCTGGCGTAGATTTATTAGACTTCTAACATCATCAATCAAGTGACGTACAAGTATTGAAGC
>CM071861.1:21289848-21300939 GCA_036759665.1 Gynandropsis gynandra
TGATTCCGAGATTCTTTCGATGCTCCAAGTGATGCACCAAGAGCAGAAGAGTGCACTTGGAAGGATTAAAGCTGAGCAAGAGGACATGAAGAAGAGGATGGATGGATTTCAGACGTATTTGAGACTTCTAGAGACGCAAGTGGCGCAATTAGCCCAAGGTTCAAATCGACAACCCGGACAGCTTCCCGGGAAACCCAAGGCGAACCCCCGCGAGCAAGTGAATGCTATTTTTCTAAGAAGCGGGAACACGGTAGGGCAACCAATGCCAACCATGGCTGCAAGAGAAGAGCCTATGAGCGATAAGATTGAACAACCAATCGCTCCAGCCATGGAAGAGAAGTTAACCGAGGAAGAGGAGAAGGAGTTGCCCTATGTAGCACCTCCCCCGAGGGTACCGCCATTGCCCTTTCCGCAGCGTCAAATCCAAAGGAAGCAAAGTGACGAGACCCAATTCTCTAAATTCGTAGACCTCTTGAGGAAGCTACAAGTCACTATCCCATTTTATGACGCTCTTACAAAGATTCCTTCATATGCAAAGTTCCTCAAGGATATCATCATGAGGAAGAGGACCGTGGATAACGAGATGGTAATGGTAACTAATTCTCTTATTCAGCCTCCTATCACGGTCGAAAAGATGCCCGATCCAGGTAACTTCGTCATACCATGCAAGATTTATGATTACGAAATTGAGCATGCGCTAATTGATATGGGAGCGAGTGTGAGCTTGCTACCACTATCTCTCATTGAAAAGCTCAATAGGGTAGGAGATCTTCAACCCACGAGGATGCAAATCACATTGGCTGATCAATCCGTCCGTAGTCCAGTGGGTATATTGACGAACATTGCCGTTCAAGTGGGGGATTTTTGGTTCCCCGCGGACTTTGTTGTTGTGGATATGGAGATCAATCCGAAGATCCCCGTCATATTGGAATGACCATTCCTCAACACAACAAAGATGGTCATCTACTGCATAGAAGGAAGGTTAGTGATGAAGTTCGGGGACGAGTCTATCGAGTTCAAAGTCGACGAGGCATTGAAGAAGCTATTCATGACCGAACCCGTAATGAACGTCACCACGACAAACGCATCAACGGAGGAGACTAGATACGTACATGGAGACACCCATCCAGAGGACACACCATTGTCCCAGTACACCGAGAGTCAGTATCAGTTACCAGCAAGGTCAGATGCACTCACGAACATCGAGGAGAAGCCGCAATCCATTCGGCAGGGAACCCACCCGATCGAGCAGCATACTCCACCCGGTCGGGCAGAGCTATTTTTAGACCCGGTTAAGCGACCTCTGATGTGCGTTATATCAAGTAATAAATTACCTAGACTAACGCTTCCGCAAGGATACGGATCGTGTAGCAACTAGGGTCGAACACAAGGAATTGATGCAACTCTAAAGCTATTAGACTAATGAATAAGACGTGTGAAATCAATAGTAGAATGGAATGCAAATGCAAACTAAACTAAACTAATGATAGGAATGACTCAAAGACTAACCACCATAGGTATCGAGAGTTGCACGACAATGTAACGAAGTTCTAACAAGATCATTGGTCTTAGATACTATCACAAGTTTAGGGAATTCAAGCTCTCCTATAGGAACTGACTGGCGTAGACTTGTCCACTATCTAGCATGCATATACCAATATATCTATTGCACATCTTACATACATAGACGCATTACGACTGCTATCCTAATCCCTAGATCCAACCGATTGACCTGGCGTAGATTCTAAACCAATTAAACCCTAAATCATGGCTAAGTTCCAAAATCTAATGCCCTGGCGTTGGTTTATTAAACTTCTAACATCATTCATTCGAGTGGAGTACAAGTAATGAAAGCATTAAGATCAACCATGAAATCTGAAAACATGATCAAATACCAAATTCATTCATATCGAGTGGCGTACAAGTATGAAAGCATTAAGATCCACCATTCATTAAGCACAACACTTCATTACATATTGGCAATACTCTCTAACCTATGGCAATAGATCTACTTGGACATGAACTCAGGAAACGAAACACAAAAGAAATCTAAATTCAACATAGATAGAGAAAGAGAATGCTCCCTGTTCATAAACCGATGTCTTCAATAGATCCTCCATGCTTCGGATCCCTCGTTCCGTCCTTCTCGATCTCTCCAAGTGTGTCCTCTATGTCTCCGAATCGTCCCTCTTCAATCTGGTTCGTATTCCCTTTTATTAGATCTGATTTCCCTTTGTTTGGCCGTTCTAAATCTTGGGAATTAGTTGAGAAAAACAAGGGCCCGAGCGGGTACAACTTCTACCCGCTCGTGCAGGCCTTGTACCCGACCGTGTGCATTCAAATTAGCCCGAGCGGGCACCCATGCCCGAGCATGTTCCTCTTCAGCCCGAGTCGTGCAAAGCTACGGCGCATCTTGATGACAATTAACCCGAGCGGGCACTCCAATTCCACCCGATCGGGCACACATGCCCGAACATGTTCCTTGAGCACCCGAGTCGTGTAAAGCTACGGGGTTGTCTTGGCATCAATTACCCAAGCGGGCACACTTCTGATGCCCGAGCGTGCACGACCTAAAATGTAGTTTCAATGAATGAAATCTAATAAATCTACTCAAAACTAGACCTAAGAATGATATAAAAACTACAACGGATTACGTGTTATCCGTTGGGTATATTGACGAACATTGCCGTTCAAGTGGGGGAATTTTGGTTCCCCGCGGACTTTGTTGTTGTGGATATGGAGATCAATCCGAAGATCCCCGTCATATTGGGACGACCATTCCTCAACACAACAAAGATGGTCATCTACTGCACAGAAGGAAGGTTAGTGATGAAGTTCGGGGACGAGTCTATCGAGTTCAAACTCGACGAGGCATTGAAGAAGCTATTCGTGACCGAACCCGTAATGAACGTCACCACGACAAACGCATCAACGGAGGAGACTAGATACGTACATGGAGACACCCATCCAGAGGACACACCATTGTCCCAGTACACTGAGAGTCAGTATCAGTTACCAGCAAGGTCGGACGCACTCACGAACATCGAGGAGAAGCCGCAATCCATTCGACGGGGTGATGTGCGTAGACTCAAGTAATAAATTACCTAGACTAACGCTTCCGCAAGAATACGGATCGTGTAGCAACTACGGTCGAACACAAGGAATTGATGCGACTTATCAGTTATTAAACTAATGAATAAGACGTGATGAATCAAATAGTGGTGGAATGCAAACTAACCTAAATGCAAACTAAACTAAAGATAGGTAGGAATGACTCTAAGACTAATCACCATAGGTATCGAGAGTTGCATGACAATGTAACGGAGTTCTAACGAGATAATTGGTCTAAGGTACTATCATGAGTTCAGGGAATTCAAGCTCTCCTATAGGAACTGACTGGCGTAGACTTGTCCACTATCTACCATGCATATACCAATGTATCCATTGCGTATCTCACATGGATAGACGCATTACGACCGCTATCCTAATCCCTAGATTTAACCGATTGACCTGGCGTAGATTCTAAACCGGCAAACCCTAAATCATGGCTAAGTTCCGAAGTCTAATGCCCTGGCGTTGGTTTATTAGGCTTCTATCATCATTCAATCAAGTGGCGTACAGGTAGAGAAAGCATTAAGAACAACCATGAGATCTGAAAACATGATAAAATACCGATTTCGTTCATTCAAGTGGCGTACAGGTAATGAAAGCATTAAGTTCCACCATTCATTAACATTAAGCACCCATTACATCTTGGCAATACTCTCTATCCTATGGCAATAGATCTATATGAACATGAACTCAGAAAACGAAACACAAAACAAAAACAAATTCAACATAGAAAGAGAAAGAGATGACTCCCTATGTCTTCAATAGATCCTCCATGCCTCGGATCCCTCGTTCCGTCCTCCGTGATGTCTCCAATTCGTGCTCTAATGCCTCTGAATCGTCCCCCTTTCTGTTCTAGCTCGAATCCTCTTTAAATAGATCTAATTTCCCTTGATTTGGCCGTTCCAAAACTTAGGAAAGTTGTTGAGATCTAGGGACCCGAGCGGGCACACCTTGTACCCGCTCGGGCAAGCCTTGTGCCCGAGCGTGTTCATCCATTTTCACCCGAGCGGGCACTCGTGCCCGACCATGTGTGTATTGAGCCCGAGCGGGTAAAACTCACGGTGCTTCTTGGCATGAATTGGCCCGAGCGGGCAATGCAAATACACCCGAGCGGGCACCTATGCCCGAGCATGTCCATTGAGCACCCGAGTCGTGTAGACTTACGGGATTGCTTGGCATGAATTAGCCCGACCGGGCACTCCCTATCCACCCGAGCGGGCATGTCTTGAAATGTCGATTCCGCTCCTTTCGCTCGGTGTTTGAGTGCTCACTTCCATCCGTGGCCTTGCACAAGTCGAACCTTGTTACACAACTTCATTTTCGGGGTTAGATTGCCAATATCTCTCGTGTTTCTCCTCATATCTTCATTTCCTACACAAAACACGAAATGTAGATGAAATCCTCGAATAAGCTCGATAAATGAATGAAATCTAATAAATCTAATAAAAACTATACCTAAGAATGACATAAAAACTACTACGGATTACGTGTTATCAAACTCCCCCAGACTTAACCTTTTGCTCGTCCTCGAGCAAACCTAGAGTCGAGTACTAGAAAAGCTAAACAACATCGGATACTAGCACAAATACATCAAAGGAATAGCCATCATGCAAAACAACGCGTCACATGAACGCAAGCCTAAGCGTACCAAGTTCAGACTTCTATCAATCCGAAAAGTCTCGAACCATGCAATCCTACCAATGACCTAAGTCTAATCCGTACTCCTAACAACGTCCAAGCGATCTCCATACCAAACTCTTCTAAACTTGAGATATCATTAAGCTCAATTCTCGTTCTTATTCTTTTTTTTTTATTCTTTTTCTTTCTTCTTTTCTTTTTTTATTCTTTTTTTTTTCTTTCTTCATTTCTTCTTTTTTTTATAGATCTACGCTTTGTTCCTAGGACGTCGAAGTCGAAGAGGATGGCTTTCTACTTAGACCCAGGCTGCCTATGGCACACTCATAAGGTCGCGTAACCTTAGCGGAGTGAAGAGATGCGTCATTGAAGCTCATTTTTTTATTTCTCTTTTCTTTCTTTTTTATGACGAATACGCATCAATCTAACCCTTAGGACGTAGAATAGCGCCTCAACCCACCACTTAGACCCGAACCATCGATCTCGATGTACTCATGTCAATGAAAACCTAAAATAGTCAAGACTTATCCAAGGCGAAAATTGACAGCGGAGTATAAGCGTGTGGAATCTAATGAACGATAAAAATCTATCAAACAAGCAATAAATAATCGGTATACACGGAGATATGATACTTGGTACTGAAACCTAGGAGGTGAATGTAACTATAAGTCATGGTTTCAAGCACAATTACTTCAACTAATCGGAAATCAAGAAGACTTCTAAACACACCTAGACTTTTTAGTTCATGATTCGACAAAGTCGCACAATAATGACTAAAGCTCGACAATTCATGCTAGGTATCCATCCGTATATTCCTAAAAACAAAACTCAAAATCTAACCTTAATAATCCAATCCTAATCACATGACAATACTCGACGAGTACTCCCCCCAGACTTAAATGAGACACCGTCCCGGTGTTCAAAACCTAGAAGAAACTCGCATACCAAACAACGGGAAGAATAAGGGTTAGAACGTGTGCACCTTGTGTATCTTGCAATCCCGTGTTTGTGTCCGGACGTTGTATGCGTCTCCTCCTCAAGGATGATATCAACGTTGAAAAGCCTGTGAAAAGAATCACACAATCCAGAGGAAGGAATACGATTCCACCAAGTACATCAATATGAAAAGAAAAAGAAATAGTCCAAAAGAAAAATGAAATGAAAAATGCAAAAGTGGAAAAGTCGGGTTGCCTCCCGATAAGCGCTTGTTTAAGGTCTCGAGCCTGACCAAATGCTACCCATTAGATGGACGTCCTTGACGTCGTCGCGTTCGTAGCTTCTTGCGTGCATAGTATGTTCGATAGGGCGCGGCACGCGGATTAGTGGAGCTCCTTTGTGGTGAAGGCTTCATCTTCACCTTGGGTTTCTTGTCAACGTCCCAATTGTGTGCTGGACGTTGGATGTAGCTTCGCGGCATTACGGGATCGTTCGTGTACTGATTTGAGCCGCGTTTGGCTAGTGTCGCGTGGAAGTCTCGTTCTGTGGATTCCCTTTTCTTCTCATTATCAAATAGCTCATTTTGTACCTTGTATGAATCTTCTCCAGCTGCTAAGAGATTCATATCTAGGGAATCCGTGTTCTCAAATTCGTCACAAACTTCCACGGCTAAACTCTCAAAGATGCCGTCGGGGAACACAAAATCGATAACGCATGGTTGCTCATGTGTGTTCACCAAGCTGAACTCTTCTTCCATCTCGGTTTTCGTCATAGCCTCATCAATATCCATAGCCTTATCCACTCCTATGCTAGGTTCATCTCTTTTGTCAATTATCGAGGGATTTGGCTTATCTACCGTCTTTATGCGTTGACGTTGTGGGAACGGCAAGGGAGGTGGTCTAGGTTCCGGTTTTACATATTTGGGTTCCTCCTCTTCCTCAAGCTTTTCCTTAAGCTTATCGACATCTAATTCCGCTACTGTGATAGATGTGTCATCCCTTTCAAATATTGCAATGGGCTGATACATCGTCAAATAATCCCTTAGGAAAATTTCGTCGACATGCTCACAAAGATCCGTTTCTAAACTTTCCATTAAAACCTCCTGTGGTTCAAAGGAATTTGCAGCGAGTTGTGCAACTTGATTGTCCAAGATCTTTACGTGCATTATCATTTCTTTAAACTCATTATTCATGTCTCTACAACTTGCTCGCATCTCTTCTTGTTGCGTTCTCAACACTCTAATCTCATTGGATTGATCTTTTTGTACTTGTAAGATTTGAGCAAGCATAGACCTGATATCGGTGTTGGCCTCTTGTTGCGGACATGGGGGTGTATATGATGGATAATTCTGAATTTGGGGTTGCATCCATGGCTGAAAATTCCCAAATCCATATTGACTATTCAGCACACCATCGGTGTTTCCCCAAACGTCTTGTTCCCATGATTGTTTCGATGGACGGTATGAGTTGTATAGCATATGACGAGGTTCTGAAAATTGATAGTTCGTTTCAGCTATATCGGCACTCCAAAAGTTGTTGTTGTTCATATTACCTCGCAAAATAAAGAATAAAATTCAATTAAGCTTTGAGAGGTAATAATTCTCTTTTTTTTTTTTTTTTTTTATGACTCTAAACAAAACAAAACGAAAAATAAATGAAGACTCCGGAAAGGACTATGTCTTAATCAAAAGTAATAATAACCCTAAAATCGTAATCAATTCCCCGGCAACGGCGCCAAAAACTTGATGTGCGTAGGCTCAAGTAATAAATTACCTAGACTAACGCTTCCGCAAGAATACGGATCGTGTAGCAACTAGGGTCGAACACAAGGAATTGATGCGACTTATAAGCTATTAGACTAATGAATAAGACGTGATGGATCAAATAGTGGTGGAATGCAAACTAACCTAAATGCAAACTAAACCTAAGATAGGTAGGAATGACTCTAAGACTAATCACCATAGGTATCGAGAGTTGCATGACAATGTAACGGAGTTCTAACGAGATAATTGGTCTAAGGTACTATCATGAGTTCAGGGAATTCAAGCTCTCCTATAGGAACTGACTGGCGTAGACTTGTCCACTATCTACCATGCATATACCAATGTATCCATTGCGTATCTTACATGGATAGACGCATTACGACCGCTATCCTAATCCCTAGATTTAACCGATTGACCTGGCGTAGATTCTAAACCGGCAAACCCTAAATCATGGCTAAGTTCCGAAGTCTAATGCCCTGGCGTTGGTTTATTAGGCTTCTATCATCATTCAATCAAGTGGCGTACAGGTAAAGAAAGCATTAAGAACAACCATGAGATCTGAAAACATGATAAAATACCGATTTCATTCATTCAAGTGGCGTACAGGTAATGAAAGCATTAAGTTCCACCATTCATTAAGTACGAAACTCCATTACATCTTGGCAATACTCTCTATCCTATGGCAATAGATCTATATGAACATGAACTCAGAAAACGAAACACAAAACAAATCTATATTCAACATAGAAAGAGAAAGAGATGACTCCCTATGTCTTCAATAGATCCTCCATGCCTCGGATCCCTCGTTCCGTCCTCCGTGATGTCTCCAATTCGTGCTCTAATGCTTCTGAATCGTCCCCCTTTTTCGTCCCCTTCTGTTCTAGCTCGAATCCTCTTTAAATAGATCTAATTTCCCTTTATTTGGCCGTTCCAAAACTTAGGAAAGTTGTTGAGATCTAGGGACCCGATCGGGCACATCTTGTACCCGATCGTGCAAGCTATGTACCCGACCGTGTGCATCCATTTTCGCCCGAGCGGGCACCTTTGCCCGACCATGTGTGTATTGAGCCCGAGCGGGTAAAACTCACGGTGCTTCTTGGCATGAATTGGCCCGAGCGGGCAATGCAAATACACCCGAGCGGGCACCTATGCCCGAGCATGTCCATTGAGCACCCGAGTCGTGTAGACTTACGGGATTGCTTGGCATGAATTAGCCCGACCGGGCACTCCCTATCCACCCGAGCGGGCATGTCTTGAAATGTCGATTCCGCTCCTTTCGCTCGGTGTTTGAGTGCTCACTTCCATCCGTGGCCTTGCACAAGTCGAACCTTGTTACACAACTTCATTTTCGGGGTTAGATTGCCAATATCTCTCGTGTTTCTCCTCATATCTTCATTTCCTACACAAAACACGAAATGTAGATGAAATCCTCGAATAAGCTCGATAAATGAATGAAATCTAATAAATCTAATAAAAACTATACCTAAGAATGACATAAAAACTACTACGGATTACGTGTTATCACGGGGAACCCACCCGATCGGGCAGCATACTCCATCCGGTCGGGCAGAGCTATTTTTAGACGACCCGGTCGAGCGACCTCATAGCCCAACTCGGGCAATGCCTACGGGGATAATTCGACCATGTGTTACCCGACCGGGAAACACCTTATATCTGATCGGGCACCTGGCAAAACCGAGCCGATTACTGATTTTTGTCTTCCGATTGTTTTGCAGATGGCCCCTAAAGTCTTCCAGAGTTCTAAGAAGCACCGATCTGACGCGTATGACCCAGAGTAAGGATGGCCAGCGAGGTCGGATGCGATTACGGAGTTGACACCTTACATGCCCATCACCACCTCCCACCAACAGTACAACTACCGGACGACGACGTTCTTGTCCGGTCAGAAGCAGAAGTTCACGGAACTTCAGCCGCGGATCTTCCCGTCCCGCTTCCTATCAGCCGAAGCGATGACCGCCCTCCACATAGGAGCATACATAGATGACATCTTCAACACGCTAGGATGGATGGGACTGAGGGATGCACAAGAGTATACATACCGCAACCTGACGACTGAGTTCTTCGCTTCGTACGCAGCTTTCTTTCCCGAATCCGGAGATCGGGAGAGAGCTTTCATGGAGTTCCGCCTGCTGGGGCAGAACTACCGGCTCACCGCGAGACAGTTCGCGACCATTCTTGACGTTCCACACTGCAACTTCACGAAGATGCCAGAGCATAACTGGAGTCATCAAGCAGAATTTTGGGCCCAGATAGCGTACGGAGAGTATTCGACGAGGTCGAAGGCGAGCCACATACGCCATCCCGCCTTGAGGTATTTTCACTACTTCCTAGTCTCGTCTATACTAGGAAAGGGAGCGCAAGGTGGTGTCAACCACACCGAGTTGGCCTGCCTGAGGCGGGTGGTGCAGTCAGGCTTTGAGCCCGATGAGTGGGACATCTTGGACGTCGACTTGGCGTCATTGGTGATGAGGCATTTTCTCGACATAGCCACCGAGAAGAGTAGCACAGACACGAAGATCATGTGCAGTGGCATAGTCTCGATGATCGCACGGAGAGTCGGGATCAACCTTGGCATCCTGACCGAGGATAAGATCGACGAAGAACCAGAGTTGAACCTCCAGAACTTGCACAACCGAAGAGCAATTACATTGGAGAGGTACAACGTCATCTGGTGCTATAAGGATGAGCATGGTCGCAACTTGGAAGTCGACCTAAGCGAGATTGAGGTGCCGGGTCTAGACGAGGAGGGATCCCGATTTAGGATTGATCCAGCCATCGGGCATATCGGCCCGAGGCTAGCTAAGATGGATCCACCTCCAGCTGCCGCACCAGGACCGTCCATGTCGAGGCAGCGCAGCCGACGCGCCACACATTCACGCGCGCACCCATAGTATCCTCACCGCCGCTCTGACTTCCCTTCGATGGAAGGAGTCTCCGACGCCCTCAGGTACGTAGCGGAGGAGACCAGGTACCAGTCATTCATGACAGAGCAGAGGTACGACATGGAGGCAGCGAGGCACGATATCGAGGCTGCGAGGTATGCACAGTAGCACAATTCCAGGAGCAGTCGATCCAGCATACCTACTACCTCATAGAGTCCGTCCGGCGATTTCAACGGCTCACTATGTAGCACTACCAGGAGCCTTACAAACCGATCCCGTAGGATTATCATACTGGAGCCATCCTGTACCGTCCTCACATCCCATACGAGCTGGAGTCATTCTACTTCCCACCTGGGGAAGGAGCACCCGCGGAGCCAGCGGACCTACCGGCCACCCGCGATGGAGAGGATGAGTATTAGATCACTTCTTCCTTTTTCCTTTCTTTCTTTTTCTTTTTATCTTTTCTAGACCTCTTTTTATCGTTTTCTTGTTTTAAGTTTTAGCTATCATGTACGCTCTTTCAGACTTACTTATTTAGTGCTCTTTGTTCCATTCTCTTGCATTGCATGGTTTTATCTCAGGTCATTCACGCTAACACATGCACTAGAGCACAAGAGTCACTCCATCCGGATGTATCACGATTCGAGAAAGCCACACACACACACACACACACCAGGTGTACTCATTATCTTTTTCTATTTTCTCGAATTTTTAGCATGCGGGGATCCCTCATAGGTCTCGAAC
>CM071861.1:21301080-21312415 GCA_036759665.1 Gynandropsis gynandra
AGGATTAGATTTAGGAATAAGATGGATATCTAGTGAAAATTGTTTCGAGTTTAGTCATGTTTTGCGACTTTGTTGAATCGTGGATAATGGTCTAGGTTTGCTTAGAAGCTTTTTGATACCGATTAGTCGAGTAATTGTGTTTGAAACCCTTATCTATTTGAATTCACTCCTTAGATTTCGATACCAAGTAGTCACATCTCCGTATATACCGTCTAGCTTAGCTTTGATGATATTTTTAGCGTTCATGAGTTAGATTCCACACGCTTATACTCCGTTGTCATCTAGGATAACTATTCCGAGTTAGGATTGACATGAGTACATCAATTTCGATGGTTCAGGTCTAAGTGGTGGGTAGAGGCGCTTTTCTACGTCCTAAGGGTTAGAGTGTTGCGTAATCAAGAAAAGAAGAAAAAAATAAGATCTTCA
Organism: Gynandropsis gynandra; assembly: GCA_036759665.1. NCBI lineage: Eukaryota > Viridiplantae > Streptophyta > Magnoliopsida > Brassicales > Cleomaceae > Gynandropsis > Gynandropsis gynandra. The sequence goes on from CM071861.1 coordinate 21,301,507, forward strand.
ATAACGCACCTCTTCACTCCGCTAAGGTCACGCGACCTTATGAGTGTGTCATAGGCAGCATGGGTCCAAGTAGAAAGCCATCCCTCTTCGACTTCGACATCCTAGGAACAAAGCGTGGATCTAAGTACCGAAAAAAAATGCATAAGAACGAGAATAAGCGATTTGAATGATATCAAAAGCTTAGGGAAATAGGTATGGAGATTGCTTGGACGTTATCTATAAATCCACTCAGAGCCAAGATCAAGCCTTAAAACCTAAAGGAAAACCCGAGCAACGAGCGGAAAAGAGAAAATTCAAGGTATCAAGGGTGCCCGGTCGGGCACCATAGTCCACCCGCTCGGGTAAAACCTACGGGGTTTTATCCGCACACCTTGAACGACCCGGGCACGAAGGCAACGAGATCGGGTAGTCTTACCCGATCGGGCGCAAGACGAATACCCGCTCGCGCGTTAGTTCATCCCAATTATCCCCGAGAGTTTGCACGACTCGGGCCGCTCAACCACGCGATCGGGTGCTGATGCCCGATCGGGCGCTATGAAGGAACACGACCGGGCGCGCCTGTGCACGACCGGGCAATAGTGGTGCTCGAGCGGGCCGTGTATTTCGCAACAACCTGGATCTTGCATTCAAACGAACTAATTTATAGAACAGAAGAGATCTAGAGCAAAAGGGGGCGACGTACAGGGCAAGGAAAGGCTTGGAAAACATCTGAAAAGGCTCGGGAGACATTGGAGAAGAAGAGAAGCATCAATCCTCACATCGGTAACACGATAGGGAAGGTCGAGGCATCGAATTTCCTAGAGTCTATCATGTTTAGGATTATGTTATCTTCGTTTTCTGTATTCTCCATGAGTGAGTAGAGTCCCAACTACGGGTAGGGATATCGGATTGTAACGGATGAACAATGATTTGCGTTAATGCTTAGATTTATTGATTTATTCTTGATTATCGGTTCTACGCTTAACATTATCACTCATACACTAGTGCTGCCCGCTCAGTAACATAGGATCTCAGACTTTGCTGGAAGGTTAAAGAATGAATCCGGACCTGTTAAGTTGTAGGTTAAGTTCGGCTAATGAGAATCTGACCGGTCGGTTAGTCGTCTTAGGAATTATGATTGCGTTCGTAAAGCTGCCATGGTACGAGTTAATCATTGCTGGAAGGTAGGGTTGCACGTACTCATGGTTAGGAGGTTTAGACTCGAAAGAATCACTCCTCACCTTAAGCCATGAATTTCCCGTTCCCGTTGTCAAGATAAGTCGATAGATTTATGATCCTTAGTTGTTTCATCCATACGATTCCCGGTATCCCGACACCCGTAGTGTTCGTTATATCCGATTTTACCCCAACCTAGTATCGTTGTCACCACTTAGGTTAGTTTTAGATATTTAGGATCACACCTTCATCTATCTCTATTCGTCTTAGTTTAGTTTCATTCTTAGTTTTTGGCTGCTTTAGTCCTCAGAGATCGACCCTGGTACTACACGATCCGTATATTTGCGGTGAAGTGGTCTAGAAAAATTTATAACTCGTGTTTACACCACATCAACTATGATATATTTGGCATGTCAAATAGAGTTGGTTTGAGATTCGGTTAACAATTGCAATGTGAGTTTTCACTTCATTTCCTTTAAAATTTTCGATGCAAATAACTGATATTATATTAACAATGATTCTTGCGCATTTTTTTATATTAAAATATTGTTGGTATTTTTAATGCTAGAAAATCGATAATTTTTTATTAATGCTAATTTAAGTTGATATTCTAATGAAAATTTACATGTTTCAATTTTATGTTAGAATAATAAAATTGTTGTGATGGTCATTCTATAGAAGACATTCTCTTAGCATCGATCAATCTTAAATATGCAATAAATATTTTTACAATCAACCAAAATAATCAAAAACGAATTTGCTATGGATTTAAAATTCAACCATTTTATTTGAATGCATTAATCACTATTCATGCAATGATTTTATTTATTATTTTTAAAAAATGATTTATCTAATTTATTTTGTTAATTGTAATAAAATTATCTCAATATCTCATTTTCACGATTCTCTCAAACACTTTCATATCAATTTCTACATAATATTAAGACGTGTAAGATCTTTTGATTTACACTCGATCAAATTCACACAAATCTGTTCCTAATCTCATTTTCACCGTATTCTTTCACGAAATAATTCATTTTGATCATCATGGAAGAACATGTCCAGATGATATCTTCCATTTTGTTTGATGGGATAAATTACCTAGTTTGCTCCATTCTCATGAGGGTATGTCTTAAATGCTTCGGATCATGGTTTAACCACAAAAAACAATCATAAACAATAGCTTAATTCAAGCGATGAAAGAAAACAATGTTTTCCTCGATGACCAAAAGGTCTTCTATTTTCTTTAATGATTGATGGAAGATTCTATATAAAAGGAGTTCAACAATGTTTCTATAGTCATGGAGCTATGAGATACTCTCTAGAAATAGTTCGAAAAATCTCCATGGTTTGCATAACATTAGAAGTAAAAATGACGTTCAACAAGCTAGAGAAAGAAGAGATTGAAATCGTGTTGCCACCATGGAAGAATAAAGGTCTTCTACATGAATTAGGGATTCTACACCCAAACACAAATGATCTTGATGAAGTTGTAAAGAGGCGTATGCTAGATCAATTTTTTTATCTTCTCACTTGAACGAATTCAAAGTTTTCAAGCAAAGGAAGATTCGTATGAAACAAGAAATGAATATGATGATTCATCATGAAAAAAATATTCTCCAATCGGACGGTGAACCTTTGGAAGATAATTTCAAATGTTTTATGATATGAACGAGATAGTATAAGATTTTTTGAATTCTATAAACATAGATGATATCTCTATTGACATCCCAAGCCCTCGGTTACTTTCATCAATTCATAAAGTTGGTGATGGAATCAACATTTGGGAATCTTATTCTTCAAATTCTAATTATTAGAAAAACTTCAACAAAGTTTCGGATATGTACAATGAAATTAATGATCCTACTTTTATCATTTGAATTCTTCCAAATAAGAACAATGGTTATGTAGAAAAACAATGTCCAATAGATCGAAAAAATGTTGGCGTTAAAGAGAGTACGAAAGAAAATGATGAAAACAAATTTCGATTAAGTTTTGAATGTGGCTTAACTAAAAGAGGAGGCCAAAAAAAAGTGAACGATATTCTCTTTGAAGAACTTTCAAAAATACAGATTTTATGCCTACTCCTAATTAAACATTCGGTCTTCTCTTAGATGAACACCCAATCTTTCTATAATCTCTCAAATCCATTCATGATTATTCTTGTTATTTTGCATTTTTATTTATTGATCATAATCCTTTTCAAAAGTTCTTTATCCATAGAAAGGTGAATGAAAAGATCTCTCGTGATTGTAAAATGTTTTAAATCAAGTTGGATTTGAGAAAAAACCTTCAAGAAGGAAAGCCATTTCAACAAAAACAAAGAAAGTTTTGTCTTCTTAAAGAATTGGAGTATCACCACCAACTTAAGGAATCAAACTTCTTAAGAAGTTTGTCTTCTTAAAGACAAGAAAAATGTGATGTATTCTCGGTCCTTACCCTCTAAACAATTATATTAAAGAACTTATCACATTTTTCTTACAAATGAGGGAGTTACCATCTATGCATGACCTTTACATGGCATTTAACTAAAAAGATGCATCTCAAGATAACACTTTCATCTACGAGAATGAGAAAAAAATTCATTATGCATATGGTGGAGATGAAGATATACCTTGGGTTAATCATGTCAATTGCGTTCTTGATTCATAAAAATTAAGGGGGAAATCTTATGATATAACAATGGGATCAACCATCATGCAATACAAAAATGATTATTATCCATTCTACCATAAATTTGACACAAATCAATCTACGAAGAAACAAAGTAATCCTGGTTGTGATTTAGATAATTTCTTTGTCGATCAAGCAAAATTTGATAAAGGGAACTATCAAGGATTATAACTCTAAAAAAGACAAAGAAATTGGAATTACAAAAAAAGTTATTTTTTTAAAGTGGGTCAACCAAACAATCAATCTCTTCTCGTGAAATTCATGATATGATAACAACATTTGATAACAGTAAAACTCACGGTGATTCATATCTCTTCAAGGTAACAAAAGGAACCAATTAAGATATTGGTTATTATAACTTTTTTGGAAGTGTCTCTTTTGTATTTGTTGTATAAAAACATGAAGTTGGTGAAATTTAATGGAAACAAAAAGATTCAAATTTCTTTGATGAATTATCTATTACAATGAATATTTTTTCATTCTCTTCATAAGGGTTTAGCAATGTATTTACATCTTGAATTTTCAAGGTTATTCAGAAAGCATTTAGGTTATTAATCTCAATAACACAATAAAAAAAAAACAAATCACAAAGATTTTTTTCATAAATGACCTATTCATTATTCATTTCCTTTACAAAATTTCAAAAAAATCAATTTTCCTTTTATTTTTTCTTGACTATGTCAAGTTTGTAATCTAAAAGTGCAGATGCTCGAGAGGGAGGATCATATCTTTAATTTAAAGGTCAAATTCTAATTTATTGATTGATAGGTAAGCTCAAATGCTCTTTATTTTGTTTTGTGTTAAGAATCAATGATAATCTATAAAACATGGAACATGCAAAAGGATTTTAGAAAGCAACTTGGATAAAAAAAATAAATTCAAACTCAACAACACCAGAAGGAAACAAAGACGCCTTCGAAACTCTTACTATGGTATTGTGGTTCACTCCAAACATGAGTCTTGTTGTACTCTTTTTCTTTTCACCGAATTTTGTTCCACGTAGTTTTCTTGGATACATTTTTAACGAGGCACAACTCATGTTCTCATTATTCATAAGCCAAATTTAAAGGGAAATATTAAAATAATAGAGTTGGTGTTATGTTGAATCTATGGAAGACATTCTCCTATCATCAATCAATCTCAAACATGTAATCAATATCAGCCTAAAAAGTCGAGGACGCATTTGCTATGGATTCAAGTTTCAACAATTTCATTTGAATGCACCAACTACTACTCTTCAACCCAACTATCTTATTCAAGACTTCTCTTCATGAAATGGCTTTGTTTACTTCTTTCTAACAACAAATTCATCTAGTTTGTTCTATAAATTATAATTAAATCATATTGAGTAGTAATAAAAGAAATTATTCTATTATTCTCTCAATATCATTTTGATTTGATGGTTTTAACTTGATATGGTTAATCTCAATAATAAATTACCTAGACCAACGTTTCCGCAAGAATACGGATTGTGCAGTACCAGGATCGAACACTGGACAACCGGTACAATTTAATTAATGAACAGGACGGAAATAAACCAATCGGTGGATGCAAAGTAATGACTAAACTCATTTAACGGGATAAATTCAATAAGCTAAACACCACAGGTTTTGAGAAGTGTAAAATAATGCAATGAAATGCTATTAAAGATCATGGTTATAGATATGATCAAAAATTCAGGGAATTCAAGCACTATCCTAGGGACTAACTCTCTTGATGCCTAATCCACTATCTAGCACGCGTACTACCAACCTCTCAGTTATGCAATAAACATACTAAACACACTAAGACCGCTATCCTAATCCCTGGGTTCAATCAATCGACCGGCCAAGGTTCTAATCGATTAAAACCCTAAATCATCACTAGGTTCCAAAATCTAATCTATCTTCCGATACAATCAGACTTTTAAAATCATTCATTCAAGTGATCAGCAAGAATAAAAGCATTAGAAACAACCAATAAATTTGAACATGATCAAATATTATAATCTAGCATTAAGCACCAGCATTCACCACATATTGGCAAAACTCTAACCCATGGCAACGGATATACTCGTACATGATTTCAGAAAACAAAGCACAAACGCAATCTATCTTAGCCATAGTAACAGAGATTGATGATTCCCTATTCTAATACTGCATCCTTCAATAACTCCTTCGCATTCTGAGATCCTCCCCTCGGTTATAGTCTTCTTCGGGCCTTCAGCTCTATCCATGAGAGAATCCCCTCTCTGAATCTGAACTCCCTCTTTTCCTTTTCGTGCTGGTTTTCTTTTCTCCCGCAACAGCTTGCACGGGTTTCCTTTTCTCCCCTCTTTTCCTTTTAGGTCGGCTTCCTTTTTCTTTCTTTTCTCTCCATTTTATGTCCCACCCGTGCGATTTCCATTTTGTGTTCCAGCGGCTTTCGGTTTCCATTTTGTGCAAGCAGCAGCTTGGTTTCCATTTCTCTTCTCTTGCGAAGTGTCGCATTTCCATTTCGTCGTTTTAGGAATCTTGGACGCCCGACTGTGCACTTCTGAACCGAGGGTAATTTTGCTTAGTTTTGCGTCATTTACTCGTGTTTGTATCTCAATATCTTCGTTTCCTGCAAAACACGAGAAAATGATAGAAGAAAACTCGATTTTGCTTAATAAATCGGTAAAGTCCAAAAATCATAATAAAACTAATCTAGAAAGAGATGAAAATACTAGGATAAATTAGACGTTATCATAACACACCAACTATGTGAGTTAAAATTCAAACTTTGTATATGTCATAAAACTCTTTTATATTGTAGCCCAATTATGAATGACAAATATAAATCAATGATGCTAAATGAACCATTTGTGATTTAAGTATCTTTCAAATAAACATTGATGAATATTAAGGGAGAAAAAATACATAAAAAAGGAGATATATTTTTTGTACCCATTTTCAAATAATTTTATTTTATCATATGAGAGTAATTACGTCAAAAATATCAAAATTCTAAGGTCCAATCAACAAACTTTATTTTATGATACTGATCTTAATTAATCAAAGGTACAACGTTTAATCTTTAATATGATTATATAGGAAGAAACAATAACAATATGAATTAATCACGACAAATATCATAAAATAAAATCCATTAATTTGTTATGAAAAAATTAATATGTTCATTAATTAATACTTGTCGTATGTTATATTTTGTTATGGTGTCCCATATTTGTTGGGACATGATATGAACTATTGACTCCTATATATGGTTTGAGAAATCTATAAACTCTTGGGCTTTCTTCTAGGATTAGTTAGGTCCAAACACATATTTGATATGGTATCAGAGTATGGTTTGTCCCGAATTGAATGTTCTGATTATAGGCCACCGATTGTGATGTCCATTTTCCAAGACCGAGCTTGGGGTGTGATGGGGAATGTTATGTTGTGTTGTCTCACATTAGTTAAGACATGAACTTTGGGCTTCAGCATATGGTATTGGACAATCCTAAACTATTAAGCTGGCTTTTTGGGATTAGTTAGTCCCAAAACCCATGTTTAAACGATTCATTGATGACTATCGTGAATGCGGATAGACAAGAAAAAACATCTGTGGGGCTGAAACCCATCTCCAATGCCATGTCTTTGTTCCTATATATCATGAACAAAAATGGTTATAAATCGAGAACTTTGAAGTCTACGATCCACATAGAGATGGTACAATAACATTGAACTTCAAAGGAAGGTAAATGATTGTAAGGCTCTCACTTAAAAATAAGATGTCAAGGCAAGAGACATGGAACGGTATACATAATGGAAACTTCCAACATGTAAGTGGGGTTATAGTGTACTTAATACTCCATATGGCATTTTGGACCATGAGGAAGTTACAAAACGAAAAATATGGGTAGTCAGGTTCTTGGTTTTTTTACTGAATAGCTAGAATATTACAAGATCTGTGTGCAAAGAAAATGAAGTTTGATTGTTAGCCATGTGAGAAATTTTCAAATAAAAATTTAGAATTGCTCAAATCATATATACAAGTCAACAGTATATATCTTAACGATGCGGAACAATACGATAGAACTTTGTATTTCCAAAGGAGGCTTTATCCCTTTTATTTTATTTTTACTTTCACATTATTCTTAAACTTTAGATAAACACTTTCACCAAGTTATAAGTATATTATAGTGTAAAAAAGAAAACAAAATAATAATAATAACAAAACAAGGATCTTTCCTCCTTTCACACAGGTTCTATTTGGAAAGCCCTTCAACCACACCTCATCAGTGTGTTCTTTGGGCCAAAGTCATTTGGCATGCTCAAGACAAGTGGTGATAGGAATTCTTGGCCTTGATTTTTGTCATTGGTCGTCTACCCACCCGTGATTTAGGCGGTGGCCCGCTTTCGTTCATGTGACTTTACTCATTTGCAATGTCATGAAAGAATCTCATCTTTATCTCTTCTTCCATTGCATAGTAGCTCAATTTGGTCAAAAGTTGTTTGGTCCACTATACCAACTCATAATATCCTTCTTTGAAAATTCGATCGAGTGGCTTATTCTCCCTAGAAACAACATTAACATTAGAAGGATTCACCTTACTCATCTTCTTGGATGCATTTACCTCGATACCGAACATTGTGCAAGTTTCTCACCCTCTTTATTGATCAATAGAGTCGTATTTAAGTTTTTGGTTTGTTATTTTGTTTATTAATTTTTATTTTTTGATATTGTGGGTTCTTAATAAATTTAAATGTATAATTTCAACAATAAATGTAGAATATTTTTTGTCTTGAACAATATATAATCAAAATCAGTATTCTAGAAAGTATTGAGCGTTAACCAGACAGTGATTTAGTGTCTAGACGTATCTTTGAAAATAAAGAATAATATATATATATATACTATAAAAATTATTATTATTTAAAATATTATATTTATCTATACTACTAAAAACTAATAATAAGATAAAAAGTATTATTATTATCATTATTATTACAAAAAAGAAGAATGTAAAAAATAAGAGTACACATATTTATTCAATTTTAATATAAGATTATATGTATATTAGTCATTAGAAAAACTCATATTAAAGATTAAAATGATTAATAAATTAAGTTCTAAAAATTTAGAACATCATTGATCGTCTAATTACAGTCTAGCATCTAAAAACTATTTAGAGAAATTCAAAACACTTAACAGCCTTTTAGATCGTTTTTGATAACAATAATTAAATTATAAAATATATAAAAAATGTAAGTTTCAAAAAGCATCTTACAAATGTATTTATGAATTTTTCATATTTTATAATCTCTTTATAATAATGTAATGGTGTGTCTGTGAACACGAGTTTAATTATTCCTAGACCATTTCACCGCAAGTATACGGATCGTGTAGTACCAGGGTCGATCTCTAAGGACTCAATAATTATTCCATTTCACCGCAAGTATACGGATCGTGTAGTACCAGGGTCGATCTCTAAGGACTCAAGCAGCTAAACTAAGAATAAAACTAAACTAAGATGGGAAAAGATAGTAGGGGATGTGATCCTAAATTCCTAAAACTAATCCTAATGGTGACAACGAATCTAGGTTGGGGATAAAACTAGATATGGAAAACACTACGGGTGTACGGGATACCGGAATTCGCATTGATGAAACAACTAAGATTCATAGATCTATCAACTATTCTTGACAACGGGAAATTCATGCCCTAGGGTGAGGAGTGATTCTTCCGAGCCTAAACCTCCTAAACATAGATACGTGCAACCCTACCTTCCAGTAGTGATTAACACATATTATGGCAGCATTACGTACGCAATCATTATCCCTAAGATGACTAACCGACCGGTAAGATACTCATTAGCCAAACTTAATCTACAACTTAGCAGGTCCGGATTCGTTCCTTAACCTTCCAGCAAGGTTCGAAATCCTATGTCGCTGAGCGGTCAGCACTAGCGTAAGAATGATAATACTAAGTGTAGAACCGTAAATCAAGAATAAATTGATAAAACTAAGCATTAACGCAATTCATTGTTCATACACACAAATCCGATATCCCTACCCGCAGTAGGGACTCTACTCACTCATGGAAGAAGTAAAAGAGGAAGATAACAAAGTCCTATACATGATAAACTCTAAGGAACTCGATGCCTCGACCTTCCCTATTGTGTTACCGGTGCAAGGATTGATGCTTCTCTTCTTCTCCGATGCCTCCCGAGCCTTCCCAGATGTTTTGTCCAGCCTTTCCTTCCCCTGTTCGTCGCCCCCCTTTGCCCTAGATCTAATATGTTCCTTAAATCCGCTCGTTTGAAAGTTAGATCTAGGTTGTTACGGATTACACGGCCCGCTCGGGCACAGGTGTTACCCGGTCGTGCAGAGGCTCGCCCGGTCACGTTGCTTCATAGTGCCCGATCGGGTGGATGTCACCCGATCGCTTGGTTGAGCAGCCCGAGTCGTGCAAACTCTCGGGGCAAACTGGATGGATCAATGCCCGAGCGGGTATACTTTTTGCGCCCGATCGGGTAAGGCTACCCGATCTCGTTGCCTTTGTGCCCGCGTCGTGCTGGGTGTGCAGACAAAACCCCGTAGGTTTTACCCGAGCGGGTGGATGAATAGTGCCCGACCGGGCACCCTTGTCTCCTTGAAATTTCTCTTTTCCGCTCTTCTGGAGTTCGTTCTTGGCTCTGAGTAGATATTTCTTCAATTCAGGTGATTTTGATCAGGAATCCTTCATTTTTAGCTCATTTAGGCCTTGTCGCCTAAAAACCTGAAAACCAACAAAACGGGTGTGTGAAGCTCGAAATCATATCGGATAAGTAAATGTACACATAGAATATAAGCGAAAATGACTCTAAAACCTATCTTAATATTGATACACTTTCAGTGTTATCAAACTCCCCCAGACCTAAACCTTTGTTTGTCCTCAAACAAAACCAAAGTCTAGCCTAAGAAGAATCTAATAACGATGGATACTAGCTCAAACATTTCGAAGTGTTAGTCATTTTGCATATCAGCGCGTCACGTGGATAAAAGCCTAAGCGTACCGAGTATGGCCTTATGTCTACCGAAAGTGTTGAGCCATGAAATCCTTCCAAAAATCTAAGTCTACTTCACAACCCTAGATA
>CM071861.1:21320507-21336344 GCA_036759665.1 Gynandropsis gynandra
TAGGAATGATAATGCTAAGCGTAGAACCGTAAATCAAGAATAAATTGATAAAACTAAGCATTAACGCAATTCATTGTTCATACACACAAATCTGATATCCCTACCCGCAGTAGGGATTCTCCTCACTCATGGAAGAAGTAAAAGAGGAAGATAACAAAGTCCTATACATTATAAACTCTAAGGAACTCGATGCCTCGACCTTCCCTATTGTGTTACCGGTGCAAGGATTGATACTTCTCTTCTTCTCCGATGCCTCCCGAGTCTTTCCAGATGTTTTTCCAGCCTTTCCTTGCCTTGTTCGTCGCCCCCTTTGCCCTAGATCTATTCTGTTCCTTAAATCCGCTCGTTTGAAAGTTAGATCTAGGTTGTTGCGGATTACACGGCCCGCTCGGGCACAGGTGTTACACGGTCGTGCAAAGGCTCGCCCGGTCGTGTTGCTTCATAGTGCCCGATCGGGTGGATGTCACCCGATCGCTTGGTTGAGCGGCCCGAGTCGTGCAAACTCTCGGGGCAAACTGGATGGATCAATGCCCGAGCGGGTATACTTTTTGTGCCCGATCGGGTAAGGCTACCCGATCTCGTTGCCTTTGTGCCCGGGTCGTGCTGGGTGTGCAGACAAAACCCCGTAGGTTTTACCCGAGCGGGTGGATGAATAGTGTCCGACCGGGCACCCTTGTCTCCTTGAAATTTCTCTTTTCCGCTCTTTGCTCGGGTGTTCCTTTGGGTTCTGGAGCTCGTTCTTGGCTCTGAGTAGATATGTCTTCAATTCAGGTGGTTTTGAACAGGAATCCTTCATTTTATGCTCATTTAGGCCTTGTCGCCTAAAAACCTGAAAACCAACAAAACGGGTGTGTGAACCTCGAAATCATATCGGATAAGTAAATATACACATAGAATATAAGCGAAAATGACTCTAAAACCTATCCTAATATTGATACACTTTCAGTGTTACCATGTAATTTTATGATTTTCTGATATAAATATTTTTTAATATAAAAAAGTTACACAATCATTAAAAAAATTGATCATCAATTCAATTACGTAAAATTCTATTCACAATGTTTATCGCATTATGCATGAACATTGTTCATTTGAACATTCTACTGTATTATCATCTTACCCTTCCCTTTTTTATTATTAATATCAATCTCATCCTTTCTTTATTATAATATATGAACATCTTTAAATAAAAGGAAAAGATAAGAAGAAGAAACAATATACATATATGAATGGAGTAATCTTGGTCCAAGGTTGAATATATACATATAGATATAGAGCACAGAGAATGTTCGAAGCTAGTAGCTTCTTGAAAGCCTCAAATTGTGGCTCTAACTTAGCCTAAGAAAGGATCTAATCCTCTCTATCTATCCATAAGGCTGCTTCTCTCTTGTATATATATATTCTCTTTTGACATTCTTCATGTCAATGACTCATAATCATAGTACTTATATATAAAAGATTATTTATGGGACACGTACAAAAATTCTATTTAGAAAAATAGGTATTTATGTTGGTGATATAACTTAAAAGAAACACATTCTCTTTTGCTTTGCTACCATTCAAGCTTCCCATGTAATTGTAACTATAGTTTTTGTTGTGGAATTAATTCCTTGCGTGAGTAATATGTGCCGTTGGAATTGTCCCAGATCTTGCTTCCAATGTGTTTCGTATATGTACAAGAGTGATGTGTTGTATGGATATGTTGTGTTCATCAGTCAAATTATAATAATTATAATTATTAATAAGAATAATAATAGCGAAGAGGAATATTAGAACATGATACCCCATCACGTCTAATAATGCATGGCATCAATTTACGTTCGGTTAATATTCATAAGAGTGTTCGGTTTCGTTTCCTTGGTCGAATCCATTGTTCAAAGAAATTTTAAATTATTATTTTCCACATTAAACTCGAGCTCACTTCTTTGAGTTTAGTTCCTCATTACCACAAATCGATTTTTAAAGGTTCGCTTTAAGTTGTTTATGATAAAGCCCTAACATCTGGAAAATTTATATGAATCAATCAAATTAACTTGTCAACATCTACATAATAACACACAAAAAAGTTCTATAATTAGATCAAATCCAAACTAATTTGGAGTTGACAATGTCATGAATATTTTTAGTAGCAACAAAAATATATTTTTTTAATATATTTTCTTTTCAAAAACAGTTATATGCCTTACAAGTTACAATCTCATTACTTCTCTTTAGTTTGAGTATCGACTAATATAAATATCTAAATAATCGATAATAATTGACATTGTGATGATTAAAAATAAAGAATTGTTTTCATCATGGAGATACTTAATTAACTTGAAAACCTATGTCACAAGAAGAACATTCAAGATATTTTTGAAATATTCATTGGTAGATTCTACAACTTGCAAATGGTGCATCTTGGAAGTAGCTAAGTAATAGAAACAAGACGAAGAGGCTCAGAAAAAGTCAACCCTTTGTTATGCGATGCCACAATGTTCATTGCATCTAATGTCACTCACTCCGGTGAACCCAACTTGACCTTATCCCCTTTCCTTGGTCCTATATTCTCCAACAAAAAGCTTACTCTACCTTCAATGTAATAAGTCAATATATCTACTTACAGCAAAAAAAGTAAAATAAAACATTTAGTACATATGAATAGGATTGACCAACTAGCGAATACCCGCAAATATCCAATTATCTATATTCGTATTTGTATTAAAAAAATACTTGATTTATTATTTGTATTTGTATTCATAAATTCGAATATCCATAAAAATATGATCTGTCGAATATTCGTAAACCGTATTCGAACTAATAAAATTTTAAAGAACAAAACATAGACAAAAAAATTTCAATGAAAACTGATAATTATCAAATACATTCATAATTTAAGTTCAAAATCATAAAAAATATATATAATATAAATAAAAAAACACCAAATCTTTATATTCATCTCCATATTAGTCATCTAAATTTAGTTTCATCGATAACTCTATTTGTATTGTCAATTTGTCTAAAACAATAAAACAAAGTGTTAGATTATCAAAACAAATATTAAAGACAATAAAATAAAAGTAAAATACTTATTGAGTGCTTTTTCAATATTTTGTAATGTCAATAGTAGAGAAAAAACATGCAATGTTAGAATTAGGTTGTCCATGTGAGCAGTTCGGCAAAAAGATTTGTGCTAGGAGTTCAAGAAGCAAAAATTAGGTTAATTGTTTAGTATTTGCAGTTTAGTCCTCATATACTAAATTTATTATATGATTGTCTATATATAATGAGTGTTATAATTAGGTTAATATTTTTTTATTTATAATTACATCCCTTAAAATTAAATTTGATATATATATATATATATTTAATAACTTACCTATTTAGTATTTGCATATACCAATAATTCGCATAACTGAGTCTATTATTTATAGTTCTATTTGTACTTTTAAAATATCTTATTTATTTATGCTACTTGTATTTGTATTTGATCCCTTTTGTACAAAAAAAAAGTCATTCCAAAGGCCAAAACCATTGGAAATTAGTAATTATGCATTGGAAATGGTCATTTCCAAAAAAATTTGGATCGTTGGAAATCGAATGTTGAAATACAACATCCGTTGAATTTTCGGATGACATTTTAATGGTCATTATCTTTTGGAAATTTATCAATGGATTGTAATAAATATGGTCGTTGGAAATTTCCATGGATACGCGTTGTATTTTCCAATGGAGATCCATTGGATTAGTGATTGAAAACAAACGGACATCCGTTGGAAACTTTTGCAGGGATTTACCGTTGGATGCCCCTTGATTTTTTGCGGGAAAAGTTAAATAATATCAACACATTCCCATTGATAATGTTGTTCTACCATCAACGGTCAACCATGCATAATATGCCGGATTTAAAAAAAAATAAATAAAAATATTAATTTTAATATATTTCCAAAGTTTATACAATTTTTAAAACTAAAAAAATACAAGTCAAACTAAATTAGTCTATATATCATCTAAACCGCCACTGTCATCTTCGTTTCTATCTTCTCTGATGCCTCGAGTAGTGGTTGTGTCGGAATTGATGGTCGGTACTTGTCTCGACGGTGTGTCCTCTGTAAGTGGAGGTGGTCGATATGGTTGGCCGATCATCAATTCTATGATGCTCTTTATATGACGCATCTTCGCCACCGTCTCTTGAAGTGTAGTTTTGATTTTCTCGAGGCGCCATACCTTTGCGTACATTCGTAGACTATGGGGGTACCGTCGTGACATCCTATACAATATCGTTTTTGTAGAGAACTCATATCTTATAGACAACCCTTATACAGTCTAATAGATTGCAATATAAAACAACTACAATTTATTATATCATCTTATATTTTTTATAAAGTGAATATTGGAAATGATAAACGTTATTTACTTGTAATGATATTTTATCCTTTTGTAAAGCACTAAGTTTATCCTAAAATGAATCGATGGCTTGTGATTGTTGTGGATTTTCTCCATTACAGCTTTCACCATTCGTTTTGCCTCGAGGCTTGACTTGCTCGGATTCTTCAACATCTTTTTTAGCGTTGGATTTCATCTTGGCATGTGTCTCGATGACCAGCTCAAGAAGCATCGGTTCTCTTCTCATCTTGTGCATCTACAATATTAAAAAGTACTCTTAGTTAGATAAAATTTTAAATATAAATAAATATATTATGAATTAAAATTTCTTACCAATTATTTTCCCTTTTCGGGAATGATTTCACTCACGATATATGGCGATACGGATCATCCCTGGAAACATTCCCATTGTATTAACACTTCTAGGTATTTTTCGCTATTGGCCTTGAAGTTTTCCATCTACTAGTGTTGGATGAGTTGGTTGAAAACCTCTATGATGTCCATGAGAGTTTGACGTTCTTGTTGTAGTAGTTCTGCTTGACGTTGTTAATCATCAGACAAAGTCGTGATTGCATATTGCGCATTGACGTGGGTAGATGTGAAAGGCGTTAGTGTTGTGAAAGTCGTTCTGGGCGGCCGATTAGTCGTCGTCTAGGCACTCGGCGGTAAGGGCCACCCAGAAAACCCTAAAATTGTTTCGGAAATCGGACAACGTCTAGGCACCGTGGAGTAGCCGCCTGGGCGGCCGACTAGGGGAAAATCGTCACCCAGTGATGCGTATCAAAGTTAAAAAACTATTTAACCTAAACTACCCTCAAGTTCACGGCACGTGTGTAGTACTTTAGATGTCGATCCCATAGGGACTACGCAACACAAACTAAACTCAAACTATGAATCAAACTTGCAAACAAGGATTTATCTGTTTTAAGATTGAAATAACTAAAAACAATAAACTAACGAGTTCTTAACAATGAGACAAATGTTCTACCAATCCGGTTTCACCACAAGACTACCGAACCAACAATCAACCTATCTAATCATGCAATCCCAATTAAGTCATCTAAGGCAGACAATCCTAATATGATATCTACCCTCTCTCAAGGCATAGACACGTGATCTAATCAAGTTATCCCCTACTTTCGTGGCTGACACCTTAAGCTAAACCCATAAGTTCTATGATTCATCCGTTTCACCCTCAACCGCTGCTACCCTACTTTTGTGGCCTAACCTCGGTTGTTCTAAACCTGATCTTCTAGGACTAGAATTCTCCTTTCGGTCCTTCTCCTAATCCCTAACACATGCATCTACTTGGCCTTCGTAAATACAAGTCATCCACGCTCTCAGGCAAAGAATAGATAAACGAAAATGGGAAATTGCATTTAAAGATAAATCAAAGTGGTTTCGGGATAGCCATGGGCTAATCCCTTCTCCTAGAACAAAACAAACTACTCGCTCATGCGTTCAAAAGCAAACAACATAATTGAAGTAGAAAGTCTAAAGAACATGAAAACCAAAAGAAACTGAAGTCTTAAATTGATCTCCAATGCTCCTTGAATGTCTCCTTCGCAAAAGTCTCATTCTTCTTCGATTCTCTTTCTACTCTCTCTCTTCGATCAAACTACTGAAAACTTCTCCAACTGAACTCCTCTGACCCCTAGCTCCTCTTCTTCCTTTTCCTTCTTCATTTCTTTCCTTTTCTCCTGGTTTTTCCTTTTGGTCGTTCACTTCTTTTCCTTTTGTCGCAGCAGCCACCGTTTTGCCTTTTTATGAGTTTTCCATTCTTGATCAAGTTCGACAACGTTTCCATTCCTTTCTCCAGAAAAATATCTTGTATTCCTCTTCTCTAAAGTCGTTTTCCTTTTTGGATAAGTCACAAACAAGTTCCTTTTCGTGTTTAGATAAATATCCTTTTCTGGTTGTTGCAGGTGAGGACGCGACCCGCGCGGGCTGAGTGTGTGCCCCGTGCGGGCGCGGCGTAATGATCGCGATGGAAACAAGCCCTCCTCGTGCAGGCTAGGGAGTGCCCCGCGCGGGCTGATGCTGCTGGTGAAGCCCGTACATGCTGATAGTTTTCCTAACCCGTGCTCAATTTGCTGGACCAATTGCCGAACTAAAGGCCACGCGCGGGTTAGGGAGTGCCCCGCGCAGGCTGAGCTTGTTCCTCGTCGATTCTCGTCCCGTTTGTTCTGTGATGATCCTCGATGTTGGTACTCTGTGTCGTGTACGTCCTTTAGCTCCAAAATGAACCGAATACGCATTAAAACCTGTAAGAACACGGAAACACGAAAACAAGTAATACGGATAAAAAATCATACGTAAACATCGCATCTATATCGTAAACATCTCTAAAATCGTGCAAGAAATACGTATGAAAATGAAACGATCAAAATCCCCCAGACTTGAATGTTTGCTTGCCCCTAAGCAAACGTAAACGTGGAACACGTGGGGTATACAAAATCCGAGAATTCCCCTTTCTCCTAGAAATACCGCTAAAGCGAATCTAACCGATCAATTAGCAAGTCGAGAACAAATTCGGCCTAATTAAATTTTCAGTCTTCATCTTAGGTACACCAAGGCTACCCATGAGAAAGTAAATCGAAGGCAAACTAAACAAGCCACTGTAACTCTCTCCACCAAACAAGACTTCAGACAAATGCTAAACCTAGAACAATCGAGGATACTTGTTTCTTTTCCGAGCTACTTTCTTTCTTTCTTTTTCTTTTTTTTTCTTTTCTTTTGTTTTTTTCTTTTTATGTCTTCTTTTTCTTTTTTTTTTTTTTGCCTTTTTATGTTATGCATACACACTAGGCTTCTAGGACGTTGGATTTGAAGGGATTCAGCCTCTACTTAGACCCAGACTACCAATGACGGTATACTAATGCATCTCGTTCAAGAGTGCAGCGGAGTAAGCGGCGTATTTATTGTGCCATGCCCTTAGGACGTAGAAATATGATCTTAACCCACCACTTAGACCCGAACCATCGAAAGAGTATCAAGGTCGATGCACTCATATCGATTTTAGATCATGCTTTTAAGCATTATTTCTATTGACAGCAGAGTGTTAGTGTGTGCTCTTAATCTGCAAAATAAGCTCGATTTCGTACGATCTAATAATCCTCATAAAAAAGAAGTAAAGCATCGTCTATACGAAGTATGACCATCTGGATAGAGAGAATAAACGATAAATTAGCCTAGCAACCTCATCTAAACCTCCCACAAGAAACACTAGGATTCCCAAAGAATTACGACCTATTGTTTTTTCAGCCGACTAATAAGCTCTAACGCTTAGAAAAATCTAGCTCAAACATGCAAAATCTCATGGAAAAGGCCAACTTCTTAAGTTTCCTAAGTTCAGGGTTCATCTCAAAACGTGGTACCGGACAAGTGCCTAGGACGACTCTGACTCACGAAAGCAAAACCAAACTAAAAACTACAAAATCAAAGAGAAAATAAAAGAACATGAAACGAAATCACCTGACAAACATGAGCTACTCCTCCAGAAAACAAGCAGCTGGGTTGCCTCCCAGAAAGTGCTTACTTAACGTCTTTAAGCTTTGACGTCTCCATTCCTCATGCGTGCGTGATGGGTGGATCGGAAAGGGAAATAGAGTTTCCAATTTCGATCGATTGATCGGCTTGGTAGAGCTTTAGTCGTTGACCATTAGCTTTGAACATTCCGCTTGAATTGCTCCATAGTTCCATTTCTCCGTGTGCGAAGACTTCTCGTACCTGAAAAGGACCAGACTAGCGAGACCGTAGGTTGCCCGAGAAAAGCATAGGACGAGAATTGAAAAGTAGAATTAAATCACCAGGTTGGAAGTCATGAGGTAGGGTCGTTTTGTTGTGCCATCCCTTAGTCACTACTTCTTTCTTTGGCACATCATGCACGGGATTCACTCGTTTGCTTTCCGAGGTTGGATAAATGATATCTGCATCAAAAAGTTTTATAATGTCTTTTTCCATTACCTCTCTCAAGTGCGGGTGTAGCCTCCTTTGAGTTTCGATGGAAGGTTCGTTGTTGTCTTCCATAGAACTTCCGTGCATACATATTGAAGAGCTGACTCTCCTATGCTTCTTTACGCGTGTGGGTTGTTTTCTCATTTCATCTGCACTCAAGTTAGCATTCATAACAGCAAGATATATTTTATCGCATTCAATGTACTCATACCGAAAAGAAGACCGAGGTGGCTCGGGCTCACGTTTGAACGTCTTCTCCACTGCGAGACCAGCGTGTATTTTGTGTGGTATCTCTACACGTGGAGCGTCTCCTAGTGCTGCAATAGCACTCATGAATTTCGTGTACAGCTTGGCTCCTTCGTCCGTAAATCCTGCATCTTCGCAAACTCGTGTTAAATATCGTACAAGAGGATCAGAAGCACTTACTTGATCAAGCGTGTCTTTTGATAACTCGTCCAGCGAATCAACTCTAAAGCAAGACTCCACGGTGAAGGGTCCGTTCATGGGGCTGGACAAGTTGAATTCGATCGTCTCATCTCGGACACGTAAGGAAAGCTTTCCTTGTTGTACGTCTATCATCGCACCTGCAGTAGCTAAGAACGGTCTACCAAGAATAATAGGTATCTTAGCATCTTCCTTTATTTCAAGTACAACAAAATCAGTGAGAATGAAGAGATTACCTACCTTAGTGGGAACGTTTTCAATAATTCCCACCAGATATCTCACCGAATGATCCGCGAGGCGTAGACACATCTTTGTAGGTTTGAGATTCCCGAAGTCCATCCACTTGAAAACCGAGTGTGGCATGATGCTCACGCTTGCTCCTAAATCACACAAAGCATTTTCAATGTCAAGATTACCTATTGTGCATGGAATGGAGAATCTTCCGGGGTCCTTCAACTTTAGTGGCAGTTTGTTTTGAAGGATAGCGCTGCATTCCTCGGTGAGTGCTACCGTCTCGTTCTCTTCAATATGCCTCTCTTTGGAAAGCACCTCTTTGATGAGTTTGGCATGATTAGGTATCTTTTGGAGGGCTTCCACGAATGGGATGTTGATGTCAAGCTTCTTGAGACCCTCTACAAATCTTCCCACTCGTTCTTCATTATTACTGCTCACCAACCGTTGAGGAAACGGTATAGGAGGTTTGTATACCGGTGGAGCAACGTATGGTTTGTCTAAATCTGGTTCAACTCCTTCAATAAACGCAATCGTACCTTTACCTTTTCTCATGGACGTACCAGCAGCTTGCTCTTGCTCTTTGGAGGGTGAATCCTCGATCATGTTAGTGCAGCACAAGGAAATAGCGTTAACGTACTCTCTCGGGTTTAACTCGGGTTTACTGGGAAGTTGTCCGGGATTCCGAGAGGATGAGGCAGCCTGCTGTGCTATGGAGTTCTTTAAGCTCTTCACAGGGTTGCTCAAGGATTCCATCTGATTTTTGAGCTCTGTGATCACTGTCCCCACATCTGCATTGAATTTGGCTTGAGTCGATTGTTGATGTCTTTGCTCCTTGATAAATTCGAGCATTACCGCCTTAAGATTTGAAGAAGGGGCTTGAGAAGGTTGAGGAACTTGCGGAACTTGTTGAGCATTCTGAAATTGCTGATTATTTTGCTGGTACAGCTGCTGTGGTCGCTGAAATCCCGAATACTTCATTGGTTGAATCGTTCGGTATGACAAGTTCGGGTGATTCCTCCAATTCGGGTTGTATGTATTTCCGAAGTGCGTGTTTCCTTGCTGTTGGGCGTAATTCATATATTCCTCGTTCTCTTGCAGCGTGCATTGATAAGCCATGTGTTATGTATCTCCACAATTCACATAGTACATGGTGTTCGCTGCATTACCCGTTGCTCTGCTCTGATTCGGCTCGTATAGGCGTCGAGTGCTGTTAGGCATACCTCTCGGTGTTGACCACATAGTGTGGTTTATGACGAGGTTATCGATCAGCTTGTATGCCTCCTTGATGCTCAGATCAATAAACGATCCTGTAGCAGCGTTATCCAACATCGTTCGGTGTTCATGTGAAATTCCGTTGTAAAAGGTTTGGATAACGTACCATTGCTCGAGACCATGGTGTGGACACATCTGTAGAAGATCCTTAAATCTGCCCCATGCTTCAAACAAAGTTTCTCCATCTCTGCATCTAAACGTTGTGATTTCCCCCCTCATCTGAATGGTCTTGCTCGGAGGAAAGAAGCGTGATAAGAACAATGTGCAGAGCTGGTCCCAAGTCGTGATTGAACCAGCGGGAAGCGATTGCAGCCATGTTTTTGCTTGTCCCCCAATTAAGAAGGGGAAGAGACGCAGTAAGATCGCGTCCTCTGAGACTCCGTGTATCTTGAATGTACCGGAAAGCTCAAGGAAGTCTCTGAGGTGCTGATGGGGATCCTCGTGATTTCCACCCATGAATTGCTTCTGATAAAGTATGTTGATCATCGCTGCCTTAATTTCGAACTGTACTCTAGCAACAGCAGGCATCCTTATGGCTGTTTGCACGTTGTTCATGTTCGGTACCACGTAATCTCTGAGGCGACGTGGTGGAGGAGCCTGTGGTTCTCGCGGTTGAAGCACGAGTTGTTGTTGCTCCATATGCCCCAAATTACCGATAGGTAATTGAGGCTGTCCATAGCCGTTTTGATTATCCATATCTCGTTGATCTGACGGCTCTACGAAGGAAAAAGAAAAACAATTTAGGTAGAAAGAACGAAAGAAAAGGAAACAAAAAGAAAAACAAAACAAGAATGACTCTAGGCTCGAATCTAAGACGTGTTGACAATAATCCCCCGCAACGATGCCAAAAACTTGATGTGTATCAAAGTTAAAAAAAATATTTAACCTAAACTACCCGCAAGTGCACGGCATGTGTGTAGTACATTAGGTGTCGATCCCACAGGGACTACGCAACACAACCTGAACTTAAACTATGAATCAAACTTGCAAACAACGAAGTATTGGTTTTAAGATTGAAATAACTAAAAACAATAAACTAACGAGTTCTTAACAATGAGACAAACGTTCTAGCAATCCGGTTTCACCACAAGACTACCGAAACCAACAATCAACCTATCTAATCATGCAATCCCAATTAAGTCATCTAAGGCAGACGATCCTAATATGATATCTACCCTCTCTCAAGGCATAGACACGTGATCTAATCAAGTTATACCATACTTTCGTGGCTGACACCTTAAGCTAAACCCATAAGTTCTATGATTCATCCGTTTCACCCTCAACCACTTCTACCCTACTTTCGTAGCCTAACCTCGGTTGTATTAAACCTGATCTTCTAGGACTAGGATTCTCCTTTTGGTCCTTCTCCTAATCCCTACACATGCATCTACTTGGCCTTAGTAAATACAAGTCATTCAAGCTCTCAGACAAAGAATAGATAAACGAAAACGGTAAATTGCATTCAAAGATAAATCAAAGTGATTCCGGGATAGCCATGGGCTAATCCCTTATCCTAGAATAAAACAAACTACTCGCTCATGCGTTCAAAAGAAAACAACATAATTGAAGTAGAAAGTCTAAAAACATGAAAACCAAACGAAACCGAAGTCTTGAATTGATCTCCAATGCTCCTTGAATGTCTCCTTCGCAAAAATCTCCTTCTTCTTCTTGATCAAGTTGGGCAACGTTTCCATTCCTTTCTCCAGCAAAATATCTCGTATTTCTCTTCTCTAAAGTCGTTTTCCTTTTTGTATAAGTCATAAACAAGTTCCTTTTTGTGTTTAGATAAATATCATTTTCTGGTTGTTACAGGTGATGGACGCGACCCGCGCGGGCTGAGTG
Organism: Gynandropsis gynandra; assembly: GCA_036759665.1. Classification (NCBI taxonomy): domain Eukaryota; kingdom Viridiplantae; phylum Streptophyta; class Magnoliopsida; order Brassicales; family Cleomaceae; genus Gynandropsis; species Gynandropsis gynandra. The sequence goes on from CM071861.1 coordinate 21,332,622, forward strand.
TGTGCCCCACGCGGGCGCGGTGCAATGATCGCGATGGAAACAAGCCCTCTCTGCGCAGGCTAGGGAGTGCCACGCGCGGGCTGATGCTGCTGGTGAAGCCCGTGCGTGCTTGCCCGACCTGTGCTGAATTTGCTGGACCATATGCCGAACTAAAGGCCCCGCGCGGGCTAGGGAGTGCCCCGCGCTGGCTGAGCTTGTTCCTTGCTAATTCTCGTCCCGTTTGTTCCGTGATGATCCTCGATGTTGGTACTTTCTCTCGTGTACGTACTTTAGTTTCAAAATGAACCAAGTACGCATTAAAACCTGTAAGAACATGAAAACACAAAAACAAGTAAAACGGATACAAAATCATACGTAAACATCGCATCTATATCGTAAACATCTCTAAAATCGTGCAAGAAATACGTATGAAAATGAAATGATCACCCAGGTAGTTCCTTTTTAAAAAATAATCTTCATCTGATAGTCACTTTCTCCTCATCCTCAAACGAAGCTCGTCGCACCGGTTGCGTTCTCCTCCTCGCCCTTTCATCCAAGATTACTGCCTCTCGCATTCTCCTTCATCCTCGCATCATCATAGGAAGAAAAAGAAGAAGCGTACAATGGATAAGAGAGAATAGCCGAGAGAGAGAGGAAGAAGCACAGAGAAGAGAGGGATGAAAGAGGAGAGAGAGAAGCACAGAGAAGAGAGGGATGAGAGAGAAGCACTAACGTATAGAGAAAGATTTAAGAAAAAAACATTATTATCAAATTAAATATTTAAATAAATATTATACTTAAAAAAATTTAATCAGTTTTTTTTCAAATTAATATTTTTTTTCAAATTAACTATTTTTTAAAAAAAATATATGTATATCTATGTATTTAATCTTTGACGAGCACTCTTCTCCGTTAATAAAATATAATTTGTTTCCAAATCAATTACAGACCACATAAAGATCAAATTTTTAATTGGAGGACAACTATTAAATATTACATTTTTAATATTTTGTTATTTTTATATTATAGTTAGTGAATTTATATTTGTTTATGTTATGATTTTGTATGACTTTATATTTTATTTATGATATTTTGTTTACGTTATATTTTTAATTATTGCATAAACTTAAAAATCTAATTTACAAAAAAATAAAAAAATAAAAATATCTAGTCACCGGCTAAATTCGACTAGCCGCTAGGCGCTGATAGATCTCCCGACTAGCGCCTAGCGACTTCTACAACACTGATAAAATTTAAAGAATTTAATATATTACATAAATTCAATAAATAATGCATTAAAATTTTATATACTAATACTTATGATAAAAGTGCACCACCATCGGCGGTTTATTACCTTTGGCGTCATTTGCCAAAAAATAGTAAAATCGATCCTACATTGATCATTGGATGATGTTGTTCTTTGTGTGTTTAAGAAGATCATACACGTCAAATCTACACGTGTAAATGAAAACATTAAATAATTTTAATAATTTCAAAATTAATAATATTAAAATAAACATATATATGTAAAAGAATATAATACCATAATGTTTGTCCGGACGTTTGAGATAAATTGATAGTAACATTTAGACGATCATTAAAGGTATCGATCAAATCATCGATATCCACCATATCGTAATAATCATGAAATATTAGTAAAGCATATATAAGTAATGGAGGATGGTATGGTGGCAGAGGAGATGGTGGTGGGATTCTAGCGGAACCCACCAAAAACCCTATGTGACCGATTAATCATCATGGTCTCATAGTGTTTAAGGGTAGGTGGTAAGTAGTTGAGAGAATTTGTAAATTTTGTTTTGAGATTGTGTTAAAAATGGAATTGCTCGACGGGTTATATATCCAAATTTCCAACGGTTATCCGTTGGAAACGATGTCCAATCATCGGACGTCACTCAACAACTTTACATCTACTTTTTCAATGGACATACGTTGGAAATTCCAATATATGTCCGTTAAAAATTATATTAATGAGGCAACGGATGTGCAGCTGTTAGCTAGGCGTAGCATAGATCATCAATGTTGTTTCCAACCATTGGAAATTCCAACATATGTCAGTGGAAATCTCAACCGGCCATCCATTCCAAACTCTCAACGGATATCCATTGATAATATAAGGTACATTTCAACAAGAATCCATTAAAAATAGCGATGGATGCTCGTTGGAAAGTGAGAAAATCCTTAAAAGTTTTCTAAGTCTTGAAAAAAGTTTCTAAGAATCAAAAATCTTCCGTTGGAATTCCCAATGGAGGTTGGTTGAAAATGGAGTAACAGAGTTAAAAAATAGACTACAAAACTTTTTTAGTATAATTAACATAATTCACAACTATTCTTTTGGTGATTCTTCAACCACGAAGCATGATGTTGAAATTTCAATTTGTTGAGTTAATTTACGCTTAGATGAAGATATGTACTCATTACTTCTTCATCAAATATCATGTAATGAAAACAATTAAATGAACATTCATTAATTAACATGTTAACATATATATATATATATATGTAATAAATTTAAAGATTGTAATCGTTTGTATCGTTCGAAAGGTAATAGCTCTTGACAATTTAACAATATATACGTGTGGACGTGATTATGCTCCTCTGGTATTAGCCAATATTATCAAATTTTCCTCTCGTACGTTCAATTGGTGTAAAGATCTCAAGGATTGCAACAAAGTGAGGAATATAGTGGTATATATTAGCTTGTATGATCTTCTTCTTATCTTCTCTGTTTCGTCAGAATATGCAACTCGAATTAGAATGTGCTAAAATGTATGATTTCTTTCAACAAGTATTTTTAAAATAGATCCTTCAACAATTTCTTTGTTTTTCTCTTTTTTCTTTAGAAAAAAACCTTTCAAATGGATACATCCATCTGAATTGAACTAGTCCAGCGAGTATTTTCTCGCCTAGAAAATATGTTGGCAAATGTTTCATTACATTGAAGAAGGAAGGCAAAAAGATCATTTCCAAAGAGCATACTATCTTAGAATTGTTTTTCAATAACTCCAAGTCATTTCTTTTTAAATTTCTAAATAAATATTTCTAAAGAATATACTAATTAATCACACTTCGTTCACATTACGTGGTAATAACTCCACAAATGCAATTGGAATGAGTCACTACATAAAAACATAACAATCGTGAATTTTCAACCCGATGAACCTTGAACCCACAATATCCACACACCGGACAGTTGATGCGTTCTCAAAGTTAAATAAAATAACCTAAACTACCCGCAAGTGCACGGCACGTGTGTAGTATTTTAGGTATCGATCCCACAGAGAATACGCAACACTATCTAAACTCGAACTATGAATCAAACTTGCTAAGAACGAATATGGATGAATAATAAAATACTGAAAGTAAATAAATGAGTTGACTCTAATCGATAGGAAAAACGTTCTAGGAATCCAGTTTCACCACAAGACTACTGAAACCGACAATCGATCTATCTATCATGCAATCCCAGTTTAAGCTTTCTAAGGCAGACGATCCTAATATGATATCTACCCTCTCTCAAGGCATAGACACGTGATCTAGACAAGTTGCCCCCTACTTTCGTGGCTGACACCTTGAAGTAAACCCATAAGAACTATGATTCATCCGTTTTACCCTCAACCGTTGCTACCCTACTTTCGTGGCCTAACCTCGGTTGTTCTAAACCTGATCTTCTAGGACTAGAATTCTCCTTTCGGTCCTTCTCCTAATCCCTAACACATGCATCTA
>CM071861.1:21341126-21357180 GCA_036759665.1 Gynandropsis gynandra
AAAGAAAAGAAAACAAAAACAAAAACAAAAAACAAAGCAAGAAAGACTCTAGGTTCGAATCTAAGACGCGTTGACAATAGTCCCCGGCAACGGCGCCAAAAACTTGATGCGTTCTCAAAGTTAAATAAAATAACCTAAACTACCCGCAAGTGCACGGCACGTGTGTAGTATTTTAGGTGTCGATCCCACAGAGACTACGCAACACTATCTAAACTCGAACTATGAATCAAACTTGCTAACGAACGAATATGGATGAATAATGAAATACTGAAAGTAAATAAATGAGTTGACTCTAATCGATAGGACAAACGTTCTAGGAATCCAGTTTCACCACAAGACTACCGAAACCGACAATCGATCTATCTATCATGCAATCCCAGTTTAAGCTTTCTAAGGCAGACGATCGTAATATGATATCTACCCTCTCTCAAGGCATAGACACGTGATCTAGACAAGTTGCCCCCTACTTTCGTGGCTGACACCTTGAACTAAACCCATAAGAACTATGATTCATCCGTTTCGTGGCTGACACCTTGAACTAAACCCATAAGCTCTGTGATTCGCCCGTTTCACCCTGAACCGTTGCTACCCTACATTCGTGGCCTAGTCTCGGTTGTTCTAAACCTGATCTTCTAGGACTAGAATTCTCCTTTCGGTCCTTCTCCTAACCCCTAACACATGCATCTATGTGGCCTTTGTAAACATATGTAAATTAAGCGCTCAGATAGAGAATAGATAAACTAAAACTGGAAGATGCATTCAAAGATAAATAGATAGTGGTTCCGGGATAGCCAAGGGCTAATCCCTTCTCCTAGAACAAACAAACTACTCACTCATGCATCTGTAAACAAACATAAACAAAGTAGAAAGTTTAAGGAACATGAAAACCAAGCGAAACTGAAGTGTCGGGTTGATCTCCAATTCTCCTAGCTTGCCTCCTCGCAAGAATCTTCTCCAATCACCAACTGAATTAATCTCCAATGTAAGCTTGCTCTAATGACGTCTTCTGCCTCCTTTTAAGCCTCCTAAGTCGGTCCAATTGTTGCCTTAATTGCCCCCACGAGTTCCCTTATGTTTTAAGTTAATTTAACTTAAGTTTGTTGTTTTCTCGGGTCGCGACCCGCTCGGGCATTGAGTGTGCCCGCTCGGGTGCGGCTAGGGCAAGTCGTGCGGGTTGTGTGGTTGCAATGGGTGCCCGATCGGGCATGGCAAGCACCCGCTCGGGTACAAGGCAGATGGTCAGGCATATTCACGCCCGAGTCGTGCAGGAAATGTGCACAAAATTGGCCGTAGGTTTTGCCCGGTCGTGCATGAGTTGTGCCCGACCGGGTGGAGGCTTTTTATGCTCAATCTCGTCCCGTTTGTCCCGTGATGATCCTCGAAGTTGCTCCTTAGCTCCGTGCATGTCCTTTTAGCTCCAAAATGATCCAAATACGCGTAAAACTTGTAAGAACATGAAAACACGAAAACAAGTAAAACGGAAACGGAATCATACGTAAAACATCACATATATATCAAAAACGTCTCCTAAATCGTGCAAGAAATATGTATGAAAACGAGATGATCAACAATGTTTGATACATATCCATCTGGAAATTTAACGTATTCTTCTAACCCTCTCAAAAATCTTGTTTTCGTAGGCCTAAAAAATCTAAATATCGGAATAGATGCATTTCCGTCGTGTAACTCCAAATTATATCTTCGACATATTATTCAAATATTTCCTTGATTGTATGTTATCCTTCATTTTCCCATCACGTTTAAAACAATGTTGATGATATTATCAAAAATGTTTTTTAATATGTATAATATCCAAATTATGATACAATATGAATGATTTTCAATATGGTAATTCCCAAAAATAGTGCATTTGTATCAGTTGTGTCATTCACCTTGGTCTTGCGATTTTTTATGCCCATGATATCCTCCACATTCCATCAATTCTTGTAAATTTGACATCGTGTTTAGTTGCTTGTATAGAATTTGCATACTTATTTGCATGCATGGTGCCTCTTCTTTCTGTACTATGTTCTTTCAAAAATATTTTTATCTTTCAAAAATGGTTCTTATCTTCTATGATAATCAAACCAACATTGTTTCTTCTCGTCTACAAGATGAAACAAATATGTATCCTCCATACAAAATGGGCATTCCAGTCTCCCATATGTGCTCCATATAGATTATATTTCGTAGGCAAAAAAATCGATAATTGTCCACAACAACATTACTTTCAATGTGAAGTTTTGCTTCGTACTTATGTCATATGCAATAATTTCATTGTTCCACAAATCTCTCAATTCATGAATTAATGGCTACAAAAAATCATCGAAACTCTTTTCCAGATATCCTAGTCATGAAATGAGCATCGTCAGAAACATAACTTCTCTTTTCAAACACATCTTAGGAGGTAAATTATACGAAGACAAAATCACATGCCACATCGGTGCACAAATAAAGATAAACATTCATCATTTTCATACACAAACTCAAGAAATATTTCATTGAAATCCTTCCAAGCTTACATTATCATTTCACTCATCGAGTGTTCTATATGTCATCTCATTGCGGTAGCAGTTTTTTTTACTCGTATAATCTTCTTAACTTGTTTTCTACAAGCATATAGAATATATTTTTGTACGGTACATATTTTCCTAAAGATAATTTTTTGGATGAAATCTACTTGTATCGTAAAATTTACATTTCAAAAGGACTTCATCTCCTCCCCAAAACAACAAGTAAATATTTTTACAAACATCAGTCTTCTCATGTGGTATGCCGAAATCCTTTAAAACATTATTTCTTTCATAATGTGTCTCAACTGCTTTATTTGCAGGTAATTATCCATACATAGTTTTGCAAAATGAATCATACAATTTTTATCTACATTGTAGTCTATTTTTATACTCATCAATCTTGAAGATAAGAATAAATGAGACTGGCCTTCACGAAAACCTTCGTATATAGGTTATTTCGTCGCATCCTATAAGTTGAAAATTGGTATGCCTTATTGTTTGGCATCTCTTCATGTGTTTGTTCAACAACTCCAGGAAAAGCGTCTGACACCATTTCCACATATGGATTAATCTTCGTTGTTTCATAATGAACCTCCTCATTTTTTAATTGCATGTGCTTCTGGCACACACGTATCTCTAATGCCATAATCTTCGCCGTGAAAAAACCAAACTTCATATTTTTTTTTTACGAAATTGACCTTGTAAATGTGTTAGCAAATAATTTTTGACTTCGATACTTCATGTTTTTGCATCTTTTGTAGAAACATAACATTTTTCTCGTATTCTTGATACAGAGGTTGCATTAACACAAAACTCGTGAATTATTCCAATTTGTGTAACAATTCTTGTGTAACTTCCTCGATCTATATATATATATATATATATATATATATAAAGAAGACGATATTGCTTGAAAATATTTTTGTTGTTTATGGCTTGATGCTAGGGAATTCGAGATTGGTGTAGAAATACTGAAATTTTCAACCGATATCCATTGAAAATGCCAACTACCCGTTGATTGCTAACGGTCAATTTTTTGAAACGGTTGCATCAAAATTTTTAATTTACCAACGGATATTCATTGACATTTTCCAACAAATTACTGTCTGTAATTCCAACGATCATCTGTTGCAATCTTCGATGCAGTTCTAACGGATTTTTAACAGCTTTCCCGTTATTCGTTGATAATTCCAACGGATTGCAGCGGATTTTCGCGCATTGATAACCCCAAAATATCCGTGTAAATCCTTTGATATAAATTTCAACTGATGAATCCGTTGATCCGTCTTATTTTTGTAGTGCTTGGATATTGGAATTCTTTTTTTCGGATACGACTATTGCGGATATTTTGTACACCCATATTTGTGAGTTTAGTACGTAATTGTCAAGCATCAATCACGTCCTAATAAGCTTCATCCATTTTTCTTTGCTATTGATTATAATTTTCTCGGAATATGTTAGGAATCCCAAATCGAAAAGTTATAAATACTCAATATAATTTTTTTATAGTATTAGAAGACAATTAATCCGAATTGGATATGTCACTCACCTTCAAATAAATTCAGTTTGAAATGAACCAATGAAAATCATCTCGAATGAATGTGTTAAGAATTTCACATTGAAAATTATAAAAAAAAACTAATATAATGTAGAAAAGATATAGACTAATCCATTTATTCTGAATTGGTGCAAAGTTGAAAGTCCATCATCCTCTTCAATTACAAGGGAGTCTAAATCTTTTCTTTATAACAACCGATTTGCGAAGCCTACGACCAACCGTCTCTTCCGTCAAAAGATAGAACGAGTAAATGACCGAACAGAAGTGAATCCTTATATACCTGGGATATAAGGTGTCTAAATCTTAGGGGAAAATGGCTCTAATTTTTCAATGTGCATATGTATACATATATATATCATTGATATATATATTGACGAGAATCTTCACATCGTATTTTGTCTATGTATAGACATATAGAGCATAGAGGTACAAATTCTATAATCATACTCATCAACAAGGGAATATATACCACTCCATATTAGGGACATTCGATTCTCGTTAAATTTATGTATAGCATTAGTGTATGGTGTTCATGCATGTGTTTGTGTATTCTTTTACTTTATATATATGTTTTATCCACTGATTAAATACAAAACTCTTTTCTCCTTTAAGAAAACGAGTATCTAATATTCAGAATTCAAATTGGTGCACTTAAAATAACATAATTTTTTTTTTCATATTATAGAATATTAATATAGCCTGATCAACTCAAAACGTTCATTGCATGCAAATAAATATAGGAAGACATATGCATACCCCAAACAATATAATTTTGATTTATTAAATGAGTTTAAATTTAACTAAATTTAAAAAAAGTAATTCAAGAGTTGAGGTTTATGCAATATCGTGTGTGTATATATACGCCAATGATTTATATCTTAACTATGTGAAACGACACAAAATTACATTCAGACTCGATTTTAGAGAGTCCACATTACAATCAGAAGCTCAACATCAAATATTTTAATTAGCACGAACCATACTAATATAATGTCAAATAGTTTTGAACATAACCAAATTAAAAAGTTAGTTTAAGAGTTTAACATTGGTCAATGAACCTATAATTTATTTTGGTGATTATGTGAGATTGTATATATAGAAGATTTGAGAATATTAAAAATATTCTCAAATATTCTTGTATATTTAGTTTGATTTAATCTTGATTATGATATAATTTGTTTTTATATATATAACTGAAAACTAGGGTTAACTCTGTTATTATATATTGTACTTCTAATCTTTTGTATAAACAACACTAAAATATTATTATTTTATTTTTAATTTTATGATGGTATCATAGCTCATTCGGATTGATACGGACTGGTTTTTTTCCTTTCGTTTATGTTATTTCTTTCTTGTCTTTTGTTCACATTTCTCTTTTGTATATCAATCATTCATCGATACGAGTGATGATCATGTCCATCTCTACCGTCGATATGCGTTTTTCCACTGTCAACCACACGTTTTTCTACACATCTACACTTGTCTCTTTACTTTTGTTGTTCTGTTTTTTTACAGGTGTACCATAAGAACTAATCGTATTCTACGTCTCTTTATTGTCGACATTGATCTACACATTTTTCTTTTATATATCATCCAAGAAATTATTTTTCTCTGTTTTTCATGAAATGATGACCACCTTTTGAGGGTCTATACCATCTTTCTTATATACCGTCTCAAAAATTATTTTTCTTCCTTTTTCATGAGCGACGACCACCTTTTCAAATGAAGCTATATAAAACATCATTTTTTTCAATTTTATGACATTGTTCCAAAACTTTCTTTTTGAGTTTGCATGAACATGTAAAAGATTTGAGAACATTATAAAATATTTTTAAATATTCTCGTATATTTAATTTTATTTAGTTTTTATTATAAATAAATTGTTTCTATAGTTATAATTGGAAACTAAGTTTACTATATTATTATATATTTTTAATGTCTATAATGTCTTATACAACAACACTAATATATTATTCTTCTATTTTTAATTCTATCAATATATATATATATAGGACATTTTTTACTTTTTAGGCTATAAATAGGGAGAGACACTTAGTCCCATGCCTCCCAACACAAACAACTGCAAATCTTCACGTGTCTCCTAATATCTAACAGTTTCTCTCTCGTTTCTTAGCTTTTCTCTGCAAATCTTATCCCTCTTTTTACCTTTCTCGTTTTACATCCCAAGACTGTTGTTTCACGTTACAAAAAGTTCTATAAATACATATCGACATTATATAATACATATATATACACACACAAACACACACGTCCACATACCTTAGGTGACCGGCCATGGACAAGAAAAAGACAGTTGCTTCCTCTTCGTCTTCTTACTCCTCGTCATCATCACCCTCTTTTGATCATCTTTTTGGTCCAAGAGGCATTTCTTCTTCGTCGTCATCTTCATCGACCACAGGACTGTTTAAGTCCATCTTCCCACCACCCTCACTGGTAAGTCAATCCGTCATTCATTGTATGCAAATAAGAAAAAAGAGAGATGCCATTTTGTTATTATAACCTGCTTTCTTTCTTCTTCTTGTGACCTAAAGGGGATGGGGAGGCAAGTGGATTTGGCAAGTCAAGTTGGAACTGGAAAATATCACTCTCCAAGTATAATTACTAACTCATAAAGTTCTTTTCTTTTTGTCTTTGGCTGATAAAGAATGTACTTCCTAATAAATATCTACTTATTTTAGATAAGATATAGTATATATGTGTGTGCATATGTATGCATGTAATTGTGCTTGATATGTAGATGAAGGTGGTCGGAGCGGAAGAGGAGAAAGGAATAATGGAAATTACCAGAACGAAGAAGCACAGCCTTGCAACTTGAGCTCATCCATTTACTATGGAGGCCAAGAGAATTATTCTCCAAGGATACCCAATTCCACTACTTCTGTAAGTCTTATATATAACTTTTAAAAATATATATATATATATATAAATGATATTTTTATGTGTTATATATTATATTGTGTATAAACAGCTAACCCATTTGATTTACATGCCTTCCAATATGTTAAATCTTCGTTTTTTCTAGAGAAATTTGTATCTCCTTTTTGGATAAATTATACTTATAATATGCCCTTTGTTGTAAGGCATATATGCCTGTCTTCCTCGTGTGTATACATGCAATGAATATACAAATTTAATTTACACGCATATATATACATATATATATATATATTACTGTCTTGTGTTATTATTATTATTTTGTCTTTGATATACCTAAGCCTGAGTTGTTCAGTTCAAGCAAGATGGAGAGGATCAAGGCGACTCGAAAAGTGCGTCAAGAGGAAACTGGTGGGAAGGTAAGATGAAGAATGATACTCACACCATAAACTAATTTTTCAAACTTATATATACTTCAAATTAATATACAAAATCACTAAGAATATGATTATATATTAAAATAAAGATATTTTTGTGGTTGCAGGGTCGCTTTACTACTAACACACCTAACTCGTGCATAAATTGGTAAGCTACTTACAAAACTCAAAGCGAATGTTCCACACGAGCATTACATATTGTATCTGTCTTAATCCTAAATCTAATTACTATGTCCTACAACCTCTTACTTATACCACAATTTCCGCGAATATATTTTACATATATTATATAATAAAGGAGGTCTATAATGCTGTCAATATAAACACATTTGGATTTTTTTTTCCTACCTGAAGTTCAACTTCTTTTTAATTTAATATTGATGCATATTGGTTACTTTGAAGATAAAAATAAAATAAATTGTAATAATACAAAAAATATCGAAATAATCTTTACAATGTTTTTGTTTGTTGACTTAATAATTTATACAGTCTTTGTATGTAAATTGTGCAGTGAACGAAGACGCATAGGAGCGACTATAAAAATAGTAAATAGAAAAGTATATAATATAAAGGTGTATGTATGTGTGTGCGAGTGACTTTGTTCTGCACAATGTTGATTATTTTTGTTCTGACAACAAAAGCCAACGTTGAGGAAAAGTATCATTTATGATAAAAATATTTAACTTTGTATATGTACTAATAAGTAAGCCTATAAGATATACACTTATTATATATATGGCTACTTATGTAATTGCACTTTTACCTTATTATGCCACACAAATCCTTTGTATTAATTAATATTATTATAATACAAGAAAACATTATCTCCTTATTTGGCTTTTCGTTGTGACCAAGAAAGATGAACATCTGGTGTTCAATATAAATGTTGCAACTATGGATTTGTATTATTTACATAAATGCATTGAAATCTTGTATAGAAACAAAGCTATTTTATTATATTCAAAAAGACTATGAAGAAGTACATAAAGATTGAGATTATTGAATTAAAATCGTTTTGTCCAATGATTAATTGATGTATTGTCGAATAATATTAGAGATGAATCAGTTACATAAAATAAAAGAGATATATATCGTGCCAATTGTCCCAAAAAAATCTAATTATAAGAAAATAATTGCACTTATTCATGATTTTCCAAAAAGATTACAAATGAAAAATAAAAAATAGAGATCCGAAAAAAGCAAAAAGATACGCCGTTGCCGGGGATCGAACCCGGGTCACCCGCGTGACAGGCGGGAATACTCACCACTATACTACAACGACTTTTGCATATAGATTTTAAAATTTAAACACAAATTTCTTATTTATGCATTTGATTTAAACAGCAACATTAATATCTCCATTCGATTGATATAACGGTGTGAGATTCTCCTAGAATTTATATTCACATTTTCTTTTTTCTGAAACATTGTTAAAAATCGATAATAAAGTTCAAAAGTTCCAAATTTCTCTCAAATTTATGCAATACAGCGGATTTCGATCAGCGAATCCCGTCGAAAATGCAAGTAAATGTTTCATTAAAAGTGATCTTGTGCCAAGGATTTCCATCAAACAAGGTAAATGTTCTTCTTTATAAAAGATGAGTGAGTGATCCTTATGGAATGTAATTGGAACTCGTTGCTTGAAATTCTTTTATGAATATGTCATAAACTTGTGTAAAAGGCTCTTCTATGTCTGAAATCCGATGCAATGAATGTAATTCATATTCTTAGATTGTTCTTGAATCCTTTATATAATTTATGTTATACAAATAGATCATATGCCCAATGTGATAAGAGAGTTATTAGGAGAAAATATGATGGACCTCTATGATTGTCCGAAATTAATGTTGTGTAAAGACACTTAACTAGATGTAAAGACAGTACCCTCTTTAAACTGTATCTTGGTTTTCCTGAATTGATGTTGCTAAATACTTGTAAGATCGATGAAATTCATAAAGAGTCTGTTGGGAGTTCATGCAATAGGATCCATTTTTGCGGCTAAAGTGACTATAAAAGGAAGAGAAGACAGTAGCATTTGGTACAAATCACAAGCAAGAACAAAGAGCTATCAAGCATAAAATGTAAAATAGTTGAACCTACACAAGCATATCTAAATACATTTTGAGTATTGGGTTGGTGAATGTGAAGACTCATTTGTAAGGTTCATACACGTGTGGTGTAATGAATTAAGGGGAAATAAACTGTGAGATTTTTGGTTGGGTATAGTCTAGAAATAACTCAAGATAGTTATGTGTATTTGAGTTTGTTCAAGTGTATTTGGGTGATAATTATTTGTAACTGAACATATTGCAACATAGATAAAAATAGTTAACTTTGTGCAGTGGTGGAACATCATTGCATTTTAATTTTGGTATTCATTTGAGATTCATACAAGTTTTCAATTGGTAAACGAGTCATGAACAAGAAGAAATCAATTTGTGTGCGATCGAGATAACATGTATGGACGCACACCGAGTACGTGTTTCCATTCCAAAACTACCTATGTTGGATTTTACAAATTATGCCTACTGGAAAGTCAAGCTGAAGACAACAATTAGAGGCATAGATGAAGATGCCTAGACGGTGGTAGAATCAGGATGGAATCCCCCAATGCAACCGGATGAACAAAGAAATCTAATTCCTAAATCAAAATCGCTATGGATACCGGAAGAGAAACATCTTTCAACCCACAATATAAAGTCGTTATCTATTCTCTTCACATCAGTTGACAAAAAAATCAAATAGATTCAATCATGTGAATCAACAAAACAACTTGGGATAAACTTTAAATACAATATCAAGGGACAACTGATGTAAAAGAACTTGTTTAGACATTCTAGCCTCACAATTTGAAACTATGAAGATGGATAAAGACGAGAACATCACGGAATTTAGTGCAAGGCACAATGCACTATCCAATTATGTATATAATTTGAAAAAGACATACAAAGAGAATAAGTTAGTGAAGAAACTCATTTGTTGTCTACCAAAGAAGTTTGAAGCTAAGAAAGATGCAATGGAAAATTTGATAAACGTCGATACTACAACCTTTGTAGAATTTGTTGGAATTCTTTCAGCTCGTGAGAAGAGTTTAGAACATGATAATGGATCAAAAAATAAAGGAATTGCTTTTCAGGTAATGTTTGAAGCAAGTCGGTTCATTGCCTTGGAAGAGAGCATGACATATATGATGAAATAATTCGAAAAAATTCATAAAGAGAAAGAAAGGACCAAATTCAAAAGAGGAGAAAATTTCTATTCAATTCCATGAATGTAAAGGTTTCAGTCACGTCAAAGCCGAATATCCAAACACCTTAAAGAGGGAAGCAATGCAAAAAAAATTAAAGGAAATTTAGTTCTTCGAATGGAAAGGATACGGTCACGTGAAAGCTGAGTGTGGAGAAATTAAGAAGAAAAATAAGAAATCCTTTATAACTTGGAGTGAATTTGATATTGATGACGAAAAGATGAAGAAGAGATGACCAATCTTGTGGCATTTCTAAGACAAATATCGGTATGTGACAGTGATAGTGATGATAAACTTACTATTGAGTCAGTGTATGAATCATGGATGAAGATTAGCAAGCAGAATATTGAATTGGTCAAAGAAAATATGCAACTTGAAGAATGAATCAAAAGAATGAAGTGCAGTTAAACCAACAAAACGAAAAAATTATGTTAATCAAACATCAATTGAGGAACGTCTAACGCAACTGTGAATGCTTAACAATGGAACTGAAAAGTTGTATCATCCTTTGACCATTGAAAAATAGATAAGCATCATTATGGGTTTGGTTTCAAGAGAGAAAACATTAACAATGAAGATGGTGTTGAGAAAAAGGTCACTTTTGTTACTAGTTGTTTACTAAAAGATGCAAATTGTTCAAACTACAGCTCCACCAAAGCAAGTTGTTGTATAGGTTGTTCAATGATAACACGTAATCCGTAGTAGATTTTATGTCATTCTTAGGTCTAGTTTTTAGTAGATTTATTAGATTTCATTCATTTATCGAGTCTATTCGAGGATTTCATCTACATTTCGTGTTTTGTGTAGGAAACGAAGACATGACGAGAAACACGAGAGATATTGGCAATTTAACCCCAAAATGACAAGGTTCAGCTTGTGCAAGACCGTGGATTGAAGAGAACGTGCAAACACCGAGTGAAAGGAGCGAAAACATCATTTTAGGTCGTGCACGCTCGGGCATCAGAAGTGTGCCCGCTCGGGTAATTGATGCCATGACAACCCCATAGCTTTACACGACTCGGGTGCTCAAGGAACATGGTAGGGCATGTGTTTTGTCATCAAGATGTGCCGAAGGTTTGCACGACTCGGGCTTAAGAAGGACACGTTCGGGCATGAGTGCCCGATCGGGTGAAAATGGATGTACACGGTCGGGTAGAAGGCCTGCACGAGCGGGTAGATGTTGTACCCGCTCGGGCCCTTGTATTTCTCAACAAATTCCCAAGATTTCTAACAACAAAATCAGATCTATAAAAGGGGAATTCGAAGGAGATTTGAAGGGGGGGACTCAAGGACAATTCAGTGCCATTAGAGACACACTTGGAAGGATCGAGAAGGACGGATCTACGGATCCGAAGCATGGAGGATCTATTGAAGACATTGGTCGATGAATAGGGAGCATTCTCTTTCTCTTTCTATGTCGAATTTAGATTTCTTTTGTGTTTCGTTTCCTGAGTTCATGTTCAAGTAGATCTATTGCCATAGGTTAGAGAGTATTGCCAACATGTAGAGAAGTCTTGTGCTTAATGAATGGTGGATCTTAATGCTTTCATACTTGTACGCCACTCGTTATGAATGAATTCGGTATTTTATCATGTTTTCAGATCTTATGGTTGTTCTTAATGCTTTCATTACCTGTACGCCACTTGAATGAATGATGTTAGGAGCCTAATAAACCAACGCCAGGGCATTAGACTTCGGAACTTAGCCATGATTTAGGGTTTAACCGGTTTAGAATCTACGCCAGGTCAATCGGTTAAATCTAGGGATTAGAATAGCGGTCGTGATACCTATGGTGATTTGTCGCCGAGTCATTCCCATCTTTAGGTTTAGTTTGCATTTGCATTTGCATTCCATCTACCATTAGATTCATCACGTCTTATTCATTAATCTAATAGCTTATAGGTCGCATCAATTCCTTGTGTTCGACCCTAGTTGCTACACGATCCGTATCCTTGCGGAAGCGTTAGTCTAGGTAATTTATTACTTGAGTCTAGCCACATCATTCAACATACAGTGCAATCCAAGCAAGTTGTTGCACAGACAGTTCGAATTACAATTCAAACAAAGAAAATTGTAGCCAGTCAAGAACCTACGTTTGGAGGAAAAGCAGAAACCTCGAAAAAGATGTTACTCCTACTAATAACTAGGACATATTTAGAGATGGTGTTCATACCACAAGAGGAGACATTCTACAGGTAAGTACTCTTACTGGAAACCCAAAAATACTAAGCAAATTTGGGCAAGAAAATCAGATTTATACCGGAAACCCAAAAAAATCTAACAAATATGGGTAAGAAAATCTTATTTACAATGCCATGTTGCTTATACTTCCACAAACAACGACCATAATATCACTTGGTATTTCGATAGTGGTTGTTCTAGGCATATGACAGGAACAAAGGAATTACTTTCAGATTTTTTTGAAAGTAAGAATGGACATGTGACCTTTGGTGATGGTGGAAAAAGAAAGATTATGCGAAAAGGATCATGTAGAGGAGATGGTAAACCATAATTTGCTGATGGTTTGACTCTTCTTGTTCTAGGCATAGTATCTGGTTGTTGTTTGACTCTTCTTGTGCTTAACTCTGGTTTTGTTTTAGGACAAACAAAAATTCAAGATTGAGGGAGTTTAATAACGCGTAATTTGTTTTAATATTTTCATCTCTTTCTAAGATTAGTTGTATTATGATTTTGGACTTTACCGATACATTAAGTAGAATTGAGGCTTCTTCTATCGTTTTCTCGTGTTTTGCAAGAAACGAAGCTGTCGGGATGCAAAGACAAGCAAATATCGCAAATCTACGCAAAACTACCCTAGGTTCAAAAGTGCCTGACCGAGCACTTTAGATAGCCCGATAGGGCTCATTAACTAGAAAATTCCCCAAAGAGAACGCACAGCCCGAGTAACTCTGTTGCCCGGGCGATCCCTTTTGAAGATAGGTGCCCGACCAGGCGGTTTGCTGTGCCCGATCGGGCGTATAAGAAATCTAAAACGAAAAAAGGAAAAGAAAGCTTGGGCGGCATGCCGCTTGAAAAGAAAAGGAAATGAGGGATGTGGTTTGCAAAAAAGGAAAGGCACACCGTTTAAAAAATGGAGGAGGATGGTTTTGCAGGGGGCTTGGGGGAGACGATTTTGGGGGCTCAAGAGGATAAGGAAGATTGAAACTTCATCTCTTTGCTATTCTCCATGATTGTATCACGTTCATCTATGTTTTTGTGTTGGTATTTATTTTTTGTGAGTAAACCTCTTTGTCATGGGTTAGGAAGGTCTTTTTTAATGGATTTGTTTGGATCTTAATGTTTGATTTTTTATTGTTCTCTCAATTGGTTTGCTGGGTTGTTCTTAATGCTTTCATCCTTGTTAATCACTTCACTACTAGAAAATTCAAGATTAGGGACGGAATTTGGGGACCGACATTTCCGTCCCTAAATTTAGGAACGGATTATACACGGATTAGGGACGAAAAATGAAATTCGTCCCTAATCCGTCCCCAAATTTGGGTACAGAAGATTCGTGCCTAATCTGTTTCTAAATGCGGACCAATTAGGGACGGAATAGTAATTCGTCCCTAAATTGGAGACGGCAGGTCATCCGTCTCCAAATTTGGAGACGGATTTGGGACTGTCCCTAAATTTAGGACTTTAAAAACCGTTTTAGGGACGGTTTCGGGACAATTTTTCGGAAAATTAATCTCTTAGTCCCTAATCCGTTCCTAATTCGTGTATAAATAATCTATTAAACCCCTCAACCATTGATCCGTTTTTCATAAGCAACTCTCATATTTTTCACCCCATATCTTCTATAGTGTTTGCGATATAATGGCATCTTCATCAAGATCGAACATTTTCGATTCTAGACAATGGATGTACAGAAGAATTGATCCAGAATCTCAAAGCGTACCGAAAGAGTTTATAGAAGGCGTCACACAGTTTATGACAATGGCGACGAATCAACAAGTTTACAAAGAAACGGGTACGTTGGTTTGTCCATGCGTCAAATGCAAGAATGAAAAATTTGTTAATGAGAGAACTGTTTGGAAGCATCTTTATTTAGCAATGGATGAAGAGCGACGGAAGCTTGCTCTTATAGACCCTGATAAAAAAAGCGGCGGACTATGGTACGTATACTCAATTTCAAATCTCAATTATAAATAGTTAACTAAATGTTAATTTATCTGTCATTGTGATTTGTAGGTTTGGCTTTAATCAACTTAATTGTCACATAACAGCTGATTATGATCGGTTTTGTTACAATTGGACACATCCGATCCAGATATTAAGCAACGATTGGGGAAATTATTTGTGGTATGTTTTAAACAATTTTTAATTTTATCAAGTAATTTAAATTCAATTTAATTATAATAAGCTTATTATTATTGCAGCAAAAATTTTATTGGAATCTCGCCCTTACCGGACTAGTAAAATCCGAATTTGAAAGAAATGCGGCTTTGCGTCTCAAGTCTATCGTAGGTAAATGTCATGTAAACCAATATACAAAAGGAAGACCTAAGTGGATGGCGGAAGATATTTGGGATCAGATGTGCACATATTGGGATTCTCTAGAATTTAAGGCAAAGAGCGAACGAGCAAGTAAATCCCGGCGTTCTGATAGAGCAGGATACGGGATAAGCGTACACACGGCAGGGTCTCGTTCTTTTGCGGAAGTATACGAATATCTGGTAAGCTTTATTCAATTTTTATGCATTTATATAAAATTAACATTTCATTAAACTATGTCTTTTTTATTTTTTTCAGACGAAAGAGAAGGGATCCGAACCATCGTATCTAGAATTGTTGGAACGTACGCACGTTAAGAAGTCAGATGGTTCGTGGGTGGATCCTAAGGCGAAAAGCGTTTACGATGAAATTGAAAACATGGCAGCGGAGCGAGTATCGCAAAGTTTACATTGAAATTGAAAACATGGCAGCGGAGCGAGTATCGCAAATTCCCCCGAGAGAAGACGGCTCACAATCTATTCTTAGTCAGGAAGAGTACAACGAGTTATATATCGAGGTAATAATGACATTCTACTATGATCTAATTACACTATTTATAAATATTATTAATTCTCGATATTTGATTTACAGCAAGTCACGCCATACAAAGGTCGTATTTTCGGACTTGGAGCAATGGCCTTAAAACATTCAACTTCATCCAAAGGTAAAGAAAAAGTATTGGATTACGAGCTCCGACATCAAATATCCGAAAGGTTCCAAGAATCTGACGGGCGCGTTGAACAAGCACTAAAGGAGGCTGAACTATCAAGAAAGCATGCTGAACGATCAGATAGGCGAATGGAAAAGCTTCTGCGCATGATGAAAGCGCAAATGCCTAACATCGATTGGGATGCAGTTCAGAACAGTGATTCCGACCACGACTAATCGGAACGGCTTAGGATTA
>CM071861.1:21360843-21376543 GCA_036759665.1 Gynandropsis gynandra
GGATGCAAACACGGGATTGCAAGATACACAAGGTGCACACGTTCTAACCCTTATTCTTCCCGTTGTTTGGTATGCGATATTCTCTTAGGTTTTGAACATCGGGACGGTGTTGCATTCAAGTCTGGGGGGAGTAATCGTTGAGTATTATGCATGTGATTAGGATTAGATGATTAGGATTAGATGTAGATTTTTGTTTTTAGGATTAGACGTTGAAATTTTTGTTTTTTAGGATAAACGGATGGATAACTAGCATGAATTGTCGAGCTTTAGTCATTATTGTGCGACTTTGTCGAATCGTGAATAAAAGTCTAGGTGTGTTTAGAAGTCTTCTTGATTTCCGATTAGTTGAAGTAATTGTGCTTGAAACCATGACTTATAGTTACATTCACCTCCTAAGTTTCGGTACCAAGTATCATATCTCCGTGTATACTGATTATTCGTTGCTTGTTTGATAGATTTTTATCGTTCATTAAACTCCACACGCTTATACTCCGCTGTCAATATTCTATCCTTGGATAAGTCTTAACTATTTTAGGTTTTCATTGACATGAGTACATCGAGATCGATGGTTCGGGTCTAAGTGGTGGGTTGAGGCGCTATTCTACGTCCTAAGGGTTAGAGTGATGCATATTCTTCATAAGAAAATAGAAGTAAAAAAAAACCATGGTTTAAAAAATGAGCTCCAATGACGCATCTCTTCACTCCGCTAAGGTTACGAGACCTTATGAGTGTGCCATAGGCAGCCTGGGTCTAAGTAGAAAGCCACCCTCTTCGACTTCGACGTCATAAGAACAAAGCGTGGATCTTTAAAAATGAAAAGAATAAAAAAAGAGAGAGAATAAGAACGAGAATTTGAACTTAATAATATCTCAAGCTTAGGAGAGTTGGTATGGAGATCACTTGGACGTTGTTTAGGAGTATTGCGTTCATGTGACGCATTGTTTTGCATTATGGCTAATCCTTTGATGTATTTGTGTTAGTGTCCATTGTTGTTTAGCTCTTCTAGTACTCGACTCTAGGTTTGCTCGAGGACGAGCAAAAGGTTAAGTCTGGGGGAGTTTGATAACACGTAATCCGTAGTAGTTTTTATGTCATTCTTAGGTCTAGTTTTAGGTAGATTTGTTAGATTTCATTCATTTATCGAGTCTATTCGAGGATTTCATCTACATTTCGTGTTTTGTGTAGGAAACGAAGACATGTCAAGAAACACGAGAGAAATTTGCAATTTAACCCCAAAATGACAAGGTTCAGCTTGTGCAAGGCCGTGGATTGAAGAGAACGTGCAAACACCGAGCGAAAGGAGCGAAAACATCAACTTAGGTCATGCACGATCGGGCATCAGATGCTGTGCCCGCTTGGGTAATTGATGCCATGACAACCCCGTAGCTTTACACGACTCGGGTGCTCAAGGAACATGGTCGGGCATGTGTGCCCGATCGGGTGGAAATGGAGTGCCCGCTCGGGTTAATGGTCATCAATATGAGTCGTAGGTTTGCACGACTCGGGCTGAAGAGGAACACGCTCGGGCATAGGTGCCCGCTCGGGTGAAAATTGATGTACACGGTCGGGTACAAGGCCTGCACGAGCGGTTAGATGTTGTGCCCGCTGGGGCCCTTGTATTTCTCAACAAATTCCCAAGATTTCTAACAACCAAATCAGATCTATAAAAAGGGGATTCGAAGGAGATTTGAAAGGGGGGACTCAAGGACAATTCAGTGCCATTAGAGACACACTTGGAAGGATCGAGAAGGACGGATCTACGGATCCGAAGCATGGAGGATCTATTGAAGACATTGGTTGACGAATAGGGAGCATTCTCTTTCTCTTTCCATGTCGAATTTAGATTACTTTTGTTTCGTTTCCTGAGTTCATGTTCAAGTAGATCTATTAACATAGGTTATAGAGTATTGCCAACATGTAGAGAAGTCTTGTGCTTAATGAATGGTGGATCTTAATGCTTTCATACTTGTACGCCACTCGTTATGAATGAATTCGGTATTTTATCATGTTTTCAGATCTTATGGTTGTTCTTAATGCTTTCATTACCTGTACGCCACTTGAATGAATGATGTTAGGAGTCTAATAAACCAACGTCAGGGCATTAGACTTTGGAACTTAGCCATGATTTAGGGTTTAGCCGGTTTAGAATCTACGCCAGGTCAATCGGTTAAATCTAGGGATTAGGATAGCGGTCGTAATGCGTCTATCCATGTAAGATGCGCAATGGATACATTGGTATATGCATGCTAGATAGTGGACAAGTCTACGCCAGTCAGTTCCTATAGGAGAGCTTGAATTCCCTGAACTCATGATAGTATCTAAGACCAATTATCTCGTTAGAACTTCGATACATCGTTGTGCAACTCTTGATACCTATGGTGATTTGTCGCCGAGTCATTCCCATCTTAGGTTTAGTTTGCATTTGCATTTGCATTTCATTCACCATTAGATTCATCAAGTCTTATTCATTAGTTTAATAGCTTATAAGTCGCATCAATTCCTTGTGTTCGACCCTAGTTGCTACACGATCCGTATCCTTGCGGAAGCGTTAGTCTAGGTAATTTATTACTTGAGTCTACGCACATCAGTGGATTTAGGCATCGAGAGAGTCACTTCCAATATTTGAGCTTGAGTTCTCCATTAAATGATATAATCTGATTTCATGATTCATAGAAACGTTTCCTTACAAGCCCCGGCACTTCCGAAACCCGTGGTGTTTTATCTCATCGAATTTAATCTCGTTTTTTTTTCTTAATTTTCTAGCTTGATAATCTTTCATTCTCTGCATTGTTTTCATTTTATCTTCTTTTTATATCTTGTTGTTATTTTCTAGCTTGAATACCATATTTTAATTGATCTTCTTCTCTTGAATCAAAATTTTTGATGTTCGCACTAATTCCTTGAGTTCGACCCTGACACTACATGATCTGTATACTTGTGATAGAATGATTTAGAAATTAAAACTTGATTTAATCACACAATCTAGGCCAGCATATCACCACCTTCAACTCTTTTTTCTGTTCATTTGACATATATCCAATTGCTCGTATGTATGTTGACAATACCAATTGCATAAGTTAAAGATACATATAAAATGGAAAGTTAATCTTGACGTGGGCTCTGCCAATGTTCTTATTCTCATACAAACAAATGAATGAGATTATATATATATATATATCACTTCATCCACGAAGATAATGAGCCAAGGCTTTTCTGACCCCGAACCCACGTCGGTCTTTGATGCTCTTGCTCGACAGAAAAGGAGTTCTATCCCCTCTCATGGGACTGATCCACGCCATTGGAGAACAACTCGGTGTGCCTGAGAATGACACTGACGAAAATGGAGCCGACAGTCTCCTCTTAGAACCTGAACCAACACCTTTCATTGTGTCTGAATCTTTCGTTATGTCGTCTACATACAACAACTCTTCTATCCGTACTACAATGTTGTACGCCAAGCTCTCAAGAACCCTTGAGTAGCTCTCAAGAATCGATTTGCCTAAATCCTGCAAGATCCAACAATATAATGTGCTTTAGATTTGTACGTGATTGTGATTGTGAATGTGAGGTTGAAATAGAATGGTTGACGAGGATGACGAACCGTGTTGCATTGGATCTTGCTGATGTCTAACGCAGTTTGTCTCAGTCCCGGGAAGCGCTGCTTCAAGCAAAGCAAAAGGCTTTCTGCTCTTCCCGCGAGCACTTCTCTTTTGTCGTTGTCATTCATCATGTCCTTTACCTTCATGCCCCACGACAATCTTGTCGAGGTAGCTCGGTATGGTGAGATCAAAGGCCTCGAGTGAGCTCTTCGACGCCAAACATATATGGATGCTTCCACCCGGTTTGCCATATCTACAACATTGTGCTCTGATGACAGGTCTAGGGATTCGAGCATGAATTCCGCAGAGAAGTTATCAGATGTGATGTTTCTGTACAGAAATTCGTCTAGACAGGACCGCCCACTCTGCATACCAAATCTCCAGGAATTTAATCTAATGAAAAGAACCAATGAGAAGCAGTGCTCTGTGATTACAACTCTATATTACCTTTGGAAGAGCATCAACATATGATCTTGGAACCTCCATTTCAGCCAAGGCGATGCTATTAATTGCCATACAAGCTTTTAAGATTTGGTTTGTGAATTCTCGAGTGTGATTCAATCTTTTCCGGGAGTTTTCGCTGAGTCCACCAGGCGGCACACGAGGAAGTGGTAGCCACCATTTGTCTTCATCTTGTCTACTACAGATTTGCTCGCGGAAAGAAGCAGATCCATTGGATTCTGTCGTAATGACATCTTGATCCACATACCAAAACTCAGTTTCTCCAAAAGTATCCAATATTTCCTAAGACATTTAAAGTGAGATCTTAGAACTCAACATCGGTCACTTAGTGTGAAACTTTCAACAAGGTAACGATAGGGAAGATCATATCTTACAAGAAGCATGTTGTCTAGCTTTCGAAGAGCGGGAAGACAAGTGAAGAGATCAGATCTTGGCCTGCACTTCATCACCTTCATCGCCCAAAGATGAATGATTCAGAAAAGGATAAGTCAGTTTACGGACAACATTTTGAAGGATTGAAGTATTTGAGTTCATATCTTTGACGTATATAAGGTGGCGATCAAACGATACGAACAAGAGGGTTGCATGTGAATCACCTCAACCTTGCTTCCGTTGGGGAAATTCTGGAAGGAAGGTACCAATTCAACAATGTGGTCACTAACACAAAGAAGAACTTCCATTTCTCTTCTCCACATGGATTTTTTCTCTGTAAGCAATGGCTCTAACCTCCACACTTGCCCCAGAATTGTAGCTACACAAGAACAACGTTACAATCTCATTTACATCCGCATATAAACTCTAAACATGTTTATATATACATGAAACTTACCAGAGAGATTGGTGATGGCGTTTGAGATCGCTAGAGCTGAACAGACACCTTCACCGGAACCTGACATGTCTTCACCAAGCAACAACTTCGCCATTCTTTCCTTCACCAATTCAACTTCTGTATGAAATTCAAAGGAAACAAATCTCGATCACACAAATTCTTGCGAACTTCATTCCTTTTCTGCAATTTTTCTGGAAACAAACAGACCCACGAACCTGAAAGCTCTGCACCTAATCTCCTGAACCCAAAATTCTCCACATCGGTCGACGTCTTCTTTTTCCCAGAACTCTTCTTCCACGAAGCTTTCCCCAACGGCCAACCCAGAAGCTTCGACGGTGGCGGTGAAGATGGCACGGCCGAGAAGACAGATCCTTCTTCGGCCGTCGCCGTTGCCGCCGAATCTCTTCCCTCAGCGAAGCTCCCGCAGCTCGATCCAACCCCGCTTGAGCTACTCGCGCTCGACTCGGTCGTGAACTCAGTCACGGAGTCCATAGAACCAGAAATTCGTTTACTCTCACCGAATCGCGATCTTCCTCTCTCGAACCCAACACAACTATTCACCATCTTTTCCATGTTCTTCACACGAAAAGAGAGAATTTTTACGGATACCCAAAAGAAGAAAGCAAGATAATAGATAGGAAGAATGGAATTGGTGGGTCATGAATCCAAGGAACGGCTCTTTCTGATTATTCCATTTGTTGTTTCCAGGGATTTTAAAAATTGCAGTTTTTGGGACATTCAATTTTTGAAGTTGCAATGCAAAGAACAAAGAAGGGGTCACATGCAGAATCTTAACGTCTCTCTGCTACCTTTTTCTTGTTTTTTTATTCGTCGAGTAGGTAAAGATCAAGACTTTTTTTAATAACCAACCTTATTATAAATTTAATTGTTTCAAACTAACATATGAAATTATAATAAATAAAATTTATTCTCCCAGCATATAGCCGTTATCTCTGCCACGTCGGATTCTAGCAAACCGGGTTATTCCTTTGGGCGACCCTAAGAATCTCTAATTCATCTTCTAAAATAATGAAATATCATATAAATAAATAATTATGTCTATATGTTCAGACAAATTGTCATTATTTTATATTAAACGTATATTTTTACAAATATTTCAAAATAAGATACTAAATTTTAAATTTCAAAAAAAATTCTTGATGGATTGGCGAAAAATTAAGTAGTCGTAAAATTTAAAATTTGAGATTGATGGAGAAAAAGGGGGACTAAATGAAAGCAAGAGACCGAAAGAGTTTAGAAGAAAAGGGTGGACCACTACCACATCGGTCCATTTAAGTGATGGGCTCTTAACATTTCTCTGATAAATTTCATCCTTATTTTGTGCATTGGGCCTTCTGCTTCAGCTTTTTATGAAGTGTTACATACACATATATGTACGTGTATTTTTTTATAATAATGATAAACAGAAATATAAAAATTAATATATGATAATATGTAAAATCCATTGTAACTCTTACGGGTTTTCTTTAGATGATACCGTAGCCTAAAGAAGGGGTCACGTTACATTATGGATGGGAGGTTTTGACCGTTGATTGATCAACTAGGATGGTACAGTATTACAAAGTACTATGCATATTTGTGACGTCAGAAATTCTATTCTAACATTCATTTATATAAATATAATATTTGATCATTGTTATTAAGGTATATAAGATGATGATTAATGTTGTATTAAGAAGACAATTATCGGGTGAAAATTCATTCATGTCATTCCACAATTATAGAAATTTAATGATGATTTTGTGATTAATTACAAATTTAGCATTTATTGTAATTAATGAAATTTAAAGGGTATGTATCAAAAGATATGTCTTTTAGGACATGTCTTTTCATTATTACAAAAATATTTAGATGTCCTTTAAATTGATATATCGTAACAACATTCACAAAAACACAAAAAAAAATATAAAAGCTCTCTTATATCATCTAAGGGAGATTGAAGGAGAAATTGAAGGAATTAGGTATTGGAGAAAAATTCCTACCGATTGAAAAAATAAGATGGATTCATTACGTAAACATTTTATCTATTGTTTTGGTTGATTTAATTATTCTATTACGATTTAGTTTCGTATTTATAGAATCGTAAAATCGAAATAAATATATATTTAATTTACATTTGGTATCAGAGCCTAATGATAGAATAATTAAATCACTGTTTATGAAATAATTCTTCGTTGAAGATCTTTATGAAAAATTCTTCGCTGAAGATGGATGAAAAGGGTTTAACTGAATTAATTTTTTTTCTTCTTATGATTTAACTGTTACAAAAAAAATCGACCGAAAGCATGGTTTCTTACTCAAACCATCTGCTCTGATGCAAATCCACCGAACCCTCCCATCGGCATGCTTCTGGGTCGGCCTTCCCAAACCACAGTAACGAACGTGCAGATTTGACGTTCGTTTGCAGCGAATTTATCGCCGTTTGTTGGTTTTGGATATGGTGGTTTGTTCCGTCGGTTTTTTTGGTGGGTTTCTCGGTGAGTTTCGTCGTTTCGTTGTACAGTTTCATTGCCGTGGTTTTCTCATCGGGTCGGTCCTCCGGATTTGGCATCTCGGGGTGTACCGACGGAAACGCGAAAATGAGATTCGGGTTGTTTTCGGATTTTGGTATCGGTGAAGTGATTCGGAAATCAATCGCACGGCGGTTGGTTTCTCTGAATTTTAGTGGTTCCGAATCAGATCACAGAAAAAACAGCGCTTAGACGCTGTAAATTTCTGGGTTGGTTGTTGAAGGTGATACATACTCTGTATGTATCTGTTAAAAAGATTTAAAAATAAAATAAAAACGACACTATACGCAGATCCAAGTTCGAACTGCTGCCTTTAAGGCAATGTGTGATAAACCACTAGGCTACATAACAAATTCAATATAGACTTATCATATAGATAACAGAAACGAAAATAAAATAATAGGAAAAAATATTGGTTCTGGGTAGATTCGAACCCATGTTTTTTTTTGTGCAATTGGCCTAGGCACGACCACTAAACCAAGTAAATATTTCATTAACTCAATGAAATATTTAAAAATATATAGACATTCGGAATTCTTGTAAAATCTGAATTCTAGTTATGTCTTTCTTTTAGATCACGTAATTTAATTCATTAATATTTAGTGAGTGTGTTAGTCACTAAAGTGATCCACTCGAGTTTATTAATGACTAAAATTATTTATATAAATGTTTAACTTCATAATGACATTTAAGAATGATGATAAACATTAACTTCTCCACTATGTTAAGTATGACTGCAAATGGTATCAAGTTTAATGGGCATAATTATGACGATTGGATCGAATATGTGAAGCTGAATGCTGGCCTTTTGGGATTCGATTCAGCTCTCATTATGGA
Organism: Gynandropsis gynandra; assembly: GCA_036759665.1. NCBI lineage: Eukaryota > Viridiplantae > Streptophyta > Magnoliopsida > Brassicales > Cleomaceae > Gynandropsis > Gynandropsis gynandra. The sequence continues at coordinate 21,369,102 of CM071861.1, forward strand.
TGAGCCCACTAAACCAACTGATACAAGTTCTGAAACAGACAAGAAACTGTGGGAGAATTGGGACAGGTCGAATAGGCTTATGATGAGTTTTCTCAAACTTAGCATATCGCCTAATGTTAAGCCTACCCCAACCTAAGACTAAAAATATGAAGGAATTCCTTGCTGAGATTAAGAAGTGTACTATGGCAGACATTGTGGATAAGTCTGTTGTTGTTGACCTCATTAGTGACTTATCGACGAGAGAGTACAACATGTCTATATCTACGGATGACCATATCACTCATATGGTGAATACCTACAACCAGCTCAAAAGTTTGGATATTGATCTTAGTGAGCGTGTGCTAGTTGAGTTCATGTTGAAATCGTGCAAAGGTGATGATTTCAAGCAATTTCGGAGAACTTATAACCAACTTAAGGAAAAATGGTCTCTTTCGGATATCAAGGCCATGTTCATGCCAGAGGAGGCAAGGCAAAAGGAAGACCTTAAGGTTAAATATCCCCAAGCCAATTTTTCTTATCGTGGCCATCCAAATGCTGGTTCAAGTGGCGGCAAAACTCCAAGTAAGAAAAGAAAGAAAAATGGAAAGCAACCATATAAGGTGCAGCCTGGTGAAGGGCAAGGAAATGTTGAAAAGAATTTGAAATGTTTCTTTTGCAACAAACTTGGGCACAAGAAGGTTGATTGCCTGAAAAGGAAGGCATGGTTTGAAAAGACATGTATACATATTGTTTCTTTATGCTTTGAATCAAATCTGATTGAAGTTCCTTCTAATACTTGGTGGCTTGATACTGGTGCAACCACTCATATTTCAAATGTTAAGCAGGGTTACCTAAATCTCCAACGAATATCGGGAAGTGAAAAATTTCTATTTATGGGAAACATGATGAAGGCTAGAATTGAAGGTGTTGGGACGTATAGAACTGTGTTGGATACGGGCTATTGCCTTGATCTAGAGAAGTGTCTATATGTTCCTGATTGTTCTAGGAATCTTGTTTCCGCTTCGAGGTTGGATGTTTTAGGATTTAATTTTCAGATTGGACATGGTAGTTTTTCATTGTATCGTGGCACAAACCTTTGCGATACTGGTTTATTGTCTGATACTTTGTATTGTTTCAATCTAAACTCTACTTTTTTTAATTCCCTGTATGATGTTGACTGTGATTTTGGTATGAAAAGGAATGCACTTAACGAGTCCTCTGCTTACTTGTGGCATAAAAGACTCGGACATATATCTAAGGAGAGGATTATGAGACTAATTCAAAATGGAATTTTATCTCAATTGGATTTTACCGATTGGAATGATACTAGTGTGGATTGCATTAAGGTAAGCAAACCAAACATGTGTCTAAACATACTACCACAAAGAGTAGCGGATTACTCGATTTAATACATACAGATATTTATGGTCCTTTTGATGTACCATCTTGGGCTATGAAAAGTATTTCATCACCTTCATTGATGATTACTTTAGGTACTCTTACCTTTATCTATTGCATGAAAAGTCTCAATATGTTGATGTCCTTGAGACATTCATTACGGAGGTTGAGAGGCAGCTAAATAGAGAGATTAAGGTAATATGTTCTGATAGAGGTGGTGAATATTATGGAAAGACATCAGAAGTTGGACATATTCCAGGTCCATTTAAGAAACTTCTTGAGTCTAAGGGCATTTGTACATAGTATACAATGCTTGGCTCGCCACAACAAAATGGTGTCGTAGAAAGGCGTAATCATACATTGATGGAAATGGTTAGGAGTATGATGAGTAATAGTCTGTACCTATTTTATTGTGGATGTATGCATTGAGGACAGTTGCATACATATTGAATAGGTTACCTAGTAATGCAGTTTCTAAGACACCTTACGAACTTTGGAAATCTAGGAAACCTAGTTTAAGACATCTTCACGTATGGGGTTGTCAAACCGAAGTGAGGATATATAATCCACGTGAAAAGAAATTGGATTCTGGAACCATTAGTGGTTATTTTATTGGATATCGAGAGAGGTCAAAAGGTTATAGATTCTATTGTCCAAAACATAGTACGAGAATTTTAGAGTCCGGGAATGCTCGTTTCATTGGAAATGGTGAAATCGGTGGGAATGTGCGAGTACGTGATATCGAGATAAGAGTACAACCAAAAGGCGTGAATATGGAACAACAACAAATGGATAATCCACATCTAGTTACTGATGCCATTGTTCAAGAAGAGCAAGAAAATATTCAAGAAAATGAACAAGTGCAACCTCAAGAAGGAATAGCTTTGAGGAGGTCTACTAGAGATAGAAGACCAATTATTTCAAATGATTATATGTGTTATGCACTTGAACATGAAAATGACTTGAGCATGAATGATGATCCAGTCTCTTTTGACCAAGCCATGAACAGCAGAAATTCTAACAAATGGTTGATGGCCATGAAGGAAGAGCTGAAATCTATGGATGACAACAATGTTTAGGAAATTACGGAATTGCCGAAGGATTCTAAAAGAGTTGGTTGTAAATGGGTCTTTAAGACCAAACAAGACTCTAAGGGCAATGTCAAAAAGTATAAAGCCAGACTTGTTGGGAAAGTTTACAATCAAAAGAATGGTATTGACTACAAAGAGACTTTCTCTCCGGTTTCTAGAAAGGACTCTTTAAGGATTGTCATGGCTTTGGTGGCTCATGTTCACCAAGTCCGGTTCCCAAACAGAAAGGGGATCGTTTCAATCTATCCAAATGTCCTAAGAATGACTTAGAGCGTAAGGAAATGGATGACATTCCTTATGCCTCTTTAGTCGGAAGTTTGATGTATGCTCAGACTTGTACTAGGCAGATATCAGTTTTTCGGTGGGTATGTTGGGTCGTTATCAATCAAATCCCGGACAATTTCACTGGAGAGCTGAAAAAGAAAGTTTTAAGCTATCTACAAGGCACCAAGGATCACATGCTCACATAAAGAAGAACTAGCAATCTTGAGATTATTGGTTATTCAGACTCAGACTATGTCGGATGCTCGGATACTCGAAAATCGACATTTGATTATTATTCCTTCTAGTTGGGAGAGCTATTTCATGGAAGAGTGGTAAGCAATCTTTCATTTCTAATTTCACTATGGAGGCCGAATTTGTAGTGTGCTTTGAAGCTACAGTTCAATTGTTGCGGTTGCGTAATTTTGTTCATGGTTTAGACATCGTTGGTACCATTGCTAAACATATGAACATATATTGTGATAATGCGGCAGCCGTATTATTCTCGAAGAACGATAGATACTCCAAGGGTGCCAAGCATATGGATTTAAAATATATATCGGTTAAAGAAGAAGTGAAAAATCAAAGAGTTTAAATTGTGCATATCGGTACCAATGATATGATCGCGGATACGTTGACTGAAGGACTAGCTCCAAAGATATTTCTTGGCCATGTTAGTGAAATGGGAGTAGTCGCGAAGTCCTTGTATTGCTGATGATTATACATGTATGAATATAACTCTTGCACATTGAAGTTTATTTGAACTCTAGATATCAATGTAAGTTTTGATTTTTGTTATCTATGAATCATATTTAAGTTATGCATATTTATTATGATTATAGATATGTAGTCTTTGTTTAAAGACATTGTGGGATCAGATAATTTTAGATGTCTATCTTATCAAATTCCAGTTGTTTGAATTATATTTATTTGTGATACATGGAAGGAATCGAGACGTTTGTCAGGCCCGTGACCGCCATAATTCGATCAGTTTAATTCTTATAAGGTTGTGACTCGTATATATGATCATTTAAGTGAGCTCAACGATTTTATATATACTTTTCATATATGAATCAAGTGGGAGAATGTTAGAAATTCTATTCTAACGTTGATTCATATAAATATAAGTGTTTGATAATTGTTATTAAGGTACACACGGTGATGATTAGTATTGTATTAAAAAGACAATTATCGGGTGAAAATCCCCCCGTGTCATTCCACAATTATAGAAATCTAATGATGGTTTTGTGATTAATTACAAAGTGAGGATTTATTGTAATTAATGAAATTTAAAAGGTATGTATCAAAATACATGTCTTTTAGGACATATCTTTTCATTATTACAAAAATGTTTAAATTCCCTTTAAATTGATATACGTAACAACATTCACAAAAAACACAAAAAAAAATACAAAAGCTCTCTTATATCAGGAGAAATTAGAGGAATTAGGCAATGGAGAAAAATTCCCACCGATTGAAAAAATAACATGGATTCATTAAGTAAGTAATTTATCTATTGTTTTGGTTGATTTAATTATTTTATTACGATTCAGTTCCGTATAGAATTGTAAAATAGAAGCAAATATATATTTAATTTACATGTGATACATAGGAAATTGTATGCACAAGTTCCCTGTTAGTAGTTGAAGTCGGAATCTTTACGAAACAAAAGAATATAAAAAATATACCATATAAAATATTTATAAATAAATACAAAAGATATAAAAATATCATTCAATCTCGGAATTTTCTAAATCTTCTACAGACAATTCAAGTGTTTGTAGCTCATGATCTTTTTCGAATTCAATTAGGAATACAGATAAAAGCTTCAACTAATTGAGGTGTTAAAGAATTACGAAATGGATCGATCATTCTAACCGCCCGTATTAAAAACAAATTTCAAAGCAACCGTTGATACTGGTATAGTCAAAACATCCTTCTCCACCAATCACTACAAGAAATGCACAAATTAGGGACTAACGAACAGTCCCTAATCCGTCCGGAAATAAGATTCGGAACCGATTAGGGTCTGCACATCCCCATCCGCAAATGAACGTCGCAAACTAATTTTCATCCGCAATCCGTCCGCAAATTCAAATGGTAAAGTTAGTTCGCAAACCGTCCGCAATTTCGGACGATATAGTTAGTCGGGAAATCGTTGGGAAGTCTGACGACCTAGATAAAATTTCCGGATGGGCCACAGCCGGTCCTTAAACTTTCCGGATGGGCCGCAGCTAGTCCGGAATTTTTTTTAAAAAAAAATAAAAACAAAATTTAAAAAACTAAAATTGAAATTAAATAAATAATATTCATACAATACTAAAATAGTTCATAAAATATTACAATTATCCATTTACAAACTAGTAGGTGGCACTTGCGAATTATCATCGTCGTCGTCATCACTATTTTCGGCCGTATCCCAATTGATAGTGGGCATGTGTGCCTTCATCATTCTGAGTCACTGCTCACGTTCCCTTCTTGATCGTTGAATTTCTCTTTGTAGAGCGTTGACGTGTGAGTTTTGTTGTTCTAATTGTGTTTTCATCTCCGAGATTGTGTTTTGTAATTCCTCGTTCGCGATCTTTTCCTTGCCTGTGGAGGAACTCGCATGTTTTGATGACATTCCTCCAAGACCAAATAGAAGACCTTTGTATGGTGTTACGTGCTACAAAAAATATTGATATTTAATTTAAATTTAAATTATTTATAAAAAATTTATTGTAAAAATATACTAAAGTTACCTCGAAATACATCTCGTTATATTCTTCTTGAGAAAGAGTCGGTTGTGTCCCATCTTCTCTTGGCGGGATTTGGGACACTCGTTTCGATGCCATGTTCAAAACATCATCGTGAATTTGTTTCGCCCTGGCATCTACCCACGAACCGTCGGATTTTTTCTTGTGTGTACGTTCTAACAATTCCACGTACGACGGTTCACATCCTTTCTCTTTCGTCTAAAACAAATTTGATGTTTTCTTATTAAACAAATGTGACTCGTAATAAAACTTTAAAAAATTTTAAATCTTACCATATCTTCGTAAACCTCCACGAAAGAGTGGGAACCAGTAGTATGCGCACTTAACCCATATCCCGCTTTATCAGAACGACGGGATCGACTAGCGCGCTCACTTCTCGCCTTAAATTCAGGAGTCTCCCAATAGGCAAGCAGCTCTTCCCAGACATTATTAGGGATCCAAACGGGTTTGCAATGTTTTTCATCATACTCCTTTTTCGTGTCGTATACAAGATTTTTCAATCGTTTCGCCGTATGCTTTTGAAATTCGGACTTTACTAGTCTGATTATTGCGGGATTCCAATAAACTTTTTGTTGAAAAATAATGATTTAATTATTTAATTAAATATTATACATAAGTTTAAAATTTATAATGAAATGTATATTTAAAAAAATATACCACGAAAGCTTTCCACCATCGTTCCTTTATTTCGGGATCAGTTCGCATCCAGTTATAAGATAGACGATCATAATCAGCTTTCATTATCTTTGTGATATGACGATTAAGCTGCTTACGCCCAAACCTAAAAATAAAAATAAATTAAAACTTGATACTTAATTAGTTATAAAATTAATGTAAAGTTAGTTTGTACCAATGTTCATCGGATTTTGCATCCGGATCTATACGAGGAAGTTTGCGTCTTTCCTCGTCCATTGCTAAAAGCTCTTCAATTGTTGGTTCTTGATGCATCGGAGGCTTGTGATGCATCATTGGTTCGACCGGCAGTGGCATCTGCTGATAGAATGGATATGTCATATATTGTGCCGATCCAGTCTGAAATATATTCGGATTCATAAAATCCGAATATATTGGATCTGATTGTCTCTGATGTTGTAGACCATTAGCACTTTCTTCAGATGTTGAGCGATTTCTGTTGTTACCACCTCTCCCAGCACGACGCGACATACTAAAATGTAATTTTCAAGTAATTTTTATATTATTAACCGAAAATGAAATTAGCACCCGATAATTAGTTTTATTCTATTTGCATTACACATTACCAAATAAATTTAATTTATATAAAAGATAAGTTTTAATAAAAAATTAAAAACACATATAATTTAATATATGTGTTTTTAATTTTGAAAAACGTATATTTAAATTATATGAGACTTAACTTATTATTATTTTGTAGATTATACGAGACATAACTTATAACTATTTTGTATATTGATATATACTATAATTAAGTTTTTGTATGTCAAACTTACATTTAATAAGTTTTATACTGAATATGTACATAAATATACCTTGGCGAACAACTTATCATTGAGTCATTTAGAACATGAACAACAAGTTTTAATAAGTTTTCAACAAGTTTTAATAACATGAACAACTTTTCATTTACTTAATGAACAACAAGTTTTAATAACTGATGTGTGGGATCAGAGGTTTTAATTTTTCCAAGACCACTCTACCGCAAGTATACGGTTTGTGTAGTACAAGGGTCGAACTCTGGGGACTGAGTGCAGCGTTAGAACTAAGAATTCACGAGAATAAGATCGATCAATATAAGATTATGAGACGGGAAGGTAAAGATAATAAAGAATAACGAAGTTAGACTCAACAAGATAGAGTACCAAGGGCTTCGGGAATAACGGAACATGCAATGGATGTTTCTAAGGATCAAAAAGTCGGTTTGTATCAATCGATGGGGAACTAATATCTAATCCTCTACCTAGGAAATCAACGTCACTCA
>CM071861.1:21397705-21413561 GCA_036759665.1 Gynandropsis gynandra
CTTGGCATTCAAAAAATCACTAAGCATTTTCAACAAGGTTTCCATATCCTCGTACATCCACATCGAGAGCGTCTGCATGAAAGCAATAGGACAAATGTAATAATTTTGATTCGCGCTGAGATCCAATACCGAGCGAGAAGACAGCTCCATCAACGCCTCGTCCAATTGCTGCAAAAAAAATAACACACATGACTACATATGACACAAAACTCTGTGAGACTAAGGGTTTAAAAAAACTTACATCATCTTCAAGCCATACGTTGGCCTTTAATATAATCTCCCAAAACTTTGGCCCCTGGAGAATATCTAGCTCAGATTTCCACCACCGCTCATGTCGAGGTGCCTTGAGGAACCAATATAGATTAGTCAACTTGTCACTGCTAGCGTCAATGAAGGAACGAAATCGGTTTATCAAGCCCTTTACTAATCCCTTGGGATTACACACAAAATCCTCTTCCCCTTCAGGTTCAAGAAACACTGTTTTTGCTCTTTTCGCTGGCAAAGGTTCAATATATGGCGCAGACTCCTTCGATAAAGGTCTAGCACCTACATAAAATTTACCTCATTAAACATATGGCGACCAATGCGACCCATGCGACCCATGCGACCTATGTGGCCTAAAATGACCGTACTTACTTGGTTCGTTACATTGATTATGTAACACATGCAACCCATGCGACCCATTCGAATTTAGCAACCCAGTGACACATGTGACATATGAAACCTATGCGACCCATGCGACTCTAACGACCTTGCGGCTTATGCGACCCTACGACTCTAACGAACCTACGACTTATGCAACCCAACGACTTATATGTCTCGATGGAAATTGACACTCAAATGACCTTTTCACTAAATATTACTTACTTGGTGGAACTCCATCACGAGCAATACTTACTTGGTGCAACTTTCTCGGCAGCCTTTGATTTTGTATTAGGCATATGAATTCCGGCATCCCTTAGAATTAGAAGGTCGGCATTGATGATTCTCATCTCCGACTTCCTTATTTCCCCTATTAATTTCTGCTCCAGTGTAAGAGGGACTGCAGCATCAGCATCACTCACGATGCTGCTACTGATTGTAGCCATTTTCCTTCTCGCCAACTTCAAATCGATCCCTCTCAAGTTCGACATCACTTATTTCTTTCTTGCTATAAACTTTTAAACATGTTTCACGTCGAAAACTCTCATTTCTTTCTTGCTATAAACTTTAAAATAGGTTTCACGTCGAAAAACTGTTCGGCTTTCTCGTTTTTGACAGTTTTTTACGTTGAAAAACTACCGAACGTGGGTTTTTCCACGTTTGAACATTAATGGCAAATTTGTCTTTTCTTCAGTTTTTTTTCGGATTTAATAATTATTTTAGGGAAGGGTATTTTTGAAGTGGTTTAACCCTATAAATATATTTCTGATATTCTGCCAAATAAAACTATTATATCTATATTTGACTTTTAGTTTAAATTGAATTAATTAATCACTATTATGAAAGTCAATGATTACTTCATCTCTCTTTAACTTATAAAAATAGGTACGTGTGAATGTGATTGGGTCCACAATATCACAAAGGTTGAAAAACATGTTCCTTTTATCATTACAAGTACTAAACCCTCATTTCTATTTGCGTGTTTTTAAGTTTCTTCTTCATCAAATCCAAATCACACACTCGACTAACTAGCTCTTCTCCATGTTACAATCAACTTTGTTTAAGTACCGATGAGATCTTAAACAGTACATACCAATGTTTCTCTTTCTATTTAAAATCTACATTTGATAATATTCCCGGGGGAAAACATAGAAAAATGACCTTTAAATGATAAATATATTTGAATGTAATTTTACCTATAACATTCATTTAAATGTTGAAGGTTGCTTTATACTATAAATATAATGATTCATGGTTCATATCCTATCATATGTGCAAAACAACATAACATTATTTATCATGTCAAGATTTAGTTTTGTAGTGTGATAAAACACCTCGAAATCGAAACTCGAAACACGTAGGAGAATCTGTTAACCTCGACCGTTCGAGTAGGATTCGTCGTGTCAAGGAGGATTTGTTGACTAACCTAAGGATACTCTTCAAGAAAGTCGTCCGTTGACGGTGGATGATGATGAATGATCTCTTGATTAGTCTAAGGGCTCTCTTCGTGATTCGTCTGGCGATGGTGGAAGATGGAGGTTGATGGTGGTTGTCGAAGTGTTTAAGGTGAAGCAATCGACATAATGAGAGGTGTGAAAGCCTCTTGATATAGTCGGATAATGGCTTCAGTTATTCACAGACCAAGTTGAAGTTATCATGTTCTTGACACCGATCATGAATACAAAAAGGGGTTTGTTTTTTGAAATTTTAATGAGCTGATACAAATAAAATAAAATCCTTCATATATAAGATTATCCATGTTATAATAAGAAAAATACAATGATAATGGTCTACTAGCCCTTAGAGAAGATTTTTTAGCCGTTGAAAATCTTTGGAAGAGGCAAGTAGCTTATTTGGTAGGATAAATTGGCTTGAAAGCTTATCTTAGCAGTTGGGAAGGTTATAGACTTGGGTCCTCTAGTTTACGAGTGTGCACTATGGCCTCGTGTTTATAGGTGCGGGTCGAGGTCCGGTGCAATGTAGAAGACAACTATGATTCTTTCTTGTGTTTAGCCTAAATCCGCTCTTTGATCATAAGTCTCCCAGGCTTCCTTCACTATCTCAGCGATTGTATTCCACAAGCTCCTTGCTCGTCCATGTGTGATAGACCGTGGGACGATTATGTCTACTCGGCACCTTGGATTTGCTTCTTGCTCATGTGATCCTTCTTTGATTTAGCCTTGTGATCGATGTTCTCATCACAGTGTCTACATCATAATCATGAATCCAAATTCGAAATATTTAAATCATAACGAATCAAGTTTATATATCATGGTAAAAGATTTTGGACTTAATTCAATTTTAAAAGTTAATTTGTAGTTTAAGGATGATCAATATCAAATATAAGATAATATAAGATAACAGAAATTATATCATAACCTATTAAAACACAAAAAAAACAAAAACATTAAAATTTAAAATTGATATCCACCAAGAATGTCATGTTATAATCATACCAAATCAATAGAATTGTTGTAAATGTGATTTCATGTTTTAAATGATGTATATTTCAAACATACAAAAACATTTGATCACATTAACTGAATCGTACGTGAAATTAAATTGATATGACATTATAGTTACAATAACATTTGGCCTGAATGAGTTGACCAAATGTTATTATAAATATAAAGTTGATCAATCATCAAAATTTATTCTAAAAACTTTAGTTCATAAATAAATAAATTTTGGTATTAAACATCTAGTTTATTATTATTAATGGATAGACAATATTTCATTCGATAAAAGGTAAAATCTATATATTTTTTCTTATAACTCGAGAGAAAGTTTTTAGTTTTTACGATCCGTTGTTATTCGTACCTTTTGCTAGAATTTTGAATACTATCGAAAATAAAGACTCTAATATTAAATTGATTAAATCAATGTTGGAAAAATGAAATCTAATTTGATTCTATATATAAATACTTTATATCCAACTAGCTATAAATCAACAATTTAAAAAGTCTCAAAACTAAAGAAAAAGTAAAATTTACTTTATAAACATATTATAATATAATCTTTGTAAAAACAAAATGAAAATTTCAAAATAATTGATCCAAGAGATAATGGATGCATATACCGGAAAAACAACAAACTTAATTTCTCATATATTTTTTAAATATTGCTTGAGATAAAGTTGGAGTGAGCAAATTACCGTAGAACCTGAAATTTGAATCAAACTCGTCCTAGAAATTGAAAAATCGTGTGTGTGAGTATCAAAATTTGAGCATTTTTGGATTCGAGTTTTAGTAATTGTATATATCAACATGAAACAAAAAAATATTAAAATTACCAAAATTATAATCTTAATTTTTCCGTTCGGAACTCAAGGAAAAATCTTAAATCTTTTAGGAAATTAGGGACGGAATAAAATTTGTCCTTAATTCGTCCAAAAATTTCATATCGAAAAGAATATGTATGAAATTAAGGACATGCCAAAAGCGCGTCTGAATTTTGGAATGGATCCAAATTTATCCGAAAATTGTGTCTCCAAATTTAAGTTTTATAGTAGCGTAATATTTTTTCTCTTCCCTCTCTCATTTTATTCCCTTCCAAACATCGCTCTCTTTTTACCTTTTATCTTTTCTCATTTTCTTTTCCATCTCTATTTCTCTTCACATTCGTGATTGCTTCTATTCTCTTTCTCTTCCCTGGCAATTGGCGTAGTGCAGCTTACCAGCTTATGTTTCTCTTTCTCTTCCCTTGTGCAGCTATCTTCGTCGACCTACACACACGCACAGGCGCTCGTATAACTTTTTCACCTCTCGTCTATTCGCTTGTGCTTGTGCTACTCGTTCGGATATAAATATCCAAATTTTTGTGGATATTCAAATTTATAGATACCGAATTTATAAATACGAATAATAAATTTGAATATTAATCGAATATGAATACAAATAGTTGGATATTTACAGATATTTGTTCACCCCTTTTTTAACCTAATAAAAAAATTCTAGAACAATTTTCACTCTTTTACCTTCTCTTTATCCACTCGCGTAGAGCACCCCTCGTCTTCTTTATCTCGCCCTTAGCCTCTCCTCACTCTTTCATTTATCTTTTTGCCTTATCATCGTTGTCGTTTTGTGACCTTGACGTCCTCCAATCCACTTCACCTCATCATCCTGAGGTTTTCTTTGCATTGTTTCATCATCATCTCGCCTCATTTTCGTCTCCATCTTTTTTTTATGTGTATTTCTCTTCATCTTCATTGTTTCGTCGATCTCTTAGTCCTAGTCATGTCGTCCTCATTGTCTCTCCCTCTTGATTTTTGTCTACAAATAAATTATAAAATTGCACATGTTGAAAATGAAATAATGATATATTGAAATACCAATGCGAGTGTAAATGAAATTAGATGATTTTGTGATGATATATAAAACTATATGAAATTTTAATAATTATATATATATATATATATATCCAAAATGGATAAAGCGTTACATCATCTTTTTATAGTTAGTTTCCAAAATTTGTTTAAATAAGCATCTTTCAAATGCATAACACGCGAAAGGTTTAAATAAGATAACAAAAATCTTAATCATATGGATACATCACCAATGAAATTATTATTGATATATACTATTTATCATGTTAATGGGTTTGACATTGTAGGTTAATATCTCCCATCCACATTTAAATTAGGGGAACAACTGATTATACGTGGTAGTGTGGATATATACTATTTATCATATCATTCTTAATTATATGGATACATCACCAATGAAATTATTATTGATTAAGGTTCAAAAAAGCGCTAGGCGCTAGGCGGACAGACACCTAGTGCCTAGCGCCCAGAATGTCTAGGCGGGGTCTAGACGGTGTCTAGACGGGCTAAGCGGATATATATATTTTATTTTTATTTAATATAATTATAATATAAATATTTAATTCCACATATTTATAAGTACTTAATTTTATAAAAAAACATATAAATAAATACAGTTTAGTATTTATAAAAAATATTTATAAGTATTAAATTGACAATATCAAATTTACAATGACAAATAATATAAAACAAATAAAATATAGAAAATGATTGTCGAGTGAAGATGATGTTTGACCAAGACAAGGGAAAAGGCGAGGGCGAATACGAGAGATGAAGCCAAGGGTGGAGATGAAACAAATATGAAGATGAGAAATGAAGGCGATGACAAAAGATGAAGACGATAACAACATATGAGAGAGAATATAAGAAAAACAAGAATGAAGATGAAGACGAGAATGAGATACGAATGCACGGACAAAAGATTTAGATGAAGACGATAAACGATTCAATAGATAGAAGAAGACAAATGAAATGACGATAGCAAAGTCAATAACATATAAACGCATGGATATATGTTATTGTTAGTTTTTTTCTTTAAATACCAAAACGACGTCGTTTCGACGTCAGTTATTTTTTTAAAGATCGTCTAGAAATTAATCGGGCGGTCAAGGAGCGCCTAGCGCCTAGACGACACCTAGACGGGATTTTTAGAACACTGTTATTGATATATACGGTTTATCATTGGTGAGTTTGAAATTGTGCTTTAACAACTCCCGTTTACATTTAAATTGGGGGAAAAACTGGTTAGTTGTTGTTATGATTCATCTAATCATATTTTTTCTAAAATGTAAATTAAATAATATAAATAATAAAAACTAGTGTGAATTCTCCTTCTGAGTTTAAGAATCTGACCGTTGAGTGTAAAGTTGGAATAAATATATTGGCCGGTTATGCTTCGATTTCAAATAATCGGCCAACACAACAAAAACGTTCAAATATTTATTGCCATTTACGACTCGACAAGAAAAATTAAAAGAAATACCAATTTGAATTTACATCATTATCACATACAATATCTCCGTATATATCTATTTCTCTTTGGCGGGAAATTCTAAATTAAAAAATTCACGGGATTTAGAGCAAGTCCTTTTCAATTTCTTTTTATTGTTTTTATTCCTAATTCTTTTTAATATCAGTGGAGTATAAATAATCTATGAACTTAATATTGGAGATATTATTACTATTACTATTTCGATAACTATTTTTATTATTTTTACCTAATGCTATATAAAGCCAGCGAGAAGAACAGTCTTTGCAAGCTGTCTGCCAGACACAACTCACCTACAGTGAATGAACCAGTTTCTTGCAATAACATTCCCCTCCTCACGCGTTTCTCAGTCGCGTGATTCACACCGCATTGTTGCTTCTATCTTATCGCCCGCAAAGCTGCCAAGTCCCGTCGTAAATTGCGGAAAAATACTCGTAATTCAGTGGATTGCACAATGATGTTTTCTTTTTTAAATTCCAGTGGCGCACAAATAATAAGTATTGTTAAAACTTTTATTCGAACTTTATAAAAATTTTGAGAGGAGAAATAGACAAACCAGAGTAGATCGGGTATCTGGCGTTACATTTTTATGATAAATAGTATTAAATTAAATATGATAAATTTTTAATGTATCTTTTCTTCTTATATGCTATGTTTGTTTAATTATTATTATTATTAGTATTTATTATTTGATGTTTCCTTTTTTTTGGATTTTGCGACATCAGTCAAAATTTTAAACTAAAAATTTATAAATTGGATTAAAATGATGGTTAAAATCAGATTAAAAAAGGGCTGAATAAGTAGATTTGACAACAAAAAGCATTTTTTGTGACAATTTCACAAAAATGGAAATGGAATTGAAAATCTTGAAAATAAAAATAAATCTAAATTTGAAATTCATAAAAAAAAGGATAATAAAAGTGTAATATATCATTGTCTTTAAAAAATTTGTAGTGTTAAAAAATAAAAACCAAGAGGAAGATCTGTTCCCGCTCTTTTGACCTAACGGTGCCGTCTCTTTCAGCAGGTAAAAGCTTGGCCCCACCGCCCTCTGTTTTTCCCTTTTTCTCTCTCCAAAATATCCGTCTTTCTAGGCGGGAAAACTCCATTATACAATCCAGTTAATAAAACGGTTTCGGGTCCGACATCTAACTGCCGTCAACGGAACTTCATCACTTCTTGTGACCATTAGGTTGTCTGGAAACGCCGTTAAAATTGACGGAGAAGGTAAGGGAAAACTGTTGAGAGGAGTGCTGCTGAATCTGGGAGAGTAAAGAGCATCCACGTCAGCCATATCCAGATTCAGATTCCTTAAAAGAGATAAGGGTGGTGGTGCTCCAGTGACAGCCACGTTCACGAGATCTCTGTGACAGCTATTACACAGAAAAAAATCCTAATGCCTATCTGGGTCACCGCCACTTGTCAAAACATCGAACACAAACTGATTTTTTTTTATTTAACCGACATTGTTATGCTTTATATTTATATTAAAATATAAATTTAAATATTTTCTAAAATTAAAGTATTAAATTTTAAAAATCGTACATATTCTTTTTACGATAAATTAACATATAATAACTAATGGTATAGAGTAACAAATACTATGGATGGATTATAGACCACGATTTAATAATGATTTTGAAGGATAAATTATATAGTATTGTGGTAAAATTGTAGACTTGGTGAATGAAGTAAATGATTAGGGAACAAAAATATAAAAGTAAAATGAGTGATGTTATTAAATGGAAGAGGTTGGAAAAAATGTGAAAGGGCAAATGATGAGGAAGGATTTGCATGAGGAAAAGGAGGAAGGCCGTCATGATGATATGTCGGATGCTTTTCATTGGCCATATAGTAATACAACACACACAAATTAAACAACTTATTCTCCCATTGAAAATACGGTTTTAATCTTATTCCCATTTCGATTCTGACTCACATTCTATTCTTCTTTCGATTTTTAGTTTTTATTCTATTCTTTTTCAAAAATACTATTTTAATTCTACTCTCTCTTTGATTTTGACCACATCCTATTTTCCTCTCGATTATCAAAAATTTCTCTAAAACTCCATCAATTATTTATTTCTTAATTATCCGTTAATCAAACCGATTTTGATCCGAATTAGACCAAATTTTGATCCAAATTTGACTCAATTTTGACCTAATTTTGACTCGATTTAACCCGAATTTGTACTTAATTTTGACCCAAATTTTTACTTAATTTTAATCCGAATTTTAACAATAAATCAAGTTAATTATTCAATTTCAAATTTTTATTTAATCCGAATTTTAACAATAAATCAAGTTAATTATTCAATTTAATCTATTTACTTGATTTAATTTTGACTTGAGTAAAATTAAATACGATTTTTTACTTGAAATCATTTTTAACCAAATTTGACCTCAATTTTGACACGATTTTAACCCAAAATCGATCCAATTTTGACCCAAATTGTGACCTCAATTTTGACTCGATTTGAACCCGATTTTTTACCTAATTATGACTCGAATTTTACTTAATTTTAACTCGAATATCAACAATAAATCAATTAATTATTAAATTTAGTTTATTCCGAGTTAAAGTTGAATACAGTTTTGTTAATATTATCAAAATTGGATCAAATCGAGTTAATCAATTGGTCCCGATTTTGACCCAAATCCGATCCAATTTTGACCCAAATTGTGACTTCAATTTTGACTCGATTTGAACCCGATTTTTTACATAATTATGACTCAAATTTTACTTAATTTTAACCCAAATATCAACCATAAATCAAGTTAATTATTAAATTTAGTTGATTTCCAGTTAAAGTTGAATACGGTTTTGTTAATATTATCAAAATTGGATCAAATCGAGTTAATCAATTGGCCCCGATTTTGACCCAAATCTGATCCAATTTTGACCCAAATTGTGACTTCAATTTTGACTCGATTTGAACCCGATTTTTTACTTAATTTTGACTTCAATTTTACTTAATTTTAACTCGAATATTAATAATAAATCAAGTTAATTATACAATTTAGTTGATTTTGAGTTAAAGTTGAATACGATTTTGTTAATTATATAAAAAATGGATCAAATCGAGTTAATCAATTGGCCCCGATTTTGACCCAAATCTGATCCAATTTTGACCCAAATTGTGACCCCAATTTTGACTCGATTTTAACTCGAACTTTTACTTAATTTTCACTTAATTTAAGTAAAAAATCGGGTTCAAATCGAGTTAAAATTGAAGTCACAATTTGGGTCAAAATTGGATCGGATTTGGGTCAAAATCGGGGCCAATTGATTAACTCGATTTGATCCAATTTTGATAATATTAACAAAACCATATTCAACTTTAACTTGAAATCAACTAAATTAATAATTAACTTGATTTATGATTGATATTTAGGTTAAAATTGTAAAGGATACATGTATAGGGGTATATAAGTCTTTTTGTAATTAGATCTATTATTATTGTAATTAGGTCTAACTTTGTATATCTAGCCGTTTTGGCTCATTTGAATCAATTAATCAGATTTCAAATTATCATGGTATCAGAGCTCTGAGTCTAACGACAACAAACTTTCCTAAAAACTCGCCCGACCTCTCCTCCCCTCTCCAACCGCTGCCGCCGCCGACCTCCCCTCTTTCTTTGCCACCGCCGATCATCCTCCTCCTATCCTCCGGCCGTTCACCCCTCTCCTCCCTCCCTTATCGTCGTACCATCACCTACGACACTTGCCAAAACAGAAAACGCACCAAAACCCTAAATTTTAGGTCGTCGTCCTCCACTCCTCCCGTCGGCCCGCTATTATCGCGTCCCGGGTCGCCGCACGCTGCTTGTCCCGCGCCGCGCCCCGTTGCTGGTACATCGCGGTTCTCCTACGTTTCAAACCCTAGATCTACTGCCCTAACCCTAGATCTACATCACCAAACCCTAATTCGTACACCCCTTGCTCACTGTCTCCAAACCCTAACTCATGGCCGGCCAAACAAGTCATCCTACCGCCCGTCTCTCCGATGCGGCCCCGACTTTCGATCCACAACATCCGCTCAACACCCTTCTCACTGTCAACATGGCCAACATCACCAAGCTGACGCCGACCAACTTTCTCACATGAAATGTTCAGATTCGTGCCCTTCTTGAAGGCCACAATCTCCAATGTTTCATTGAGGACAACTCCGTTGTTCCTCCGGCCAAGATCCACCGTGATGGAGTGTCCGTCGACAATCCTAATTTTCAGCCATGGAAGCAACAAGATCGTCTCCTCTTCTCAGCCCTATTTGGAGCAATTTCGGCCTCTCTACAGCCCCTAATTGCATGCGCCCCATCCACCTACGAGGCGTGGAAGACGCTCGCCAATACTTATGGCAAAGCGTCTCGCGGCCATCTTCTACAACTTCGTGATAAGATCAAACGCTCCTCAAAAGGATCCCAATCCATTGATGAATACCTACGTGCCATCACCACTACTGCTGATGAGCTTGCCCTATTGGGAAAGCCGCTTGATCACGAAGATGTCCTCGATGCAATCCTAGACGGTCTTCCCGAAGAGTATAAGCCGATTGCGGACGTCATTCGTGCAAAGGATACCGACTGTTGAACCGCATCCTCTCTTGGCCGTTGCTCCCATCACGGCCAACCCCACGGCCACACGCTCATCCAATCTCGCCCGGATTCTCGCTCGTCCGGCTCATCCAATTGGTCTCGTCCGGATTCTCGCTCGTCCGGCTCATCCAATTGGACTCGCTGTCCTCGTCAGCGTTCACCAACACGCCGTAGCTATCAAGGCAAATGTCAAGCGTGTGGTGTTCAAGGCCACAGCGTTCAACGCTGTCCACGCTTCCATCTTGCTCCTCCCCCGGTATACTAGAGAATCCGCCGACGCAGCCATGGCAGCATTCCTCCTCGCATTGGGAGCCAAGTCTGCAAGCTCATCATGTCGCTGTCTCACCCTATGATGCCAACTCGTGGATACTGGATAGTGGAGCGTCTCATCATATCGCATCGGACCTCTCCAATCTTGCCATCCACTCTTCGTACCGCGGCAATGATGATGTTGTTATCGGTGATGGAAACGGCTTATCCATCACACATACGGGTTCTATTTCTATACCTCTCACTACAAGAAAATTCGGATTTCGGGACTGCATTTGCGGACTGAAGTATCCGTCCCTAAATTTAGGGACGGATTAGGGACTAATTACAGACGGATTAAGAAAACAGTCCCAAATCCGTCCCTAAATTTGGGGACTGTAGGTCAGTCCCTAAGTCGTCCGGAATTCGGGACGGATTAGGGACTGGAATCTTGGCGGTAGGGAAATTGCGGACTCCTGACTGTGCAGTCCGCAAATTTGCCGACTGCACAGTCAGCAGTCCGCAATTTCCCTACTGAAAATATATTAGTCCCGATTCCGTCCTTAATTACAGACGACTTAGGGACGGTTCGCCGGGAAATATTCATTCCAGTCCGCAATTCGTCCCGAATTGGTATTAAAATTTTAAACTGATGCGACCATTAGAATAGATTTTTCCATTTGAGGAGTAAAAGTGGGCTTAAGAGAGGTTTAACAAAGCAGCAGTGACAGAGAGAGTGTCGGAGGGAGAAGGCATGGAAGATGCAGAGATCCTTCGACCCTATCAATTATCATACTCCGATCTTCTCTGCTTGTCTTCCCCCGGAGATCCAATTATGTCTCACCGGATCTCCAGAAACGTCATGGAAGCCCTAGGCCCCACCGGCCCTGGCCTTCTCTGCATCACTGGCGTCCCTCGCCTCTCTTTCCTCCGCCTTCAACTCCTCCCTCTTGCTCGGAAGCTTGCTCTTCTCGACTCCGACACTAGGAAACGCCTTCTCAAGGTATCCCCCGTTCATTTTTCCTCTGTTAGATCTTCCGATGACTGGACTTAGCCCGATGCTTTGTTTCTATATCGAAGTGATTATCTGGTTTTCATGTGTTCTATTTGAGTCGGAATGGTTCTTTATGTTCATATCTTCTGGAGTTGTGAGGTTATTCTTCCGTTTCCCTGACAATAGTTCGTTCATTCTAACGAATGAAGGAGCACCACTTGGGGAGTGATGTTCCTCTGAAGATTCCGGATAGAAGCGTCTCATCTTTCGCTGCGCAGCTCAAGTATGTGCAGAGTTCTGAATCAGCGCAGGAAAACTCCTTCCTTGATTGCGATTTGCTGGAGGATGAGTTCAAGAATCTGGGTGGTGCGTTTAAGGAGCTAGGGTTTTGCATGATGGAAATGGGTTTGCGTATCGCCCGTGTATGCGACAGGGAAATCGGTGGACGAGAGCTTGAGGATAGCTTGCTGGAGTCTAAATGTTTTTTAATTTCATTTTTTTTAAATTACGTTTTAATTTTTTTTTAAATTACGTTTTAAATTTTTTTTTAAAAAAAAAAATTTCCGGACGGCGAATTGCCGTCGGGAAATTTCCCGACGGATGTCCGCCGTCCGGAAATGTTGTAAAAAAAAAAAGTTTTTGCCGACGGTGGTTTTCAGTCGGGAAATTTCCCGACAGCGGTGTTCAGTCGGGAAATTTCCCGACGGCGGTGTTCAGTCGGGAAATTTCCCGATGGCAATTTCCGTCCGGAATTTCCCGACGGTTTTCGGACTACGCTGTCAGTCCGAAATTGCGGACGGTTTGCGGACTGGAACTGATTGCCGATGCTCGTTTGCGGACGGCGCCTCCCAGTCCCGAATCAGTCCCTAAATCATTTTCCATATGGATTAGGGACTGATTTTTCAGTCCCTAATCTCTGTATTTCTTGTAGTGTCTTAACACTAGACCGTTAGCATTACGGAATGTTTTATGTGTGCCTAAGATATGCAAGAACCTGATTTCGGTTAATCAACTTTGCAAGACTAATGACGTATCCGCTGAATTTACTCCTTATGACTTTCAGGTGAAGGATCTCAGCACGAGGGCGCAACTTCTGAAAGGAAGCACTAAAGATGGAGTTTATGAGTGACCCGCCCCATCTAGTACCTCGTCTCCTCCTTATGCATTTCATAGTGTCAAGACCACTTCGTCCGAGTGGCATTCCCATTTAGGTCAGCCGTCGTCTTTTATTTTGAATAAAGTTATCAAAACTTTTGATTTACCATTGTCTCGTGATTCTCCTTATGTGTTTTGCTATGCGTGTTGTCGTAATAAAAGCCACAAATTACCTTTTTCCACTTCCACTCTTATCACTTCTCGACCACTTGAAGTGATCTTTTCCGATGTTTGGACATCTCCGATTTATTCCGTTGATGGCTTCAAATATTATGTCATTTTTGTAGATCAGTTTACACGTTATTCTTGGTTGTATCCACTCAAAACCAAATCCCAAGTTCGTGACACATTCATTCAATTCAAAACACTCGTTGAAAACAAATTCGACAAACGCATTTCAACACTTTATTCTGATAACGGAGGTGAATTCATTGCCTTACGTTCTTTTCTATCCTCTCATGGCATTTCTCATTTCACCTCTCCACCACATACTCCCGAACACAATGGAATATCGGAAAGACGACATAGGCACGTGGTAGAAACCGGTCTTTCCCTTCTCACGCATTCCTCCATGCCCTTAACCTATTGGTCTTATGCATTTTGTGTGGCGGCTTATCGCATTAATCGCCTCCCGACACCGACCCTTAGTATGTCATCCCCTTACGAGTGTCTCTTCCAACAACCACCAAACTATACTAAACTACATGTCTTTGGATGTCTATGTTACCCTTGGTTACGTCCCTGTACAACCAACAAATTAAAACCCAAGTCCGATCCATGTGTCTTCCTAGGGTACTCATCCACTCAAAGTGCATACGTTTGTCTTGATCCCCTTAGGTCGCGCATATTTATCTCCCGTCATGTCCACTTCATTGAGTCTATCTATCCCTTTGCCGAGCCTACTAAATTTTTCCCACAAACCAAAACGCCACCTACTGTAGCCACCTCTTCAAATAGCGTCAACCCTACACCATCCTTCTCACCACCACTCATTGCTCCATTGCCGGTTCATCCCCTAAGCTCGGATCCTTCACCGCTGCAATCCTCGGATATTGGCTCTCGGTCTCGGACTCCTCCCCATGTTGAGCCCTCAACGTCGTCACAGTCTCCTGAGCTTATTATCTTGGACGTGCCACCGCAACGTCCTCGCACAAATTCGCACCCGATGGTTACTCGCTCAAAGAATGATGTTGCTAAACAAAATAAACGATCTGCTCTTGTAGCTCAGGTAGAAGGTGAACCGGCTAATATCATTCAAGCCTTGAAAGATCCTCGAAGGCGTGATGCAATGGATTCTGAGTTACAAGCCTTACATCGCAACAAACGTGGCAGCTTGTTCCCGTAGCACAAGCAAATAATATTGTTGGTTGTCGATGGGTGTTTCGAATCAAACGCAAACAAGACGGATCCGTGAAACAATTCAAAGCTCGGCTTGTTGCAAAGGGGTTTCACCAAAGATCGGGCATCGATTATCTTGAGACATTCAGCCCGGTTGTAAAACCTACAACCATCCGTGTTATCTTGAGCATTACGGTCTCCCGTGGATGGTCTCTCCGACAACTTGTTGTTAATAACGCATTTCTTCAAGGCCGTCTCATGGAGGAGGTATACATGTCTAAACCCCCGGGTTTCATTGATCCAACTCATCCTACTCATGTATGCAGACTTCAGCGAGCAATCTATGGACTCAAACAAGCTCCTCGAGCATGGTATTCGGAACTTCGCACATTTCTCCTTGCTCGCGGCTTTAGCAACTCTTTGGCGGATACCTCCTTGTTCATTCTCAACACAACCGTGCTACAATTGTATGTGCTGGTTTATATTGATGATATTGTTGTTACAGGCAATTCCTCATCGAAAGTACATCAGTTCATTGATGCCCTAGCCGCCCGCTTCTCCATCAAAGACTTGGGTGACTTATCATACTTTCTCGGAGTACAAGCAACGCGGACATCTCATGGCCTTCTTTTGACTCAACGGAAGTACATTCAGGATCTTCTCAACCATTGTATCAGCATGAAGCAAAGTCGGTTCCTACGCCCATGCCGTCATCATCTCGTATGACACTTGACACAGGGACTTCCCTCTCCAATCCAACGGAATACCGGTCCATTGTTGGAGGACTACAGTACCTATCTCTCACACGACCGGACGTCAGCTTCGTTATCAACAAGTTGTCCCAATTCATGCATGCTCCCACGGATGTTCATTGGCAAGCCGTCAAAAGAGTCTTACGTTATGTTGCTGGCACGAAGGATCGAGGTATCTTCTTATCCGCCAAGAACACCCTCTCCTTACATGCCTTTACCGATGCAGATTGGGTTGGAGACTCTCTTGATCTCAAGTCCACCAGAGCATATCTACTCTTCCTTGGTGCGCATCCTATTTCCTGGTCGTCTAAGAAGCAA
>CM071861.1:21413736-21464014 GCA_036759665.1 Gynandropsis gynandra
GCGGCCTGGTCGAGTCGAATACTCTTCGGGTCACTCATGTACGAGCTGCGGATGAACTTGCGGACATTCTCACAAAGCCTCTCCCGAGACTACCGTTTGAGCTCTTGTGTTCCAAGATTGGACTCACCGAGGGTGCTCCATCTTGAGGGGGCGTGTAAAGGATACATGTATAGGGGTATATAAGTCTTTTTGTAATTAGATCTATTATTATTGTAATTAGGTCTAACTTTGTATATCTAGCCGTTTTGGCTCATTTGAATCAATTAATCAGATTTCAAATTATCAAAAATTAAGTAAAATTCGAGTCATAATTATGTAAAAAATCGGGTTCAAATCGAGTCAAAATTGAGGTCACAATTTGGGTCAAAATTGGATCAGATTTGGTCAAAATCGGGGCAAATTAATTAACTCAATTTGATCCAATTTTGATAATATTCACAAAACCGTATTCAATTTTAACTCGAAATCAACTAAATTTAATGATTAACTTGATTTTTGGTTGATATTTGGGTTAAAATTAAGTAAAATTCAAGTCATAATAAAGTAAAAAATCGGGTTCAAATCGAGTCAAATTGAAGTCACAATTTGGGTCAAAATTGGATCGGATTTGGTCAAAATCGGGGCAAATTGATTAACTCGATTTGATCCAATTTCGATAATATTAACAAAACCGTATTCAACTTTAATTTGAAATCAACTAAATTTAATAATTAACTTGATAAATAACTGAGGGAGTTTTAGACAGATTTTTTATAGTTGAGGGGGGAATAGGATGTGGTCAAAATCAAGGGTGAAATAGGATTAAAACAGTATTTTCGAGAGAGAATATGATGAAAACTAAAAATTAAGGGGGGAATAGGATGTGAATCAAAATCAAGGGAAAATAGGATTAAAGCAGTATTTTCAAGGGAGAATATACTGTTTTTCCCAAATTAAATGATCATTATATATATATATATATATTTAGGAAAAATTTTTCCCTGAACTTTACCATTTTAATTCCATTCCCCCTTGAACTTTTATGTTCATTCTATTTCCCCTAAACTATCATTACTCATCATATTCCCTCTAAACTTTCAAAATTCATTCTATCCCCTTTTTCCGATAACTTTTTGTTAATTTTTCTGTTAAATATTTTTAAAACAGTCTATTCCCCCTAAACTAGATTTCCAGCCTATTCCCCCGAACTCTATAAATTCCAGCCTATTCCCCCCCCCGAACTATATGAATTGTAACTTATTCCCACCCGAACTATATAAATTCTAGTCTATTCCTCCAAACTATATAAATTATAGCCTATTTCTCTCGGAACTATATAACCTATAGCCTATTTCTCCCCAAACTATATAAATCTAGCCTATTCCCCCGAACTATATTATTTCTCTAAAAATAACATATTTTCTTTACTTTTAATGTATTATTAATTTTTTTATATTACAAAATATTAAAATAAAAAATACTTTAAATTCTAACAATTACAAAAAATTCTATATAATTTTTCTAATAGTAACATAATTTTAATATGACCATATTTCACTAAAATTTAACTCAATTTCACCCAATTTTAATCCAGTTAAAATTGGGTGAAATCGGGTTAAAATTGAGCGAATATATTTAAAATTTTGGTTAAATAAGGTTGAAATTCTATGAAATCGAGTAAAAATTAGGTGAAATCAAGTTAAATTTTGGTGAAATTTGGTGAAATTGGGCGAAATCAGATTAAATATGAGTGAAATATAGTTAAAATCCGGTTAAATCGAGTTAAAAATCGGTGAAATCGAGTAAAAATTAGGTGAAATCGAGTTAAATTTTGGTGAAATTGGGTGAAATCAGATTAAATATGAGTGGAATAGAGTTAAAATTCGGTTAAATCGGATGAAATTTGGTGAAATCGAGTAAAATTTGGGTGAAATTGTGTCAAAATTTGGTGAAATCGTGTTAAATTTGGTGAAATAGAGTGAAAATTTGGTTAAACCGGGTTGAAATTCGGTGAAATTGAATAAAAATTGGGTGAAATTAGGTCAAATTTGGGTGAAAACGTGTTAAATATGAGTGAAATAGAGTTAAAATTCGGTTAAATCGGGTTGAAATTCGGTGAAATCGAGTAAAAATTGGGTGATTATGATTATGTTAAAATTATGTTACAATTAAAGAAATCATGTAGAATTTTTTGTAATTGTTAGATTTTAAAGTATTTTTTTATTTTAATGTTTTGTAATATAAAAAATTTAATAATACATTAAAAGTAAAGAAAATATGTTACTTTTAGAGAAATCATATAGTTCGGGGGAATAGGCTAGAGTTTATATAGTTCGGGGGGAAATAGACTATAGATTATATAGTTCAGGGGGAAATAGACTATAGTTTATATAGTTTGGGGGGAATATACTACAATTTATATAGTTCGGGAGGAATAGGTTGGAATTCATATAGTTTGGGAGAAATAGGCTGAAATTAATAGAGTTGGGGGGAATATGCTGAAAATCATATAGTTTAAGGGGAATAGACTATTTTAAAAATATTTGACAGATAAATTAATAAAAAGTTAACGGAATGAGAAAAATGATGAATTTTTAAAGTTCGATATAAAATAGAATGAATAATGATAGTTTAGGAAAAATATGACGACAAAAATTTAGAAAAATAGGATTAAAGTGATAAAAGTTAGAGAAATCGACTGTTTTCTATTTTTTTTATTTTAAAACTTGTAAAAAGATAAGATTTTGTTTGTTAAACTATAAACTGCGACTGTGATTTATTATATATTTTGGTTCGTCAATATATGATATTGGCTGATATGCACTGTAAAATATCGAAAAATGTGGGTTCCACGTGTATTTATTAGTCCCATAAAAAAACCTATATTTAAAACAACAAAAGATAAAACATTTTTAAAAATGGGAAATAAAAAAATCAAAATGGAGCAAAAGCATTTATTTGTAGGAGTTAATGGGCGTAGGAGGCATCTCGGCCTCTTTGACAACTTTTCTTAGGTATCCTCAACGTCTTAGAGTTTTACGATTTTGCCACCGCCTATTTGCACGAATATCACTGCCTGTTACACGCTTTTTTTTTTCCTCCCATACATTTATATATTTTTCTTACAAATTTTTACACAAATATTTAGGATTGATCATTTCGAGTTGATTTTATAAAATCCTACCAAAACGAATTGAATGATCATTTATTTGTAAATTTAAAACAATCCATCAATATTGAAGAGATGAGTACAAGTCAATTCAAAAATCTTAAAAGTTTTGTTAAACGAAGTTAACCAATTAGTTTATAGTGGTTAAGAATTTATGATTTAATATTGAAAGTTAAATCTTAGCATTTTATTACAATTTTATGTAATAAGATATCAATAAATCTACCAATAAACATTTGGATGTGTTAAACCATAATCTAACTATTGAATTGGACTAAATTGTCTTAAATTCCATTGTTATTTGATCAATACGATTTGGGAATTAGGTTTGAAGAACAATAACAAGAGAATGATTCTGTAAAATAAAATAAAATAAAAGAATTTTTTTATATTTTTGTGAAACTAATAGCATATCCATTAAATTTGAGTCTACATATATTTATAGATATGTATATCTCGGGCAAAAAAAATACAAAAATATATAAATACAAGAAAATAAAAGAATATAAAAAATGAAATAAAGAATTAAAGAAAATATAAAAAAATACAAAGGAAGTAAAGAAATAAATAAAAAAAACAAAATTATGTTTAATAAATAAACAATATGAATTTTATATTTCCATCTTGGAATAGTAAAGAAATTTGTTAAACGAATAAAGGTTTAGTTAATAAATTTGTAATGTAGTTATCCGTTTTTATATGCATTGTTTTTAAGAAATCGAATTTTAACTTTTTTCTAACAACATGACAATCTATTTCAATATGTTTGTATGTCATGATAAATGAGATTACCTGCAATGTGAATAGAAGTCATGTTATCACAAAAAAGTAATTCTGGTTCGTGAAAAGAAATATGTAATTTAGAAAGTAAAGTTACTAACCAAGAGAATTCGCAAGTTGTATTTGCAATGACCCTGTATGCAGCCTCATCGCTTTTTCGGGAAATGGTGATCTGTTTCTTTAAGTTCCATGAGATTAAAGAAGATATAAGAAAAACACAATAGGCAGTAACTGAACAGCGAGAATCCACACAGGAAGCTTAGTCTGCATCCGCAAAAGCAGAAAGTTTTAAATCATCATGTGAAGAATAAAATAATCCCCAACCTGGATCATTTTTTAAGTATCACAAAATCCTCTGAAATGCATATAGATGAATAGATGTGGGACAATGCATATACTCGCTAAGTTTATTTACAACAAAAAGAATATATGGTCGAGTAGTAGTTAAGTAAAAAAGTTTACCAAATAATTTTCTATAGTATTTATGATCTTTAAAAGGTTCTTCATCTAATTTGGAGAATTTTGAGTTTACCTCCATTGGTAATTGAAGAGGCTTGCAACCAAATATACCAAAATCATTAAGTAACTCAAGAGTAAATTTTCTCTGACTCACAAAGATCCCAACAGAAGAACGTAGAATTTTAAGACCTAAGAAATATGTTATCTGACCAAGATCTCGAATTTGGAAAACATATTGTAAAAGAAGTTTAACATAATCAAACTCATACTCTAAATTACTGATTAATAGAATACCATCAATATATACTAACAAAGCAAAAAAAGAATCAGAAGAATATTTCAAGAAAAGAGAATTAGAAGAAGATTTAACAAAACCCGAATCAGTTAGAGTTGTTGAAAATTTTTTATTCCATTGACTAGAAGATTGTTTAAAAGGTCGTAAATATATTTCTTAAGTTTACAAATTAGATTATGAGGAAGAATCTCCCCTTTTTAAGAATATACCCCATATATATATCTTCAAACAAATCTCCATATAGAAATGCATTAATAATATCTAACTGAGAAATAAATCAATTATTAGAAGCAACCAAAGCAAGAGGAACTCGAATGGTAATAATTTCTGCAACAAGACTAAATGTGTCAATGTATTCTATACCCTCTTTTTGTATAACCTTTAGCAACTAACCTAGCTCTATATCTATTTACAGTACCATCAAATTTATATTTAATCTTACATATCCATTTACAACCTATAACATGTTTTTCAATAGGTAAAGAAGAAATTTGTACAAGTTTCATTTTGTGATAATGCTTCTAGTTCTTGTGACAAGGCTAAAGACCATTCAAGAGATTTACTAGCAACATATAAATAATTTGATTCTGATTTTAAAGAAATTTGCATTGCAAAAACTTATCTTAAAAAACAAGATTATCATATGATAAAGAGATGAAATTGGATATGTAGTTGTTTTGTGATAGAAATAGAATCAGATTATAAAGCATAACAATGAAAATCGTGAAGGTAATGAGACAATTTAGATGGCCTTTTGGATGTCCTAATATGTTCAGAATCGAGAATATGTATGGATTAAAATTATTTTTAGAAATAACAATATGTGAAGAATCAATAAAATTATGTTCCGAAATATGTATAATAGGCAAATTAGAAAGTGGAAGGGGTAAAACCGAATTAGAAAACAATTCATTTATAGTAGAAATAGAATAAGAATCATGAAAAAGGAAAAGTATTTTCATGAAAAACCCACATTTCTATATATAAAAATCTAATTACTATTAAGGTCCAAGACTTTATATCCTTTATATCTTGAAGTATACCGTAAGAAAACACATGTCAATACTTTATATGTAAATTTATGTATAATATTATTTGATGTTGAAACATACCACAAACAACAAAATTTTTTTTAGGCGTGAATAGTATGAAATTTTATTAGTTAATAGCTTAAAATGAGTTTTATTATCTAAAATAAGAGTTAGTGTTCTATTTATAAGATAAGTTGTAGTGAAAATGCAAACTGTCCAATATACTAACGACACATTTGATTGAAAAAGAAGAGCTCGAACTACATTAAGAAAGTGTTGGTGCTTTCTTTGTACAACCGAATTCTACTGCGGAGTGTACGCAAATGACAAATAGCATAAAATTCATTTTAGTTGTAAAAGCTTTATTAATTTTAGTTCATGAGCATTATATGTTCTTATTGATTTAACATGTGTATTGTACTATGTTTCAAGATAAGCAATTTGGAAAGATTATAGAGACTTGAGACTTAGTAACTAAAAAATAAACTCAAGTAGCTCTTAAAAAACATCAACGATTATTAAAAATATATATACAACATCAATAGATTCAATATGAAGATGCTCCAAAATATCTAAATGTATTAATGCAAAAGGAAAGGAAGGCCTATGATTATAAGAAATAAATGAAAGTCTATGTTGTTTTGCTAGATGAAAAATTGAACAATGTAATAACTTATCGTTATAGGAGGTTTTAATAAAAGAATTTTCAGAAAGGAATTTAACTTTCAAGGATGAAGGATGACCCAGTCTTTGGATCCACAATGAAAAAGTTAAAACATAACATACATAAACTACCTGATTTTGAAAATATAGAGTGAAATTGATTTTCTACCTTTCCCAATCATCAAGGTTCGAGATAGGTCTTGTAATTCATAAGAAGCTTTTGTAAATAAAACAACTAGATTTGAATTTTGAGTTAAATGACTAACACTCAACATATTGAACTTAAAAGTTGGAATATAAAGCACAAAAGACAATAATAGATTTGCATCCAAAACAATTGTGTTTACGTGAGTAACTTGTATATCAAAACCATTAGGTAGTGTGATTTTAATATTCTTAGCAATAGAAACCAAAGAATATAAAGAAAGATCAATACAGACATGAGAGCTCGCCCTCGTATCTATAATCCATGATGAAGCATGCAATTGTAAACAATCATTCATGATTGCAGACAAAAAATCAGAAAAGAAGAAATTACTGTATTTTGTGAGGAATGACATTTGTAGATGAACAAATTAACCCTTAATTCGGTTGAAGAGTGTTTAAGTGTTGTACCACTTGTTGTAGTTGTTGTTGAGTGAGTAATCCTTCCATCGATCGAAATTTTTCAATGATCCTGAACTATTGGAAGAAGTCGTCTGCATTGGTAAAAATTTGTTAGCAGTAGAAACATCAGAAAAAGTAGCCTTTATTTAGGTCCAAAAAAAAGGTTTAATTTTGATATCTTGGTCGAGGAATATTTGAGTTAAAATTGTATGGATTAGGATTCTTAAAACCATGTGGAAAGCCATATAGTTTATAACATTTTGTGACAAGGTGACTTGATAGGCCACAGTGGGAACAGACATGTTTAGGTCGTTGGTTGGTAATGTTGGGATTTTATCCTTAGGTTTTAAGAATTGCTGAGTTGGGAAAAAAATGTTTGTTTGGGTTGGGTAGACGTAGCCTGAAAGGCTATAACATCAAGAATTGAATAAATTTGTCTTTGTTGTTTGTCCTACACAACCAAATTAAAAGCTTTAGAAACAATATGATGAAGATCCATAAGAAAAATTTGACGTCTAACTAACGCAAAACCATCATTTAAACCCAATAAAATTTTTACAAGCTATTTCCTATCAATTTTCATGTTATTTTTCCTGCAAGATTAAAACTAGAGTTAATACAAATGCAAGTTGGGAATTCTTCAAAACTTCATAATTCTTGCCACATAGTAATCAATTTAGGATAGTAAGTATTAAGTTCGAGGAAGTCCTCTTTCAAATTTTGAAGATCTTGTTTTATTCTAAAGATCCTAGGCATGTTCTTTTGACTAAAACGTTCGGATAAAATTTTTTCAAAGCAGCAAAAGCAGAATACGTGTGCATTATACTATCAACAATTTCCTTAGATACAAAATTAAGAACTAAAGATAATACAATATCATTGCAACTACACCATGAATCAAAATTAGAATGTAACGAATAGGGTTTAGATACCTTATATCGATGAAGTCTAATTTATTTCGACCATTTAAGACCATCATCATAGATCGTTTCCATGTGTTGTAGTTTAATCCACTAGTTAGTTTATCCGAAACTAAATCTACCAAATTTATATCACTAGTATTTAAGAATAAAGGATTTCAGTAAGGATCACTTATCTGCAAGGATGATTCAGAATGACTGATTGTTGATGTCATCATGAATAATCAACAAATGAAACAATCGGCACAATAACACGTATGAAAACAATCGGCACACCAACCATCACACCGAATGTCAGACACCAGAACGACAGAACACCGCCGATAAAACGACAGAAACTGATTTCGGTAAAAGCGAATATGGGTAGCGGAACAAGAACACCATACAACACAAGACGAAAAGAACCTTTAGACGAACACACCGAAATCAAGCGAAGATGGCAGAGATTGAAGACGATAGGCAACACACCAAAATCGAGCGAAGATACCAAATGGAAAATCGCAGCAGATACACAAGGCGACACACCAAATGACAAGAACACCAGACGCCATATCGGAGTTGAGTGAAGATGACACATATTGAAGACGATAGTCAACACACCGGAATCGAGCGAAGATAGCACATATTGAATACAATAGCCGACACATCAAAATCGAATGAAGATACTAGATGGGAGATTCCAAAAGTAATTGAAGACGACACACAAGAATCGAGCAAAAATTGAATCTGATATGTGAGGTCCACACTTACCGCACCAGGACCACACCAGGAACAAAAACAGGTAGAGACGGAGCACCATATCGGAAATACTAGAAACTGAACACCGATCGACAGAAGAAACATGATACGACGTAAAATATATGTAGAATGAAGCACCCGATTTGCATAAAAGAAGACAAAGATCGAAAGAAAAGATAGGAAGAAAATCAATTGCAATTCAATAACAGAAAACAAAGCTCTGATACCATAATAGGATTTGGGAATTAGATTTTGAAGAACAATAACAAAAGAATAATTTTATAAAATAAAGGAAAACATTTGTATATTTTTTGTGAAATTAATAGTATAATAGTTTATGTACATTTATACATAAATATATCTTAGAAAAAATAAAAAAAAAGAGAACACATAAAAATAAAAATAAAAATAAAAGAATAAAATAAAAAATTTTAAATATATAAAGAAATACAAAGGAAATAAATAAATAAATAAATAAAATAAAAAATATGTTTAATATTGATTACTATTTATTAAAATTCCAAAATTTATATATGAAAGAATAAATTTAAATTTGAATATAAAAATGGTGAATCTAAATATATATGTATAGTAGTATAAATATCTGTTAGAAATAAAATATTAGAAACACCATGATATTCAAACTATTTAAACCTCCTTTTCAATGTATAATATAAGAAGATCGAAAGAGATATAATTAACGTGTTAAAAAAAGGTTTCTTAGGAAATCCATACATGTAATCCAAGTTTTAATAGATAATGTGATATTACAATCCAAATTAAGATACATTGTACAATCACCAAACTTGCCCACAATTTTGTCACCCATGAA
Source organism: Gynandropsis gynandra (assembly GCA_036759665.1). Taxonomy (NCBI): domain Eukaryota; kingdom Viridiplantae; phylum Streptophyta; class Magnoliopsida; order Brassicales; family Cleomaceae; genus Gynandropsis; species Gynandropsis gynandra. The sequence goes on from CM071861.1 coordinate 21,423,209, forward strand.
CTTAATTTGTTCATGACCGAGAGAGAATGTACCCAAATATTTAATTTAAATTCAAATAATATCTAAAGTTTCTTTAATTATAGTATAATGGGTTCACTCTTTGGGAAACAAACATTTGTGTCACCATTCTCGTTTTGAATTTTGAAAAAATAATATCTGTTTCCGATTTTTTCCTATCTGACCGATTTTTATTAGAATAACATTAAAAACATTTGAGAATGTAAATATTGTAATGCTTTTGAGCTGTCCCATAGAAACCCTGAAACCTTAATAAAGGCACTCTGTCTTCAACATTCTCTACCTTCTTCCTAAACACTTCCAAATTCACACTTCTCTCTCTCTATCTATCGATGGCTCAGCCGTCTTCCGGCGACCTTATTCCGGCGACTCCCGCTGTCGTCACCCTTCCCATGGAGAAAGCGCTCTGCTCGAAAGACCAGTTAACTCCGAGTCGGCTTGGTTTTCCCAGCGAGTTCCCTTACGAGTTCGACACACCGACCTTTTCTTCCCCCTTCACCTCTCCCGGTGATTCCTCCGGGACCGAGGAAGAGGGCAGCGACGACGAAGAAGACTTTCTCGCTGGGTTAACTCGCCGACTCGCTCACTCCACTCAGCGCCTTACTCCTTCCTTTGCCATCGACAAAGCCGAGGCAATACCCCATCTCTATTCCGTCACCCTGTCTCTGTCTCTTTCCTTCTTCCTCTACGTAGGACTTACGCTTTCAGGACTCTGTTCTTTTACAGGAAAAGCGCCAGGAGATGTCAACTTCGCCGCAGTCTACATTGAGTGGACTCGGAAGCTGGTCCGAGTCGGGGAGTGGGAGTCCAAATGGTCCGTCGTCACTGCTTCCATCGCCGCCCACAACGCCGTTTAAGGACGACGCATGGGATGTTATCTCAGCGGCGGCAGGTCAAGTGGCGAGGCTGAAATTGACGTGCGAGGGAGAAGTAAAACCATTACTCAACCGCCAAAACGCTTACCCTAATCTCATTCACTGTCCTCACCGTCTGGTTCTCGAACCCATCCTTCCACACCACGGAAAACCCCAAAATCTCGCATTTTTCTCTGACCCACGGTTTCAGCAGTTCTACTGTCAATCGAACAAGTCGAATCAGGTGAAGTATTTGGATAAAATGCATTTTGGATTTGGTGTTATGTCGATACGGTCTATGTTTTAATCTATACCGCGTTTGAACAGATTTTACGAAATGAGTGTGATGCGAAGCAACAGTTTATTGCGGACTGCGTGTGGCAAGCCAAGAGTTCGTACCATCAGTCTCAGATGAAATTCAAATCGCTGGAACAACAAATTCCGACTGTAGTTTCCGGCGTTACTGGCTGTGAAAACGGACATTGCGTTAAGCCCGCCACGTTGTTCCGGTCTTCTCCCCCGCTGCCACAGCAGCGAGCTTTCTCCTCCCCGAGAAACGTTTTTCCCGGCGGGTCAGCCGCAAGGCGTCCTTGTGGGGGGACTGGTGTATTTCTTCCTCGGAGATACACAAGCTCTTCTGATTCACGCAAGAAATCAGGTATATACTTTGTTTTTCTATCCCAAATTTTGGTGAGAATTATATATTTTTAGAAAGTATAATATGATATATTTTTTATTTTTTCTTGGCAGGTGGTTCAAATGTTGTTTTCCCGTCAAAGGTCGGTCATCCAGAAAACCTAAACTTTGACGAATTTACCAACCTGACCCAACCACGTTCACGACCTTGTCTCTCGTCCGGACACATCCAGTTCGATTATGGTACTTCAAGCACAACCCTCAAAATAAAAATTTCCTTTTGTAAACTCCTCGAGCCCACAGTAACGCTTGTTTGCTTTCGTTATATTTGATGATTTTGCAGAAACCTTGATCGGTCAAAGTGGTTTGGTCGGACAAGGAAGTATGAGACCTGGTCCTAACACTTGGCTGAGCCAAGAAAGACCTCTTCCACAACACTGGATGTACTGACGACGAGCACAAGTGTTGTTTGCAGTTGATTTGCAAGTTTGAGAAGTGGGGCTTAGTCTTTTAGGGTTAGGATGATGTTGATATATTTATGGGTTTACGGCTAATAAAGATAGTGATTATAATAATTAGTTGAAACTATGTGGTATTACCATGTTCTTATAATATTATATATATATATATATATCAAGTAATAACAAGGCCTATTGTGATTTTATCTGCCATTGTAGTGGGTATCTCTCGCTTTTTTGTTGGTATATAAGGGGATTTAATATTTTAGTCTCAACACTAGGGGTATTGTGATGTGAGGGGTTTTGTGTTAGCTTGGGTGTTATCCTTTTTTTTATGTTGTATTTATGTTGTAATATAACAGTATTTGTTTTTGTTTTGCATTTTATTCTCGTTTTTCTATTCATTGTGTATGGAAAATTATATTCTTTTTCAAGATTTCTAACCTAAAACTGTTCGAGCATATACATAAAAGGATGAAAAATTGCAAGGAATTGCACAATCCATTTATTTGTATAGGGATTAAGTTTACTTTAGGAAAATATATGGAAGGTAAGTCTATTCAAATTTTAAAAACCAAAAGTAATTTCGAGAAAATCCAAAAATATCAATTGTTGATAGCTTTGGATTGAAGCATTGGCAAAGGAAAGACATTGAATCCCTGTTTTATTTATTTTAATTCTTATTATTTGAAGGAAAAGCCTTGCATTGCATCCATGTTTTCCTATAATCTATTTATATAACAATAAGCTAATATAGTTTGTTTAAAACTTTTCTACCATATAATATGATTTGATTATTTTTCGATTATCTATTTATTTAGTTCTTATTGAGTTGAAATAACAAGTGATTAGGAGTAAGATCTTATTGCAGGTTTTATAATATAATTTTAAGTTTCACACTCTCCATTAGAAGAAACATTTTGGGTCGTCGACAGACAAAAGAGGTATTTTTAGTCCAAGAGATCCTTTAAGTTTTGCTTTTTCAAAATTTTTATAAGAAAAAACAGGGCCAAAGAAAAAGAGAAGATAGAGAGAGAGCTCAAATCTCGAAGAGCTTGGGAGAAGTGAGGTTTGACTGAGTCAAAACTCATCTAAAATATGCCAAATTCATGTCCTAGACAACCTAAATAATAATCGTTTAAAGCTATATAAATATATATAACTTGAATGCCTACGACTGATATACGCAATCAACCTTAATTTTTATTGACTACTGCATTAAATAATCGGCACGATGCATGTTATTATTTATTCAATAATTTTTTATATTTATTTTAAATGTTTATGTTTTTAAAGGGTGGAATATCAAATATATAGGGTTAAAACGATTCAAAAATACTATTCCCTAAAATAATTATTAAATCGGAAAAAAATTGAAGAGAAGACAAATTTGCTCTTAATTTTCGAACGTGAAAAAACACATGTTTTGCAGTTTTTCGACGTGAAAAACTTTCAAACCGTGTCAAAAGCAAGAAAGACGAACAATTTTTCGATGTGAAAACCTGTTTCAAAGTTTAGTGCAAGAAAGAATAAGTGATTTCAAAATTGAGAGAGATCGATTTGAATTTGACAAGAAGGCAATGGCTAGAATCAGCAGCAACAATGAAGAAGAAAGCACGAGTTAATCTTCAATGGCGCCAATAAGTGTAAATAGATCGATTTCTAGGATTTTGCAAGCTGTCGAGTCACAAAATGGTTTATTGATTTGAAATGGGTGTGAGTGTCAGTGAGTCGGTTGAGTCGCAAAGGTCGCAGAAGTTGCATGACCATCTTCGACTCAATGAGTTGGTTGTCTCAGTGAGTCGGTTGGGTCGTAATGGTCGTTTAAGCGTCGCAGGCGGTCAAAGGGTCGTTTGAGTCGAATGGGTCGCTTGTGTCATTGAGTCGTAAGGGTCGTTTGCGTCGCATGGGTCGCTTATGTTATTGAGTTGCAAAGGTCGTTTGAATCGCATGGGTTACTTGATATTATGCCCCGTGTGTCGCTTGATATTATGCCTCGTGGGTCGCTTAAAACGTATGGGTCAATTGAGTCGCTTGAGTCTCAGTGAGTCGGTTCAGTGTCGTAAAGGGTCTAAGGGTCGTTTGAGTCGCATGGGTCTCACGGGTCAGTTTATTCACATGTGTCGCTTAAGTCGGTAGAAGTATAATGTATTCTTAATTGGTCATTTTGCAGGTGGCGCCAAAGCCGGAGTTTGTGTATGCATTCAAGCACATGGACAGAATGCCAAAGATCACCACCAAGTGTTATTCTCACGAGACAATAACGATCCTGAGAGGAATCTTAGATGAATACGAGTTGCATTACTTCGAGAATGAGTCACAATTTAGACATTTATTCCATTTCCAATGTGATTCCACATTGATGAAGGTTCAAATGTCAATCCTACTAAATCACTCCGTGATTATAAAGGACAAGAAGGAGTTGTGGTTCGTCTAAAACGACATTCCCATCCGACACTCTATAGTGGAGCACACACTAATTTCTGGATTGAAATGCAGACCATATCCCAAAGGATGGGTGTCCAAAAGGGGTGACACATTCAGGTTGAAGAATTTCGGCCGTGGAAAGGTGACCCCCGCACAAATCAGTGAAAAGCTTGTGAAGGCGAAGAATTCCGACGACCAGAAGAGGTTGGCAACTTTGATGTTGTTGGCGGAAGTTATGGCTCACAAGCCTTCAGCAGAAAACTTTATCAACCATGATCTTGACATGGTTGATGACTTTTTGTGAAGGCTTTCCATGGGGGCGTTACACATTCGAGAAGATTATGGATACTTGCCGCAAGCATATTAGCGGGGAATCATCGAAACCAAAATGATATTGTGGCGGTTTCATGATCCCACTAATGGTAAGTTGTATATATTATTCGAATAACTTGAATGTTTTCGTACTTTTTGCATTCTTATCATTTTGTTTTAATGTTTCAGTTACTTCCATTCGAAACCATCCTTAGTTTGGACGGAAAGGGATGGTATGTTGAGGTTGTGGATGATATCCATGCCCAAGAATGTGCAAGAAGATGGTTAAATCTAGTTTTAACCCGATGACGTCGCCGACGAGATTCCTGTCAAGGATACTCCAGAAGTGGATCCTATCCAAGAGGTCGCCGCTATTGTCGAAGTACCACCAAGTAAGTACGGTCATTTGAGTCACAAAGGTCGCATTGGTCACATGGGTCGAATGGGTCACAAAAGATCGTATTAGTCGCATAGGTCGCATTGGTCGCCATGAAGTAAGTTTTATGCAGGTGCTGGACCTTTATCGAAGGAGTCTGCGCCATATGTTGAACCTCCGCCGGCGAAAAGAGCAAGAACAATGCGAGGGAGAGGGCTAGGTAAAGAATGTTGATCGGAACCCGCAGAAAATGTAGTTCACCCGTAGAAAATGTAGTTCAAGAACCCGCATAAAATGTAGTTCAAGAACCTGCAGGGAAAGGGGAGTTTGTGTGGAAGCCCAAAGGATTAGTAAAGGGCGAGATAATCCGATTTCCTTCGTTCGTTGATGCTAGCAGTGAAAAGTTGACTAATCTATATGTGTTCGTGAAGACACCTCGACATGAACTGTGGTGGAAATCTAAGCTAGATATTCCCTGGGTGCCAAAGATTTGGGAGACTATATTAATGGCCAACGTATGGCTTGAAGATGATGTACGTTTTTTAAACTCTTAGTCACAGAGTTTTGTGTCATATGTATTCATGTGTGTTATTTTTTTTCAGCAATTAGATGGGGCGTTGATGGTGTTGTCTTTTCGCTCGACATTCATGCCCGCTGTGTATGAGAATTATTACGTTTGTCCTATTTCTTTCATGCAGATGTTCACGCTGTGGATGTACGAGGATATGGAAACTTTACCGCAAATTCTTAGTGATTTTTTGAATGCCAAGTATCCATATATTAACGAAATATCTGTGACACAGCTACCTTGTCTTGCCTTGTCTGACGTGCACATAGGCTGTGCACCCGAATCGAAGTACGAAGACACCAATGAGTGATTTCGAAGGCTTTGCGTCGGTTCTAAACATTCCATCGCCAAAAAATCGAGGAGTAGGATGTCATTGGGTAGCCATAAAAGCGGATTTCGTAGCCGGCGCATCACAGTATACGACAGCCAGAGCAGCATGAAGAAAACACATATCGATCCAGTGATTGAGAAGGTAAGAAACGTTGTCCCCAAGATGCTCATTCTCGAAGGGGCTTTTTCTTTGGTTTCTGGAGAATATGAATGAAATTATGAGTATTATGAAGGTCTGTCACAGAACAAAAGCGCGAATGACTGTGGTGTTTTCGCCTACAAATTCGTAGAAGCCTCGTTAATGAGAAGGAGGGATAATTTTCACTTCATTTGCGACGACAAGGTTACTTCCATGCGTGAGAAGATTGCGGCTGATATATTTAGTAATGAAAAATGTATCACTCCACCCGAGACTAACTTGATATTTTGGTACATTGTTTTTTTGGAATGAAAGATGTAAATATTTGGTACATTGTTATTTTTTAAATATTTGGTACATTGTCGCAGGGGTGAAAGGATTGCAGGGGAATAAAGGGTCGCAAGGGTACAAGGTTGCAGAGGTACAAGGGTCGCATGGTCGCACTAGGTCACAGAGCCTCATGCGACCCTTGCGACCCATGTGGCCGCTGCGACCCTTCCGGCCATTGCGACCATTGCGACCCTTTTGTCCATTTCGACCCTTTCGACTAGGCTTTTCAATGTCAAACTACTGGCTACTAGCTATGTTTTTTATTTTACCAATGCCACACTCAAAACGATTACGACACGTCTCTGTTACCCCTATATTAAAAGGTTCATCAAATTTTCTAGGTCTCACCATAACATCCATTTGAGATGAGAATGAATCGAGAGAATCCAATCTCTCTCCTCTCTTCGTCTAAGTCTCTAACCCTTAATTCTCTGAAAAATCCTTGTGACCGTTTTGACCTTCGTCATGAAGGTCACATGGTGGACGCATGGCATCGTGTTGTCTATTTGTTACTCAAGGTCTTGTTAATCGCCGGACTCGGTCTCTATGCAAATACACACAAGTACTTACAACGTGGATGGAGGACTTGTGTTGTATCTGCATTACATAAGATCTTGGTAATCGGCGGACTTAGTCATCGTGCTGTATCCGCGTTACCTAAGGTCATGGTTGGAGATCAACTTGGAGAAGGCTTTGAGTCACACACGACTCTCTTTACGGGGGAGTTCTCCGATGTGTCTCTAAAGTCGACAAATTTGACCTTTGAGACCTTATGTAACCTTTTTTTTCCTTTTCATTCAACCTTTTTCTTGTCATTTTTGTAACCGTTGTGATCTTTGAGACCTTATGTAACCTTATGTAACGTTTTTTGTAACTTTTGTGACCTTTGTAACCTTTGTGACCTTATGTAACCTTATTTATATTTTTATAACTTTTGTGACGTTTGTAACCTTTATGACCTTATGTAATCAATATTTTAAACGTTGAAAATTGATGATCGGAAATCAGAGTTTTATTATTTCCAAGACCACTCTACCGCAAGTATACGATTCGTGTAGTACAAGGGTCGAACTCTGGGGACTAGTGCATCGTTAAAAATAAGATTGTCACGAGAAGAAGATCGATCAAATATATGCTTAATAAACTAGAAAATAAAGATAAATAAGGATAACGAAGCTAGACTCGACAATGAGGAGTATCATGGGTGTCGGGAATACCGGAACATGCAATGGATGTTTCTATGGATCCTGAAATCGGTTTGTATCGATCGATGGAGAACTAATATCTAATCCTCTACCTAGAAAATCAACGTCACTCATCTCATGATGTAGTGCGGAACGTCTAGACGTATTAAGAACAATAGGGAATTCAACCTCTAATGCTAGAAATGACTCTCCCAAGCCTAAATCTTCTACCTAGGAAATCAACGTCACTCATATCCTTATGTAGCGCGGAACTTCTAGATGCATTAAGAACAATGGGGAACTCGACCTCTATAAACGGAAATGACTCTCCCAAGCCTAAATCCTCTATCTAAAATATAAACGTACTCACCTCCCGATGCAGTAGATGTACACTTAGATGCATGACGAACAATGCGAATTCTACCTCGATTATTACCGTTCCTAAATAGATTAACCGACCGGTCAGATTCTCATTAATCTAATTCATTCGCAGGTTCATTCATGAGACTCAAGCCTGACTCTCCCAAGCCTAGACGAATCTCTAATCTCCCTCAAACGTGCCTAATCTTAGTAGAATAGATCTAGTCTTATTCAAGCATGAAATCAACAACGTATGAAGGCATTACGCACAAATCTATAACCTATCGAACCATTCAATTGAAAAAAACCGAAATCAAGCATTAATAAATCAAACTATCCATTACAATGGCATCCCTAACCCATGATAACAGATCTACTCAGAATACATAGAGAAGCAAACAAAAACGAAGTAAGTGTTCATCTCCCCTATCATCCCGAGCGTTGGCTTTGGATGAATCCTTTGAGTGACCAAAGTCTTCCACCGTGTTCTCTCATCTTTCTTGTGTGTCTCTAGGTGTCTCCTCTGGTCTGTGCTTCGCCCCCTTGCCCTAGATGGCCTCTTTTTCCTTTAATTGCCCGTTCAAACATTCAAAATAGGTAGTTCCAGATTAGGCGGCCCGCACGGGCACAACATGCACCCGGTCGTGCAGAAGGTAGCTCGAGCGTGCATAATACTCAACCCGAGCGGGCTTGCTTGCCGGACCATGTTTTCTACCAGCCCGAGTCGGGCATGGTTTCGGGGATTTTCAGTCCTAATTGCAGAAGTGTAGCCCGAGCGGGTCCTCTCCATGCCCGACCGTGTAGTCTCTATTTTGATGTTTCCGCTCCTTTCGCTCGATGCTTGAGTGTTCCATTTGGATTCGTAGCCGTGCACATGTTGTTTCTTGTCATTCAATCACGTTTTCAGGGTGGAATTGCCGTAATCACTCGTGTTTTCCTTCATGTTTTTATTTTCTACACGAAACATGAAATGGTAGATGAAATCCTTGAATAAACTCAATAAATCGGTAAAGTCCAAGAAATCTAATCAAAACTAAACCTAAGAATCATGTATATACTACGACGGATTACATGTTATAAAAAATGTCTTATTTTGCATCTATTGTTTGTAAGGTTATGACCCATCCAACTGATGCGACCCAATATGATCCGTTATACGACCCTCAATCGGATTAAATTAGAATCAAGTTTAAACGGGATCCCATCCAACGCATGCAACCACATATGACCCATGTACGACTCATGCGAGCTATACGACTCATGCGACCTATACGACTCATGCGACTTATCGTTTTGCAGTCAGACTCCTTTCTTCCGACCCATGTGACTTGTCGTTTTGCTGTCAGACTCCTCTCTTCCGACCCATGTGACCCTTCCGACCCATGTGGCCCTTCCTACACATGTGACTTGTCGTTTTGCTGTCAGACTCCTATCTTTCGACCCATGTGACCCTTTCGACCCATGTCTATAAGTTAATGTCTACGTCTCTTTTCTTAGTATGCATATCTAACCCTTTTCTATGAAAAATCTTTTTTACCTTTATGACCTGCGTGCCGCAGTCATCATTGTCGACGCAGGGCATCGTGTTGTCTATGTGTTACTCAAGGTCTTGGTAATCGGTGGACTTAGTCTGTATGCCGTGACTGACGAGTTGTGGGGGTGACGGTGTTGGGTCACTCTTGAAATGTGACTGGAAGACGAAGTATATGGCATGAGATAACTCTGGACTGCAATACCAAACAAGAAAAATGCAGAAGACTGGAAGATGAAGTACATGGTAGGAGATAACTCTCGACTAATGAACTATCTCTCCAGTGGAAATAGAATGCGTGCAGAGTCTTTATTGACGTTGTAAATGTATTGTTTTGATTTAGAATCTTTGATCGATCCTTGCGACCCATGCGATCCTCAATTGGCATCAATTAGTTTGACGTTGTACATGTATTGTTTTGATTGGTTCTTGTCATTTTATTATTATAAACTAGTAAATTCGTCGAGTTCGCATCTATTGTTCTATATATGCGACCAAGCGACACATGCCATTATCAATATGTCAGTATCAATATATTTGAGTTGTATATGTCTAATTTAGAATCAATATAGATAATAATATAAATAATATCGACATTTGAACAAAATGTTAAATGTATTTTGAAATTTTCTCAAACTCACCTGACGAGTTCTTAAAACACTACTATCACTTTTGAAACACATGCATTGGTTATACACAACTCAACTAGGGACACATGAGCCATAATCTGTTTTATCCATTGATTGACGTTGTAGATGTATAGTTTTGATTGATTTTTTGTCATTTTATCATTATAAACCCATAAATTCGTCGAGTTCGCATCTATTGATCAATATATGCGATCAAGCGACCCGTGCGACCCATGTGACCCTCATTTCGCATTAATTAGTTTGACGTTGTAAATGTATTGTTTTTATTGGTTTTTGTCATTTTATCATTATAAACCCATAAATTCGTCGATTTCGCATCTATTCATCAATATATGCAACCAAGAGACCCATGCGACCCTCATTTGGCATTAATTAGTTCGGCGTTGTAAATGTATTTTTTTGATTTGTTTTTCTCATTTTATCATTATGAACCTGTAAATTCGTCGATTTCACATCTATTCATCAATATATACGACCAAGCGACCCATGCGACCATGCAACCCTCATTTGGCATTAATTTGTTTGACATTGTAAATGTATTGTATTGATTGTTTTATTCATTTTATCATCATAAACCCGTAAATCCGTCGATTTCGCATCTATTCATCAATACATGTGACAAAGTGACCCATGCGACCTTCATTTGGCATTAATTGGTTTGACGTTGTAAATGTATTGTTTTGATGAATTTTTGTCATTTTATCATTGTAAACCTGTAAATTCGTCGATTTCGCATATATGCGACCCAAACCATGCGACCCATGCCACCCTCAATTTTTATTGGTTTTTGACATTTTATCATTTTCACCAAAATTCCCGCCAAACTTTTCACTAAAATTTGAAAAAACATATCGAATTCCATCTGACGGCGATTCGATGTCAGGGTCATGTCTTTTCCTATTTCAGCCGTTTCCTTTTTTCGAATAACGACACACTCTCTCTCTAACTTTCATCATCTTCCACCCATCCTTTTTCGAATAACGACACACTCTCTCTAACTCTCATAATCTTCCATCCATTGTTTGCCGAAAAATGCCATATTTCCCTACTTTCTTCCAAATCATTCTTCCGAGTTTTCTAGAGAACTACCTCGTAATCTCCTTCATCTCTCTCATTCAGTATGTTAATGTAGAGAATGTACAGATTTGAATTTTTTTTTTGTTATAGGAGATTCGACGAAATTCTAAGATGAGCATATTTACGGGAAAACGAGGGACAACAACACGACAACGCTTAAATCGGATGTGTCTAACAAAACATGGATAGATAAGTTGGATGGCTCAAGATTCACTGATGGATGGAAAGATTTCTCCAAGGACCATGATTTTCGTATTCGGGATTTCTTAGTTTTCCGTCACGAAGGTGACATGGTTTTTCATGTAACTGGTTTCGGAGATGATATGTGTAATCTATAATATGCATCAGCTATATCATCATAATCATCATCATCATCATCATTCGTAGAAGCAGGGTCATCTTCTTCTGGTCAGAGGATTTTCACGGTACCAATCACGCGCTTAAATCTAGCCGTAGATGCAGTGGTAAGTAAACTCAAACATATTTATTCGATTCATCAAATCTGGCCGTATATGCATTAGTTTGGCGTTGTTGTAAATTTATTCGTTTATCTCAGACACTTCTGATAGAGTTTGCGAGGTTGAGTAGTCTTTGCGGTAGACGAAGTAAGATTAATGTGATAATCAATTACAGATGGATTTAGGAGGCAAATCTAAGGCCCGTGAAAAGCGGTGGCGCTAGCATCACCAGGGGTTGGACAAAGTTTTGTCACAATCATGGACTTAAACTGGGTTTTACCCTCAAAGTGGAACTGCACGCCGTTCGTGATGTACCTTGTCTACGGTTTTCCCCTCTATCAGAGTCTACAAACAACATAGTTTGAATTCTGTTGTATTTTTGATTGCTTTGAACCTTATTTGAACAACAACATTCCTTCGAACTTGAAGTTCATGTTTGTATTTGGTTGGTTTTTTTACTATTATTCAATAGAAGGTATTATTCTTAGTATTATTGTTTTTGTGGATTTACTATTATTGTAACAAGAGTCGCGGAGAGTCCAAGGGACGTAGAGGGGCAAAGGTCACAAAGAACAAAGGGTCGTAGAGGTACAAGGGTCGAAGGGTGACAAGGCTTGAGGTCTAAGATTCGGAGGGGGACAAGGGTCGCACGATCCAAGGGTCTAAAAAAATATTTACTCTTTGATTATGAAAGATGTAATTTGGTACATTGTTCTTTTTTAACATTTTATTCATATTATTTGTAAATAATTTTTATTTTTTGAGAATGGATAATTCAACTTTATAGATTGTTATTTTTTTAAAATTTTTCATATTATTTGTAAATAATTTTTTAATAATAAAGCGTAAAGGATCACAGGGGTCCAATGGTCGCAGAGGTACAAGGGCCCCACCAGTTGTCCCTTGCAAACCTTTTACCCGTTCGATCCTTGACCCTGCGACCCTTTTGCCCCTGCGACCCTTTTACCCATGCGACCCATGTGACCGTGTGGTCATGTCTTTTCGAATTCCATCTAACATCGGTTCGATGTCATGTCTTTACGAATTCTAGCCGTTTCCTTTTTTCCAATCATTTTTCCTCTCATCATCTTCCATCCATTTTTTCCGAAAATGCCACATCTTCCTCATTTCTTCCGAGAGATTCTTGTGCAACATCTGTACTACCTTGTAATATTCTTTAAAACACCCTCTGTTGGTATGTTACATGTAGAGAATGTACAAATTTGATTTTTTTTTCGTTTTTTGTTACAGGACATTCCGAAGATCTTCTTCGATGAGTATATTTACGAGAATATGAGGGACAACAAAACAATAACGCTTAAATCGAATGCGTCTAACAGAACATGGGAAGTAAAGTTGGATGACTCTAAATTCACTAATGGATGGACATATTTCTACAACGACCAAAACATTCTTATTGGGGATGTCGTAATTTTCCGTCACGAAGGTGACATGGTCTTTAACGTCACCAGGGCCACTCCTGATGAGAGAGTTTTCATTGTACCAATCACGGGTTCAAATCTGGCCGTAGATTCATTGGTAAGTGAGCTGAAACCGATTCATCATATATAATTTTGTTATTTATTCGATTTTTATACATTTATGCTGATGTAACTTGGTGATGTCACACACACTTCTGATAGGGTTTTCAAGGGAGAACGGTCTTTGCCGTAGATGATGTAAGATAATGATGTACCTCGACTGCAAAATGTTCGATTGCGGAATGTTCTATTATTGGACAACAGCTTTAAGGCCCGTGGGTCATAGTGGCGCTTGCATCAGAGGGGGTGGAGACAGTTTTGTCAAGAAAATGGACTGAATGTGGGTTGTTCCCTCATAGTAGAATTGTTCTCCAATGGAGCAGAACATGTGCTTCGATTTGTCAACAATATATTTTGATTTGAGTTGTATTTTGATTTCTTTGAACCTCCTTTTAACTTTAACTTCATTTGATCTTGTGGATTTACTATTATTCAATTGTTAGTGTTATTGTTAGTATCGCTGTTTTTTTGGATTTACTATTATTGTAACAAGGGTCGCAGAGAGACAAGGGTCGAAAGGGGACAAGGGTTGCATGGGTCCAAGGATTGCGAGGGACAAGGGTCGCATGGGACCAAGGGTCGCACGGGTCCAAGGGTCGCGAGGGACAAGGGTCACAGGGGTACAAGGGTTGCAGATGTACAAGGCTCATAGATATTTGAGTCAATTATTTGTAAATAACTTGATAAATTATTATTTTTAAAATTATTCATATTATTTGTAAATAATTGTATTTGTAAATAATAAATTATTTTACTATTATTCAATATTAAGTATTATTGTTAGTATCGCTGTTTTTGTGGATTTAGTATTATTGTAACAAGAGTCGCAGAGGGACAAGGGTCGCAAGGGTCCAAGGGTCGCAGATGGACAAGGGTCGCAGAGGGACAAGGGTCGCAGGGGTCCAAGGGTCTAAGAGGTCCCTCTGCGACCCTTGAACCCCTACGACCCTTTTACCCTTTTACCCCTACGACCCTTTTACCCCTACGACCCTATCCTAAACCATGCGACCCTTTTATTTAGGTCGACTACGTTGGATTTAAGAGGCGAGAGATGCCCTTTTCGAGTTTCTTAGGATACGCATGTCACTTCTTGTCAATAGGCCGCTTGCGTTGCGTTTGTCTCTCGGATATTTCTTTTACTTCCTATTTCCTATTTCCATACTCGTGTTCCACCCCTTTTCCCATTTTTTTTGGTTTTTGCCGTGATTTGACGATTACAACATTGAATTGTACGATCGGCTTTGAAATACCATAACTTTGCGTACAAAGCACTGAATTACTTAATTTTTTCACATCTTATTCATATTTCCCAGATAAAGGACGCCTCAGATTGCTAGAGGGAGCCCGACCCTGTTTTCGAGCTTAAAATCTTTTATTTAGGTTGATACATTGGATTTTTAGAGCCGAGAGATGCGTTTTTCGAGTTTCTTAGGATACACATGTCACTTCTTGTCAATAAACCACTTGCATTGCGTTTGTCTCTACGATAACAATGTCATTTTCATCCATTATATTTTGCTTTATATCAATTATATTTTATTATATGTCAAATTTGGTTATACAGTATGAATTTTAAACTATTAATTTTATTTTGTTAAAACACATTTTGCATATCTAAAATTTGGGAGAAAATAAAAATAGTAAAATCCATATTAACAAATATAAATATAAATATCATGTGTAAAATTTGAATTTTCGAATTAATCATACATCTCTCGAAAAGTTTATCGTTAAAGAATTAGTTAACAATTTTAATGTTTGTAAATATTTCTTTCAAAAATATTTTTCCTTCATCACCATTAACAATTTATAGGAAACAAACAGAAGTTAATGTATTTTTTGAACTTATGAGAAACAAAATGCATTCATAATCACATTAAATCAAACATTTTTATAGTCATACCTCATTTCAGTCTTGCAACATAAACATAAGATCGCGGTATGACCTAACAATCATCAATAAAATACGTATAATTTGTCAAAATGTTGAAAAAAATCAATAAACTATGAGAAGAATTATGATATTTCATTCTAATGTACTTACCATATGTAAGATTAGAATTTATAGAACAAACCTTTGTGGTAACCTCCAAAACTGTATTCAAGAATGAGATTCAGCTAATATTAGAAAGTAGGGGCAAAACAAAAAGTGCCATAAAATAAAGCTCTAATGTTAACAACCAAAATAAAAGTGCACCCAAATTTAAAGGGTTCAAAAAATGATCCTAACAGACAATAACATAAACATGATTAAAAGTCAATTCAATATCTTAAGAGAAAAACAATGATGGAATCAAAGGAAGCCTTTTAATTTAGATTTTTCTCATGGATAAAGTGAATGTCGAACACTCCATATACCAAAGGATGCATACATGTCTACCTAAAAAGTCATGTAATGTTTATGGATAAATTCCATAACATACTAAAGCACAATAACATCTCTAGAAAGTTTGGTCAATCTCTCATCCAGTTTGTCCTTATCGTAATCCAAGGTGATCACTTTAATTTTATTCGCATGCATTATAAAAATGTTTTGACATATTGAAATTTTCATCATTGCTCTATACGAAATAAAACAAAGTAACTAAAAAAACTTCAGAATATAAACATGATCACATCTTTCCTCAAAGGTTTCTTG
The DNA here is from genome assembly GCA_036759665.1 of Gynandropsis gynandra. Lineage (NCBI taxonomy): Eukaryota > Viridiplantae > Streptophyta > Magnoliopsida > Brassicales > Cleomaceae > Gynandropsis > Gynandropsis gynandra. The sequence goes on from CM071861.1 coordinate 21,439,096, forward strand.
TCACATGATCCATCAAGAATAATAGTGTAAACCTTTGAGATTGTAACCTAAGGTGGCCAAGCAAACTTGTATCAAAATTAAATGACAAAAAAGAGATTATATAAATTTCATAATCAATCTACAATTTACGGTAAAAAGCTATGACATGTCATTAGTAAAAATTTGAGAAGATACCTTCTTGCAGTTGCCATAAATACCAAGATCACCTTCTCAAACATTACTAGAATTTTTTAATTTAGAGATGGTGTTTCTGGACGAACTTTTAGTCCAGAATTTCAAACGAATTTTCTTCCGTCCATGATTTCGAATGACCAGAAAACTCATTGAAATTAAGGATGGATATATTTCTCCATCCCATTTTTTTTGAATAAAACAAAAAACAATAAAAGTTTTATTATTTTGTTTATAAACAAATAAATAAAGGTTCTATTATTATTATTTTTTATTTTTGTTGGGAAAAAACAAAATGAAAAATACATATTTTTAATCTTTTTGAAAAAAAACGTTTTGGACGACCACAAAAATTTGTCCATAATTTTCAGACGGATTTGTTTGGATGTGAGGCTTTTCTAAAAAAAAAAATTTATAGAATTCGTCTGGAATTTGGGACAAATTTTTTTAATCCATCCGAAATTAGGGACAAATTATTTTAATCCGTCCAAAATCAATGATGACTTTTTTTAGTCTGTTCGGAATTAAGGATGATTTTTTTAATCTGTCAAGAATTAGGGATGGATTTTTTTAATTCCATTCGGAAATAGAGAAAGCGATAAAATAAATTTAAGATTATAAATTGAAGTTAAAAGAAAGAAGAAGAATAAAGGAGATAAAATAAAAGGAGGTGGAAAGAGAGAGAAGAGATAGTGAAGTAGGAGGAAGAGGAATAAGAGACGACGAAAGAGGTGGGGGAGGAGGCAACAGAGGAGGCGACGAAGGAGGGGGCGGTGACGACGGCGACAAGAGAGGAGGATGCGACGACGAAGAAGGAGGGGGATTCAGTAACGACGAAGGAGGAGGAGGTTACAACAGCGTAGGAGGACTTTTGGTTTTATTTTTTCGAAACAAATTTACGGATGAAAAAATATGTTCGGAAATTTTTAATTTTTTGAAATTTATTTTATGTTTTTTACCTTTTAAAAAAATTTTGTGGACCATCAAGTGAGTATGTAATTGCGGTACGTAATTGCGGACGAGATGGATTTAGCGACATTCATTTGCATACCGTTACAGTTCGTCCCGAAACTTTTCAAAACAATGTAACATGCAGATTTTGGACAAATATTACTGTCACGAAACCGTATTTTTTAGTAGCAATGGTTCAACTCAAGATCTTCTGTAATAACCTACAAATGGTACAAATTAATTTATATCATAAGTTTCAAGTTGAAATTATTAGGCTCGCGGCCCGGCCCGATGGGCATCAAGCGATCCACAGATCAAAATTATATTTTCTAAAAATAGATCAGAGAAATGGCATGGAGCAACTCGGCGAAGACACAGAGCATTCTCTCTTGCATTGAATTTCTGCTCGGGTTGAAACAATTGCTTCTCAATTTCCTATGTCGTTGTTTTTCATGCCGTCTCTGCTTCCTGATGTTGTTGTGTCCGATTTCGTTGCTTCTAGTGTAGTGTCGCGGCGTTTTTTGGGTTCCATTCATTTTTCAAAGGCGCCTTCATCAAATATTAGTGAGTGATCCATTTCCCTTCTTAGTCGAATTTGTTCTCTAATCATTTTTTGGGGTTTGAATGTCTAATTTATCTATAGCCATTCGGTTTTTTCTTGGGAACCTCTAGGGATGATTATGTCCGTATGGCGATCCATGAGCCTTTGATTTTATATTTGATGAGAGAGGATGAAGAAGATGACGAATGAGAGCAAATGAGACCCGTAGATTAAAAGTTCAAGTCGTTTGATTTGGGAGTTGAGAAGGACTCCATGGTGAGCACACCGTTGTTGTCTGCAGAAGGCATGATTGTGAAGAAATCTGATTATGAAAATATAGAAGATACCGAGTTATCTCTGCACAAGACAAGCTCAGTAAGTTATAAGGTCACTATTCTATCCCCAGCTCGTTGCATTTCATCTTTAATTACCATATTAAATCTTAAATATGGTTTATAAAATTGCTTTGTGTGGCTTAAATTAATATGGCTATTGCATCATATTTTTCTATTTCATCAAATGCTTCTCGTTTCTAGATCTAAAGTAGTGATAAAACTTCCGTTGTATCTGTTAGAAATGCTTTGGTAAATGGATTGTCGGAAAATTTAGGAAGTTTGTCTTCTTTACTCATGATGAAATAGTATGTTGTGTTCGTGTGGATCAATGTTTTTTCTATGCTTTGTGTTAGGGGCATACTCAAGAATTCATGATCCAAAGAGGTGAGGCTTGAACCAACGATCTATGATCCATTTTATGTTTGCTCCATTTGTAAGGTTTAAGTATGCCCGTAAGACTTTAAGAATTTATAAGACTTGTAGGTTACATCGTATGTTCCATCTGAATAGCTACGCAAACAAAGTTTTATCACTTTTCGTTGGAATTAAATTAGAATAATTATGACTATTAATTTGATAATAAGTTATTTGGGGCGTCATTACTTGGGAGGCGACAAAGAAGGTTGAACAAGTGATTGGTCAAACATTAGAACACATGTTACAAAAGATTGGGTTGACTCAAGGTTTGGCGAAGACATAAAATGGTTAAGGACATAGACGATGAAGATGCTAAGATAGAGTATGGAAAGCGAGATTCATGAAAGATGACATGACGCGAGACACAGACTCGGCACCTGAGATAGTACCATCCACCTTTAGCAATAACATCGGTAATTACTCCAACAATTACACACGTTGTTGGTTGCGATATAAAATGAAAAGTGGAAAATCTGTAATAATAGTGATACAAAAGTATTATACTTGAAAATTACATTTTTTTAGAATTCTAGATTACAAATCAAGTGAATGATTATCTCAAAGACTTGATAAACATCACAGAGACTTTTAAAAGGATATGCCTTCTAGTAATCTATTTTTCTGTTGCCGGAAGACGTGGACCAAGAAACAAAACCATTGAAGGCATATTAAGTGCATCTTAAGGAAATCTGTATACAAAAAAGTAGCGAATCCTCATGGATTATATACCATAAATATAATATCACTTTAGAAATAACATATCGAAAAAAAGCAAACATTATCAGAACTTAAATATACATATAAGAAAACAACTCACTATTGTTTGAAGGATACAATTGAAGATCGTTCTTCATTCAACAACAATCTACTAGAATATTGGAAATTCTTTATTATTCTATAATCTATAAAACAAAAATTCAAAACAACATCGAGAAGTTAGTAAGAACAAATCAATTATAAGCTAATAATTAACATTATCGTTAAGTATAACAAATAAAAACATACCATTCTAGCTATGTAGCTTGAATAGCTGACATATAATTACCAAATGACCTTTGCAATGCACATATATGTAAGTCTAAAGTTTCTCAGCGGGACTGTCCCATAACGTGCATTCTAATACATGTCCACTATGACGAAAATAATAAGAATAAACAACGATAATCAGATACGGTTGCAACAACCATGAATAAAGAGTACCATAATAAAAAACAGTAATGTATATCAAACCTATGGTCTCATAATAACATATAATCTCTTTGCAATCCGTCGGACATATGTTGCATCATCCAAATTTTCAGCTGCGATAAGTTCTCCAATATAATCTGAAAATAAAAAAGGTTATCAAACTATAACAATACAAACTATTAATAAGTTTAGAAAGCAAAACTAACCTATTATAACTATTTCATCAAGAAGTCCAGATATGATATCAGCAAAGTTTACGAAATTGAAATACTTATTAGGGTTTGATAAATCTTCGCATGGTCGAACTGTAGTTGTCGAATTAAAAGCAATCTTGATCTCAGATGCAATAGCTTTATATTCACCATAATTTCTACATACCAAATATTATACAGCAAACACCCTCAACCAAATATCTTGATGCCTAGTTCAGTACATGGAACCTTTAAAAAGCAAACATCTTTTATCAGAGTAGAAAGACCAAAAGAATTCTTTAACAAAATCTTTAAATCTTTGAATATTCTAACAATGTGGCCTTTTTCATGCAACTTTGCTCGCATTTCATTTACCTCCCCTTATTTTATGTGATAAGATATTCAAACCAGATATTTTCATTCATTAAAGATTAAAAAATAAAATAAAAAATAAGACATTGTTACTCCGATTTACTCTGAGTTGATCTAGCAAAAACTTTCACTTTTTCTGGATTTGTTTGATCTCTCAGACGTTTGCAACTAGTCTTATTTCCAATTTAATGACATTCTATGCAACACCACTTTCACTTTGATCGTTCTCCTCCTCAGAAGCTAGCATTTTATCGATATTCCTCTTCTAAAAATGACCCATGGTGAAATTTTCTCTTCTTTCTTCTTCCCAAACAATGTCGGGAACTTGTCGAAGAATTATGTTAACCAGACACAAAAATGGAAGTATAAAATTCCTTGCATTTGAAAATCCTTTACAGATGATCAGATCCAGTATAACTTTTCCAAAGTTAACAAGAATTAACACACTAAATAAGAACCGTAATATCATGTATATTGCTCTCAATATTCTTGTTAGGAATCCAGTTCATTATACAAATCTTGTTAAGAAGAGCATACTCCCATGTGATTTTAGCATTAGCAATTTGACTAGACCATGTCAAAATATCATTCCAAGTAAGTTCCTGAGCAACAATATCCATGCTAAGATCGATTTCCAACTCTTTTTCCCTCAATGTCTCTATATATTGCGTTCCCAACGTATTGTTAATCGCCTTAACATTGTGTCTATTATCTTTCCAAGCACAAAAACTTGCTCAAATGATTATATTCTAGGTCTATCTACATCTGAGCTAGGCTTGCATAAAATTCATAGATAATTTCTTTGTATACAGGGATTATATTCGTCTCTGTGCCCATCAGATTTCTCTTATTTAGTATCTCCCACAACGAGAGATGTTTGAACTGGCCAACATTTAGACCATTTTCACTAAGAACTTCTGTCTCTTTCAACATATTATATCTTGTCACTCCAATGGATTTTTTTATTTTTCCATAGTTTTGGATTGTGCTTTCCGTGTTTTAGGTGCATCTGGTGAATATCCAGAAGTATTTGAACCGAAACATGTCTTAGTTGTAGAGGATGATATTGAGGATTTTTATCTTTCCTTTGAGGCTGAAGATTCTGTCATATTCTTTGAATCTGAAGATGAATAAGTTGATATTGTTCTTCTTCTACTGAGAACTCTCGGCGATCTAGCTTTAGCAACTTGTTTCCTGGCTGCTACCTTGTACCTTTTTCCAATTATCCTCAACGGATTTATGGTGAGTCTGAGATCATTTTTATGTATCCTTTCTTCCTAGTACCAACATACTTCTTCATCCATCTTCTTTTTTCCACTTGATGTGTTCTCTTCCACTCTTCTTTTGCTGCTCATTTCCGATTTCAGCTGGATACACAATTTAAGAAACAAACCTTTTTCTTTCGAGAAAAGAAATTAGGGTTTGATAGATTAAAAAAAAAATGAATGCTGAAAACACCTTAATCAATTTACCTTATAACCTATTCTTTAAATTTTTTATTATTAAATAAAATTAAATACGTCAATCACACCCATCGCATCATTGAGCTCCACTTATCTTATCTATTTAAACTAGTTGCAGAAAATTAACTAATATTTTTTCCTTTAAAAATCTCCCAATCTTTTCATCCTTTTAATTAAAGTTTTTTCCATCCAGAAAATACATAAACATTTGCGACTGAATCAAAATATCAGCACATAAGGAACAAATAATGAGTAAAGTTTCTTTATCAATTTAAGTGTATTTGCTCAACCTCTCGATTCACTTATTTTTTTATTATTTACACTTATAGAGATTTTTTTTTGATTCTCTGCTTTTAGTACATTGTTTAGACATTCTTTTATCATATAACATGCTCCCAAGGTACCTATTTAGGTATAGTATTATGTATTAGTTAGATCATAAAGGAGTATTTAAACATAATTCTTAATTTATGCCTTTAAGAAGTTATAACTGAATTTGAATGTGTCTCAACTTAGACCCGAACATATACCCATAACAGTTTTAAACTTTTGACAAAAACTGTAATCACATATTAAACTGTTAGAGGAGTAAGAGAACATATATTACCAAGTGTACTTCATCAAAGCCTAAATATGAGTAGGTCGAGCATTCACCAAAATAATAAGAACTCTAAGTATTAATTCCTCTTTCTCATTTAGATTTAGACCACTTACAAATTTATTTATGCAATCAGCAAAATTTCAATTTTTATTAGAGTTCATAGACTCCTTCTGATTTTTTTAGAGAAACAAATCGATTTAAATCTCGTGGTTTTGTGAAAATGTCAGCCAATTGATGATTAATAGGTACATATTCGACTTTCATTTGTTTTTGTTCAACTTTTTTTCTTTGAAAGTGATGCCTAATCTCAATATGTTTTATTATTTAATGTTATACATGATTTTTAGATATATTAATTGCACTAGTATTATCACAAAGAGTAAGAAATGTTTACAAACTAATAATCCATCAACATCTGATTCATCCAAATAAGTTGTGTACAACAGCTTCCCAAGGAAACTTATTTACCTTCAGTAGTGGATAGAGACGTTGATTTTATTGTTGTGGCAAGATACTAGGTTTTTTCCAAAAAAGAACACCCTCCTGAAGTACTTTTCCTTGTCATCTACATTACCTCCCGAATCTGCATCACAATTTTCATCAAGTTCATAGTTAGTATCCTTGGTATGGAAAATGCCATAGTTAGTGGTACCTTTCACATATTTTATGATTCATTTTACTATAACCAAAAATGATTTCTTAGGTTTTGCTAACACACAAGTCTAGTCAACTTGCAGTGCTTCGATACAACTTCACTTCTACATCTTCTCCTTCTTAATCTTTAGTGAGTTTTGTTGTAGTGGACATATGAGTATTTGTTGATTTATTTTGATCCATCTCACTGCTTTTGATAAGATTTTTTTTCATATTTACTTTGAGATATGAACAATCCATCTTCAAGTTATTTTACCTACAAACCAAGAAAGTAGTTTAGTTCTCCAAATATACTCATTTGAAACTCATCTTTCATGGTTTGTACAAACCAATTTACTTTCTTCTATGATTTCGATCCAAACATAATATCATCAACATAAATTTGCACAACCAAGAGAGTTTTAACATCACCATGTATAAATAAAGTTTGATCTAATTCCTTCTTTTGTATCCGTTCTTAATTAGAAGACTTGTTAGCCTGTCTTACCTAGCACGAGGTGCTTGTTTAAGTCCATACAAGCCTTTCTTCAGTTTGTACACATGATCAACATTATCAGGATCCTCATATCCATTGGGTTATTCGACATATACCTCTTCTCGCGATATCACATTTAGAAATTCACTTTTGACATCCATATAAAATAATTTGAAACCAAGAGAATAGAAAAATCCAAGCAACAATCAAATTGACTCTAATCGAGCAACTGTTACCAAAGTCTCATCACAATCAACACTTTCAACCTGTGTGTAACCTTGAGCAACCAATCTAGATTTATTTCTAAAAATGGCACATCAGTTTCATTGGTTTGTTCTAAAAGATCCACTTTGTTCCAATCACATTTACATAAAAAGGACGAGATACCAACGTCTTAACATCATCTCTCACAAAATATTCTCATTCCTTATGCATGAATTTTACCTAGGATTAATCATTTAAAGCATCACTCACGTTCTTAGGTTTCATTTGAGATGTAAAACATACAAATTTTAACATATCATGATATTTTACTGATAACGCATAATTTGTCTTAGTATTTTAATCCCTTTCTAGGAATATTTTTACTATGATTTGGACTTTACGGACATATTAGGAGAAATTGAGGTTTCTTCTATCATTTTCTTGTGTTTTGCAAGAAAAAAAATATATCAGGATGTAAACATAAACAAATGCCGCAAAACTACGCAAAACTACCCTAGTTCAGAACTACACGACCGAGCGCTTTAAACAGCCTGATCGGGCTCATTAACCAAAAACGCCCCAAAGAGAACGCACGACCCCGACAACTCCATTGTCTGGGAGATCCTTTTGAAGACAAGTGCCTGACCGAGCGGTTTGCTGTGCCCAGTTGAGCGTATGAGAAAACCTAAAATGCGTGAAAGAAAAGGAAGCTCGGGCGATCACCCATTTTGAAGAATTGCATGACTAGGCGGTTTGCTATGCCCAGTCGAGCGTCCAAGAAACCTTAAACGAAAAGAAGAAAAGAACGCTTAGGTGGCATTCCGCTTGAAGAGAAAAGGAAATGAGGAACACGGTTGGCACAAAAAGGAAACTAGAGGCCGTTTTAGGGGGAAAGAGAGGGAGAGACGATTTTTTGGGAGCTCAAGAGTAAAAGGAAGATTGAATCTTCACGTTTTTGCTTTGATTTATGTTTTTATCTATAATTGAGAGTAAACCTCCTTGCCATGGGTTAAGGATGCTTTTGTAATGGATTTTTTTGGATCTTAATGCTTGATTTCAAATTTGTTCTCTCAATTGATTTGATGGGTTGTTCTTAATGCTTTCATCCTTGTTAATCACTTGATTGAATGGATTTAGAGACTTGTCTTGGATGAGAAGTCGGATTTCAGATCTTGGATCTAATCCTAGAATGAATTAGATTAATGAGAATCTAACCGGTCGGTTAATCTATTTAGGAATCGTGATAACGTTCCTCATGCATCTAGGTTATTGATTTGCTACATCGAGAGATGAGTACGTTGATTTCTCAGGTAGTGGATTTAGGTATCGAGAGAGTCACTTCCGATATTTGAGCTTGAGTTCCTTATTAATCGAAATTAATCCGATTTCATGATTCTTAGAAACATCAATTACAAGTCCCAGCATTCCTGAAACCCGTGGTGTTTTATCGTATCGAATTTAATCTCGTTATTCTTTTGTCTCTTAGTTTTCTAGCTTGATAATCTTCCACTCCCCACATTGTTTTAATTTTCTATTCACTTTATGCTTTGGTTTTATTCTCTAGCTTGAAAACCATATCTTGATCGATATTCTTCTCTTGAGTCTTAGTTCCGACGTTCACATGAGTTTGACCCTAGCAATACATGTTCCGTATAATTGCGGTAAAGTGGTTTAGGAATTAGAACTTGATTTCCAATCACACACGCATGGGTGCATTGATCTCAATGGTTGGGTCTAAGTGGTGGGTTGAGGCGCTTTTCTACATCCTAAGGGTTAGAGTTGATGCATAACCTTATGGTTTAGTTCTAAACGGTTCTTCAATAACACAACCTCTTAACTCCTCTAAGGTTACAAACCCTATGAGTATGCCAACGTGAAACCTGGGCCTAAGTAGAAAGATGCCATCTCTGACTCCGACGAATTAGAAACCGAGCGCGAAATGTTTTATGCTAAAAAGAAAAAAAAATGAAATACAAAAAAATATTTGTCTTTAGGAAAGGTGTCTCATGTATGCATGGGAAAATTGGTATGGATATTACTTGGATGTTGTTTAGAGGGTAGTGAAATGAATTTTGGCGATGTGTTGGATTGCACGGCTCGTGGCTTTCGGTCGATAGAAGTCTGAACTAAGTTTTCTTAGGTCTATGTTCGTGTGATGCATTGTTGTGCATGATGGCTGATTTTTCAAAGTACATGTGCTAGTATCGAGTTGTTGTTTAAGTCTAGTTTTGTTTGAGGACAAACAAAGATTCAAGTCTGAAAAAGTTTGATAACACATAATTCGTCTTAGTATTTTCATCCATTTCTAGGATTAGTTTTTACTATGATTTGGACTTTACCGACATATTAAGCAGAATTGAGACTTCTTCTATCATTTCCTCATGTTTTGCATGAAACGAATATATTGGGACGCAAAGACAAGCAATACTGCAAAACTACGCAAAACTACCTAGGTTAAACTGCACGACCAGGCGCCTTAGACAACTCGATGGGGCTCATTAACCAGAAATGCCCCGAGGAGAACGCACGGCCCGAGAAAATCCATTGCCCAGGCGATCCTTTGGAAGGCAAGTGCCCGGTCGAGCGGTTTGCTATGCCCGATCGAGAGATGAGTACGTTGATTTTTTAGGTAGTGTATTTAGGAAACAAGAGAGTCACTTTCGATATTTGAGCTTGAGTTCCCCATTGATCGAGATTAATCCGATTTCATGACTCTTAGAAACGTCCATTACAAGTCCCGACATTCCCGAAACCCTTGGTATTTTACCTTATTGAATTTACTCTCGTTATTCTTTTGTGTATTAGTTTTCTAGCTTGATAATCTTCCATTCCCCGTATTGTTTTAATTTTCTGTTCACTTTATGTTTTGCTTGTATTCTCTAGCTTGATAACCATATCTTGATCGATCTTCTTCTATTGAGTCTTTGTTATGATATTCGTACTATTTCTCTGAGTTCGACCCTGGTACTACACGATCCGTATACTTGCGTTAGAGTGGTCTAGAAATTAAAACTTGATTTCCAACCACACACACATCATTTACCCTTGGTTTACCTCTTGTCTTTCTACCATCACAAATATCGCCAATAACATCATCAATGGAATGATTCCGATGTACAATTGAAGATGCACTTCCTTTAATTTGATGATCAATATCATGTTCTTCTTCCATTATGGCTTCTCTATTTTTCAGTTCGTTAGGTACACTTGTTATATCAATTCCATCACTGGAGTTTTCGTGTACTAGATCAAAAGAAAAAGGAAAAATTACTTTCTCAGTTAGATGATCATCAAAAACAAAATTTACTGATTCAAAATTATTCTTGTTCTTAAATTGTAGATTCTATAATCAGTTGTATTGGTTCTATATCCTATAAATATTCTCTTGTCACTTTTGCATCAAAATTTTTTAAGATATTCATTGTCATTCAAAACATAGCAAGTGCAACAAAGAATGTGAAATAAATCTGATTTGACTCTTACCTTTCCAGAGCTCATATAGAGTTTTTGACATGTCAGGGCCTACATATTTATCGCATCTGCCAAAAATCGAGCAGCAATAGATTTTGCATGAGGTCACGAGCCATTTTCTTGTAGTATATTTTCTTTTTTTCAACTACACCATTTTTTAAGGTGTTTTTGGTGCATAAAATTCATGAATAATATTATGTTTGAAATAGAACTTGTGAATGTATCATTTTCAAATTATTTTCAATGACCACTTCGAATCCGTCCAATTCTTCCTTTTGTGTTTTTCAGTTCTAAGTACAAATAATGGAAAAGTTCAAAAGTTTCAGGTTTTCCTCTAAAAAATTTAACCCAAGTATATATCTAAAAATCATCAACACACACAAATACTTATTTCATTCCACCAAAATTCTCCGTTTTCATCGGTCCCATTAAATCCATGTGAACCCGTTCTAATATTTTTTCAGTTTTGACCTTCGAAATTTTCTTATGCTGAACTTTTACATGTTTTTCTAAGCTTCCATGGTTTGCACGTTTCAGAATTATCAAGATTCAGTTTTACCAGTGATCGATCATTAATATGTCTTAACCTCTGATGCCACAATGATAGATTTTCTTATGTTACTTTGAAGCAACAGTTTCTCATCAGACCACACGTAGTAGTTGTTCGAAGATCATATACGTGTAAGGACACATTTTTCATCGAAATTCATAACTAAACATTGTTTTTGCGTAAACTGAACCTTGTAATTGCATTCACACAATTGACTAATGCTAATAAAATTAGTTGTTAGTCCTTCTACATGTTGAATATTTCTCAATAAAGGTTGTCCTGAAATTTGCACATCTCCTTTTCTGGTGATCCTTTGTTCCCGTCTTCAAATGTAACACTTCTAGCATTTTTTACTCCAGTAAAATTTGACAAGAGCTCTCTGGTACTTGTCATATGTCTAGAACGTCCATTATTAAAGTACCAAGTGTTAGATTTATCTTTTTAGCATAAATATATGATACATTGCAACGAAGATCATTTTTCTTTGTCTAAATTTGTTTTATTTTGAGCATGGAATACTTACCTAAGCCATACCTAATTTTCTTGAAACAATTGAATTTGTGTCCCAACAAACCACAATAATAACATCTTATGAAGTTATTTTGACGAAACTTATTTTGGAAGTGAGACCGTCTTCTAGACAGGTTTGGATATATATGACTAGACTATCTTCTATTTGATGTAGATTCAACAAATCTAGGAACTCTTATGTCATACTACTTTTTAAATGCATACCTTTGTGTCTTGATGACTATACCAGATGTCTTTTCGTAGTCAATACTTCCACTTGTAAGATCTGCCAATTTACCTCCTGAAAAAAATTTGTTTTGAGAATTTTCTTTGTTTCCAAAATATCCAATTCCACGATGATTGGTTGCTTGCTTCGCCATTGACAATAAATGATCAAGTTTCTCAGTACCATTAGAGAGCATCCTCAATTGCTTATTAATTTCATCAAGTTGTCTCTTAGTTAATATAATTTTTTTTCTTCTTTTCGATTTAAGATCTTCTGAATTTCTTGAAGTTGTCTTTCTAATTTCTCATTATATTTGACCAACTCTATACTAAGTTTGCTAATATTCAGCCATTCGTTGTAGATAGTTTCCTCATCTTCTTCGTTTTCACATTCTTCAATGATTTTGGATTCACTTTCACCTTCTTCAGTTATCCAATAAAAGCCGCAAAACTTGTTATTTCTCCTTCACCACTTTTTCCGAATCCGAACTAGATTGACTATAAGTAATTAAGGGTTTTCATTTGTTCGTACTAGAGCCTCCACTTCATTTTTGGTGAAACCCTTACAGTTGTAGCATTGTCTTTCTCACAGATTTTTCAAAACACTTTCTCTTTTTGTAATACTTGGACATTCTGACTTGAAGTATCCAAATTCTTTGCATTCATGACATTGAATTCCAGACCTTTCTTCTCTCTCAGTAGATTGATCCTCGTTGTTAGAATGCTTGACTCCTGCATATTTCTTCATGAACTTTTTGAATTTTCTTATAGATTGTTTAACCTTGAGCTATCATTAGTTTCTTGAAGAATTATTCCTCTATTAATATCTTTGGATGTAGCATTTTGTTCAAGTTGAATATCCAATTCAGATATTGCCTAAATTCCAACAATTTCCTTGAAACTTGTTGTATCAGTATCTAAGGACATATTCATGGCATCCTTCTGAGCATGAAATTTATTTGGTAGATTTCTCAGTAACCTTTTCACCAGCTTTTTGTATTTAAAGGCTTGACCATGTCTACTTACTTCATTTACAATTGCATTCATTCTACCACTAAAGTCTTTAACGCTTTCATTCATTATACCAAGACGAGTTCACTTAACACTTGAAGTACCTTCATGAATTGGTTCCAGAATGTCCCATGCATCCTTTTCAAATTCACATCATTAAATTTTCTTGAACTATTGACGTCCACATATGAAAAATTGGTTGTAAGTGCTTTCACTTGAAAGTTGAATTCCTTTTCTCACTTGGTGTCCATTGATCTGATGGATTTTCTTCAACATTTCCATGTTTGTCTATCATTGTAGGTGGACTCCATCCATTTTTCACTGCACTCCAGGCATCTTCGTCGATACCTCTGATACTTGCTCACATCTTCACTTTCTAGTATCCATAGTTTGATGCATCTAGCATAATTGCTTTACCAAAAGAATATAGATCTCTTGGTCCTTCGATGTTATCTTCTAAGATCTCAATCCAATGATAGATTGACTCTAGATTTGCTCTGATACCAATTAAAAAAGTATGACGACAACTTTAGTAAAGATTATGTATTAGAAATAAACTTCAAAAAATAATAATAGTTTTGATAATGCATAATTCGTCTTAGGATTTTTATCTCTTTCTAGAATTAGTTTTACTATGATTTTGGACTTTACCGAAATATTAAACAGAATTGAGGCTTCTTCTATCGTTTTCTCGTGCTTTGCAGGAAAAAAAAGATATCTGAACGCAAAGACAAGCAAATGCCAAAAACTACCCTAAGTTTAGAACTGCACGACCGGGAGCCTAAGATTGCCCGATCGGGCTCATTAACCAGAAGGCACTCCAATGAGAACGTACGGCCAGGGCAACTCCATTGCCCGAGCAATCTTTTTGAAGATAGGTTCTCGACCGGGCGGTGCATTGTGCCCGTTCGGGCATCTAAGAAACCTAAAACGGAAGAAGAAAGAAACTTGGGCGGAACACCGTTTACATAAAAAGGAAACCATGACATGGTTTTGCACAAAAAAGAAAAACACATCGTTTAAAGAGAAGGAACACATCATTTGCAGAAAGGAAGGCATGGGGGGGAGGAGGATTTTGGGAGCCGAAGAACTCGATTCAAGGTTGGTTAGAGGAAAGGGAAGATTGAAACTCCATTCTTTTGTTTTTCTCTATGATTTGTATGACATTCATCTATAGTTTTGTGTTTGCTTCTATTATTTGGGAGTAAACCTCTTTGCCATGCGTTAGGGGTGCTTTTGTAATGGATTTGTTTGGATTTTAATGCTTGATTTCAGATTGTTATCTCAATTGGTTTGATGGGTTGTTCTTAATGCTTTCATCCTTGTTAATCACTTGATTGAATGAGTTTAGAGGCTTGTCTTGGCTGAGAAATCATGTTAGAGTCTTGGATTTAACCCTAGAATGAATTAGATTAATGAGAACCTAATTGGTCGATTAATCTATTTAGGAATCATGATAGCATTCTTCATGCATCTAGGTTATTGGTTGACTTCATCGAGAGATGAGTACGTTGATTTCCTAGATAGTGGATTTAGGCATCGAGAGAGTCACTTTCGATATTTGAGCTTGAGTTCCCCATTGAGTGATATAATCCGATTTCATGATTCGTAGAAACGTCCATTACATGTCCCTGCATTCTCGAAACCCGTGGTGTTTTATCTTATCAAATTTAATCTGGTTATTCTTTTGTGTCTTAGTTTTCTAGCTTGATAATCTTCCATTCCCTGTATTGTTTTAATTTTTTGTTCACTTTATGTTTTGCTTTTATTTTCTAGCTTGAAAACCACATCTTGATCGATCTTCTTCTCTCGTATCTTAGTTTTGATGTTCACACTAGTTGATGAAATACATTAGGGATCAGATTGTTGAAAGCAAGATTGTTTGTTGATTTCAAATGGGTGTGTCCCAATGAGTAGCTTGAGTCGAAGAATGTCATGAGTCTCACTGAGTCACTTAGGTCTCAATGAGTCGCTTGAGTCGAAGAGGGTCAAGAGTCTCACTGAGTCGCTTGAGACTCATGACCCTCTTCAACTCAAGTGACTCATTGGGTCTCAAGGGTCACTTGGGTCACAAGGTTTGCTTGAGTCTCAGTGACTCGCTTGAGTTGAAGAGGGTCAGGAATCTCAGTGAGTCTCTTGAGAATCATGACCATCTTCGACTCAGGTGACTCGGTTGCAATGGTCGTTTGATTAGCTAGGGTCGCAAGGTCACTTTAGTCGCTAGGGTTGCAAGGGTGGCTTGAGTCCTTAGAAGTCTAATATATTCTTAATTGGTCATTTTGAAGGTGCCGACAAAGCCGAAGTTTCTCTATAATTTCAAGCACATGGACAAAATACCAAAGATTTCCACCAAGTGTTATCTTTTCGCAACAATAAGGAATTCGAAAGGAATGTTAAATGAAGATGAGTTGTATTATTTCAACAAGGAGTCACAATTTAGGCATATATTCCATTTACAATGTGACTCCATCCCGACGAAGGGTCAAGTGTCTGTCCTATTGAATCACTCAGTGGTTTTGTGAGATAATAAGAAGTTGTGGTTTATTGTAAACAGTGTTCCCATCTGGTGCTCTATAGTGGAGCATGCACTAATTACCGGATTGAACTATGGATTTTATCCCGGAGGATGAGAGTTCAAGAGGTGTGATATATTAAGACTGAAGAATTCAGCTGTGAAAGGTGACCGTTGCACAAGTGAGTGAAAAGCTTGTGAAGGCGAAGTATTCCACCGACCGAAAGAGGTTGAACTTTGATGGTGTTGTGGCAAGTTCTAGATCGCATGCCTTCATCATAAAATTCTATTAGCCATGGTCTGATTGAAATGGACTTGGAATTTTGTGAAGGCTTTCCATAGGGGCTTTACACATTTGTGAAGATTGTGGATACTTGCCACAAGCTAGTTAACGAGGAATCATCGAAACCAAAATGATATTGTGGCGGTTTCATGATCCCACTCATGATATGTTTTATACATTATTAGAATAAAATGGATGTTTTCGTACTTTTTGTGTTCTTATCATTTTGTTTTAATGTTTTAGTTACTTCCATTCGAAACCATCCATAGTTTGGGCGACAATGGATGGTATATTGATATTATGGATGCCGATCCATCATGCCCAAGGATGTGCAAGAAGCAGGTTAAATCCCATTTTAACCTGAAGTATGTAGACGTGATCAAACATATCAGAGATTCTAAGGTAACAATTACACAAAGGTCACAAGGGTCACAAGGGTCACAAAGGTCACAATGGTTATAATAGTTATTTGTTGTTTTTGAAGGATATTCGAAGTATTCTTCATGCTGAATACGATGAGGAAGCTTTACTTTTTTATCTGCAACATTACAAGGATGCAACGAACTAGATGTTTAGATATGGATGGAACATCTACAAAGAAATCCAAAGGGTATTTGTTGGGAGGACATCTGTAAGTTCGAACTGTTGATGCGAAAAGAAACTCTTGATGAGAAACATAAAGAGAAAGAAAAGGGGAGTAAGAGGAAGAAGAGCAAGGATGAAAAAGTAATAGAGGTTGTAGATGTTCCACCCATATTTGAAGCTGATGAAGATGAAGATTTGTAGAGGCTGAAGCTGATGAAGAAGAAGATGGTGATGCAGTAGCTGAAGTTGAAGAAGAGGTTGAAACTAAAGGAGAAGAAGCGACAATACCTCTAACACCAGAGCAAAAATTAATGAAAGAAATAAAGAAGTCAGAGAAAGGAATCATCAATGCCATAAGAGACTTTCTAAGGCAGGTTGGATTTGATTTGCTTATTCCAAAATCAAAGGCAGCAAATCCCAAAGGTGCTGACAAGGCTGAAAAGACTAAAGGCCGAAAGGCGGAAAAATCAAAGGCTACCTAGAAAGATACGAGCACCAGACATGAATCTTATGACACTTTGAGATATGATGATTTTTAATTCCTTCAACGTTAATATCCAATGTCAAGAGAAGATTCGATGGAGTCAGAGGCTGAAAATGACTCTCGAGATGGCTCAAAAGAGGAGGTGGCAAACATTTCCACATTAATTGAAAAGATTACATCTGTTGCTAATGCTTCAAATGGGCTTCAATCCATCATTCCTCTACTTGAATACATTTTTGAAGACGTTCCTCTAGTGGTTGCTCCTGATGGTAGAGTTGGTGTTCCTGATGAGGTTCCTTTAGAGGATACTCTTGTGGTTTCTTTCAAAGAGGTTGCCGCTGATGTTGGAGCTGAGGAAACTCTAGAAGTTATAGTCAAAGAGGTTGATGCATATGTTCTTGTAAAAATTCCACCAAATAAGTAGTATTGAGTCATAAAGGTAACTTGAGTCAAATGGTCGCATGCGTTAAAAAGGTCGCATGAGTCACAAAGGTCGCATGGTTCGCATGAGTTACAAAGGTCGTATGGATCACATAAGTTACAAACGTTGGATGGGTCATAAAGGTCGCATGGGTCGCAAGAGTCGCAAGGGTCACATAGGTTGCATATGCATAGGTCACATATTATCCATGGGTCGCATATGTCGCAAGGGTCGCATATATCGCATGGGTTGCAACAATCACAAAGGTCATCAATGTCATGAAGGATGAGTCTAATGAATGAAGTAATTTTTATGTAGATGATGGAGCTTCATCGGATGGGTATGATGGTCCATTGATAATTAAACCAAAGTTAAAACCATCGAAGGCAAGATATGAGCCATATGTTGAAGCAATTGGATGAGACATTTTTTGAGCTGCATAATGGCACCCGTAAATATTCATTTCAATATGGATTAAAGAATTACTAAGTTTGTGATCTCGCTTTCATGTAGTCTCTCAAGATGTGGATGGATGAGGACATGAAAGAATTGCATGAGTTCTTAAGGATTATTTGGAAGGTACATATGCATTGAGAGACACGTAGAAGACAAAGGCAAATTGTGATGGCTTGCTCTCGATGCTAAGCATTCCATCACCTACAAATCGATATATGCCTTGTCATTAGTTAGTCATTAAAGTGGATTTGAATAGCCAATGCATCATGGTATATGACTACCAAAAAAGGTTGAAGGAGTTGCATGTCGATCTGGTGGTGGAGATTATAAGAAGAGCTTTGTCCAAGATGTTGCAAGTCCGAGGGTTTCATTCCTTGACTTCTGGAGAAGATAAATGGCATTACGAGTATTATGAAGGTCTATCACAGAACAAAATCTCGAATGATTTTGGTATTTTCTCCTTTAAATACTTAGAAGTCATTTTATCGGGAAGGGATGACAAGTTCCCTCACATTTGTGATGCCAAAATTGCTTCCATGCGTGAGAAGACTGCTACTGAAGTATTTTCGGATGGAGTAAGTATCGATGTACCC
Source organism: Gynandropsis gynandra (assembly GCA_036759665.1). Taxonomy (NCBI): domain Eukaryota; kingdom Viridiplantae; phylum Streptophyta; class Magnoliopsida; order Brassicales; family Cleomaceae; genus Gynandropsis; species Gynandropsis gynandra. The sequence goes on from CM071861.1 coordinate 21,457,760, forward strand.
CAAGATCAACGCCTCCCATCATCTCATCCTTGAATTTGATTCATATTTTCTTTAATTTGATTCATATTTTTTAATTTGATTCATATAATTTGACTCATATTTTATTAAGTTGAACACAACTTGATTCATTATTTTTTTATTAATTTGATTCATATTTTTAAGTTAAGCGTACAACGTGTGTGCAACCCTAAATAACAATAATAATAAAGGTCACATATGTCACATGGATCGCAAGGGTCGCAAATATCGAAAGGGCCGCATATGTCATAAGGGTCGCATATGTCGTAAGGGTCGCATATGTCGAATATGTCGCAAGGGTCGCATATGTCGAAAGGGTCGCATATGTCGCAAAGGTCGCATACAAACAACAAACTTTCATATGTCATAAGGTTTTCAAATGTCGAAAGGGTCGCATATCGATAACAAATGTCACAAACGGTCACAACGGTCACTTATTGATCATCTCGTTTATGTACACGATTCTCGCATGATTTTAGATATGTTCATGACGATAGTTGCGATGTTTACGTGTGATTTTGTATCCATTTTACTTCATTTTGTGTTTTCATATTCTTATAGGTTTTTATGTAATTTGGTTCGTTTCGGAGCTAAAGAACATACACGAGACAAAGTACGAGCATAAGAGATTATAACAGAGCAAACGAGACGAGAAACAGGCAAGGAATGCAACTTGACATGATGAGACAAGCCCCCTCCCCCCGCGGGGTGTCTTCCTTAGCCCGCACGGGGTGGTGTTCCAGAAGTTGTTGCCCGATTTGTGCTAGCCCTTAGCATGCGCGAGTCATGGAATAAATGAGGAGCCCGGGCGGGTTGCCTCCCTAGCATTACAAAAAAACACGCTATTTCCAACGGACGGGGCAACGGATCCGTCCGTTGGAAACAAATAGCAACGGATTGCAACGGATATGTTAATGCTTTCAACGGGAGAGAATCCGTTGCAATCCGTTGGATTTTGTAACGGATTTTAACGGAATACTGCCGTTACCAAGTCCGTTAAAAATCCGTTGACAATTTGCGAGGGATTGTAACGGATAATATCCGTTGGACATATCCATTGCAAGACCGTTAGAAACCGGGGATATATTCTGACGGTCATCCGTTACATATTGTAACGGACATCCGTTACCATATGTAATGGATGGCCGTTGATATTGTTAATTTCGAGGTCCAACCGTCGAAATAAATTCGTGAGATCTTGTAACGAGCATCCGTTACATTTTGTAACGGATGGCCGTTGATATAGTTAATTTCGAGGTTCAACCGTCGAAATAAATTCGTGAGACCTTGCAACGGGCATCCGTTACATATGCCAACGGATGTCCGTTGAAAATTTAACTATATATATGGTTGAATCTAAAACAATTTCAACAATATATCAACGGATATGATATACTCACCACCAAAATCAAGTATCATTTGTCTCAATGGTTGAATCTAAAACAAATTTGATAAATTTTCTTACCGGTGGTGAGAGTAAGTTTATTAAGGTTGTTTTGCATTCGATCATTGAGATAAAGTACCAGTGGTGAAAGTTTATTAAGGTTGTTTTGGATTCGATTATGGAAGTAAAGATACTGGTTTTGGTGACGGAGGTAGCTGTCGGATAGAATTCTATGTTAAAGTAATTTTTTTATGTAAATTATTATTGTTATCCTATGTTAATTATGTAAATGTAAAAAGAAATGAAATTTTAGACTCTATATTTCGGTTTTTTGCGTATTGATTGAGTTCGATATGAAATAAGTTCCACTTACATCATTATCATTAAAATTATCAAAACTTAAACTATTGTAATATCCAAAAAATAACGAATTGTAAGCATTTACAACGGGAAAGGATATTGATCGTTATAGATCGTAAGAAACCGGGGAAAAGCGTTCCAACGGGCATCCGTTGAGGCCCTTCATTCTTCGATGTCATGGAACATTTGCCAATACATTTACCAGATGAGGCAATACTCGGTGGGCCAGTTCAATTCAGATGGATGTATCCTTGATCTTACCAACAAGTGCGTCAAACCATCAACAACAAAAACATTTTCGAAAAAATGTCGTCGTCTTCGAATCGAAATATATATAGATCAAGGGAGTGGATGTATAGAAGAAAAGATCCTGTAACCGAAGAGATTACGCAAGAATTCTTACACGGATTAGAGCAATTCATGAGTTTTGCATCGATGCAGCCTTTGTGTCAAGAACGGGGGACAATGTTATGTCCATGCAAAAGATGCAAAAACATGAAGTTTCGAAGTCAAGAAATTGTTTGCAAACATCTGTATAAGGTGGGTTTCGTTGAAAATTACGAAATTTGGTTTTTTCACGGCGAAGATTGCGGTGTTAGAGATAGTGTGCAAGATGCACAAGTACAACGAAATGAAGAAGTTATTTATGAAGAATCAACGACCAATCCATATGTGGAAATGGTGTCAGATGCTTTTCCTGGAGTTGTTAATGAACAAACGCATGAAGAGATGCCGAACATCGATGCACGTCGATTCTTCAACCTATTGGATTCGGCGAAACAACCTATATATGAAGGTTGTCGTGAAGGTCAGTCTCGTTTATCTTTATCTTCAAGATTGATGAGTATTAAAACAGACTACAATGTGGCTGAAAATTGCATGGATTCATTTTGTAAAACAATGCGGGAATATTTACCGGAAAATAACCAAGCTCCCGAGACATACTACGAAACGAAGAATGTGTTAAAAGACTTGGGAATGCCACATGAGAAAATTGATGTTTGTAGAAACAGTTGCATGTTGTTTTGGGGAAATGATAAAGACTTGTTGGAATGCAAGTTTTGCGGTGCAAGCAGATTTCGGCCTAAAAAACCATCTTCACGGAAATACGTACCATACAAGAAAATGTTTTATATGCCTGTAGCAAACAGGTTGAGAAGGTTATATGAATAAAAAAAACCGCTGCAGCAATGAGATGGCACGCCGAACACTCCACGACCGAAGGTGTAATGCAACATTCATCGGATGGTCAGGCTTGGAAAGATTTCAATGTAATATTTCCCGAGTTTGCACGTGAAACGAGCAATGTTTATCTTTGCCTGTGCACGGATGGTTTTAGTCCCTATGGACAATCGGGAAGTCAATATTCCCTCTGGCCGGTGATTTTGTCTCCTTATAATTTACCTCTCGAGATGTGTTTGAAAAGAGAGGTAATGTTTCTGACGTTGCTTATTCCAGGACCAGAACATCCGAAGAAAAGTTTCGATGTATTTTTGCAGCCCTTAATTCATGAATTACGACAGTTATGGAATGAAGGAATCATTGCTTATGACGTTAGTACTAAGCAAAATTTCAGATTGAAAGCGGTCTTGTTGTGGACAATTAGCGATTTTCCTGCGTATGGAATGTTATCAGGATGGAGCACGCGCGGAAGATTAGCATGTCCTTATTGTATGGAGGATACAGATTCATTTCGACTAGTACATGGTAAGAAACCATGTTGGTTTGATTGTCATAGAAGATTTCTTCCTCGTGGTCATGCTTTCATGAGAGATAAAAAACATTTTCGGAAGAACGTGGTTCAAAAAAAAGAGGTACCGTGCATGCAAACCGGAACACAAATCCTTTACGAAAGATTGAACACAATGGAGGATTTACAAGAATCAGTAGAATGCGGTGGAGATCGTGGGCATCGTAAACCAAAAGGTCAAGGTGAATGGCATAACTGGTATAAACGTAGTAATGATCGAAGAGAGGAGTGGTGGTCCGTAGTAAAGATCAAGCCACGAGGGATCATAAGCTCTAATGATAAAGAAGATCCGTTGCAACCCGATCATCCGCAGCCGATTCGTGTAATTGATAAAGATCGCGAGGAGATTCTTGCGAGGAATGACATAGACGGAGAACTCATACGCGATTATGAAGACGTTGAACCGGAAGATGCTGAAGATGAAAACGGCGATGAATTCAATGAAGAAGCGAAAAACGACTCGCACATCGATGAATCTACTGAAGAAGAAATGTAAATACAATAATGTTTATTATGTGTAATACATGTATATGATTTGTAATTAATGTAAATGACGTATACCGTCAATGAACGACGTTTCACGTTTGATGTATGATGTGTAATCGAAAAATCGAAATGTTAAAACAATCGAACATGTTATATAAACAATGTTGACGGTCGCCCGTTGAAACTATTAACGGATCTTTTAGATAAACCTCTTAAAGAATTAGAAGTTCGATTTCGATACTTGCATCAAGTGGTCTTTTCCTTTCAGCCCCTGCATCCTATCCTATACTTGATTACCGTTGGACCGTTATAAGGGAAAATTCGCACCCGACACTTAGAAAAAATTTCTCGATTTCCACAGATCCCAACGGATATCCGTTAGCAATTGTAACGGAAATCCGTTGGACCGTTATAATGGTAAATTTCTACCACGTGTTGAAGCCACGTGTTACTTCCCAACGGTCATCCGTTAGAATTCCAACGGATGTCCGTTGGAAAAAGTAATGATTACTGCCGAATACGCTCGTTTGCGGACTACCTTTGGTCGTCCCTAGTTCGTCCCTAAACACGTTTAGGGACGGATTAAGGATGGATTCTTCAGCAGCTTTTCTTAACCGTTTTTTCTGGTTTCCAACGGGCGTCCGTTACAATTTGTAACGGACGTCCGTTGGAAAGGCTGACGAGCCGCCATTTAGCCGTAATCGCATCGGGAATGCCGCTTTCCAACGGGCATCCGTTAGTATTTGTAACGGATGCCCGTTGGGAATCTGAAACGTCACGTCAATTTAATGACTCCGTTGCAATGACGCATGTTTCCAACGGTCATCCGTTACAAATACTAACAGATGCCCGTTGGAAATTCCGATATATATATGTTGCGACGGATTTTTTCTTATTTCAACGCCAAACAAATCCAGAAATCTCAAACACTACCAAAACTTACGAAAATGAGGCCTAGACGTTTTACGGGAATGGGGGGAATGTTGGCTGGTTCCGCGAGAGCGCCTCCCCCGCTGCCACCACCACCATATCGTCCTCCGTCACTAGTATCGGCACCGCCGATATTTGTTGACGAGGACGATATGGTTGATATCGATGCCTTGATCGATGATTTCGATGGGCGTCCAACCCTTCCGATCATCGATCCCGAACGTTGTCCTGGAACGTTATGGTAATTTTAATGTAATTGTTCTGAATTTCATTTAAATTGCGTAAATAATACTAACTTTATATTTTGCTATGCAGGTTTGATGAGAGTGATGTCTTAAGACACACTAATAACAACATGATTTGGGGATCGATGCAAGACGATCTCTTTTACTCCTGGCAAGTTACGCCAGAAGTTGTGCGCCAGCGATGGTGGCGCACTTTTGTGGTAAGTTTTAGTAATTATATTTGAATTTTATAATTACATATATATATATTTGAAAACTACTAATTATATAACTGTGACGGAGAAGATCACACAGCAATCTCAGGCTTGCGGTTCAAGCCCCGACGACCTCAGTCCTTTACAAAAGGACCAAATTTATTTAAAGGTAATAATTTATTATTTTGTTTCTAAATTATTAATATAATTTGTTAAATTCTAACGTTACATTTATTTGTTTTGTAGTCGGTGAAACCGTATGAGGGACGACTGTACGGTCTCGGAGCGCTTCAAAAGGACCTCCTCGAAGACGTAACGTCGGTACCTCCATCGGTCCAAGAGAGTTTTTCTCAACAACGGCGGATCGAAGAACTCAAAGCACAACTTCGAGAACAACGAGCTGAAACGGCGCAACAATCAGTGAAGATACAACATTTGGAGAGCGTCATTGAGTTGTTGTCGGGCCAGGTGAGGGGATCAACACCGCAGCAAGAACCGGGGCTCGATTCGGATGCAACTCCGTCTCGAGGGGATGGTGGTGGTGATGGTGGGGAAGATAACGACGCAACCGACCTAAATGATTTGTAATAGGAAATAGTTTTAATTTTGCTGGTTTGTAATATAATTTTAATATTTTTATTAAAAACCTTTTAGTTTTAATTTTTTTTATTTTATTTTTATTTTTTTTATTTTTTTATTTTTTTTACGACGCAACCGACCTAATTGATATGTAATAGGAAATAGTTTTAATTTTGCTGGTTTGTAATATAATTTTAATATTTTTATTAAAAACCTTTTAGTTTTAATTTTTTTTTAAATTTTTTATTATTTTTATTTTTTTTTTCAAAAGTTCCAACGGGCATCCGTTGGAACATGTAACGGTCATCC
>CM071861.1:21479199-21514306 GCA_036759665.1 Gynandropsis gynandra
ACACCGAGCAAAAGGAGTGGAAGCAACAAGTCAAGCCCTGCACGCTCGGGCATGGAAAGTGTGCCCGCTCGGGCATTAAAGCACAAGATCTCTCGTAGCTTTGCACGACTCGGGCGCTCAAGGAACACGATCGGGAAGGTGTGCCCGCTCGGGTGGAAAGGGAGTGCCCGCTCGGGCTAATTGTTGCCAACATTCACCGCAAGTTCTCCCCACTCGGGCTGAAGAACCACACGCTCGGGCATGAGTTACCGTTCGGGCTGGATGGGTGTGCACGACCGGGCATAAGGCCTGCACGAGCGGGTAGAAGCTGTGCCCGCTCGGGTCCTTGTTTTCCTCAACTAATTCCTAAGTTTTAGAGCGGACAAATAAAGAGGAATCAGATCTGGAAAAGGGGGGATGGGAACTAGATTCGAAAGGAGAACATTTAGAGACATTAGGGCAGAAGGAAAAAGGAAGAAAAGACAGAACAAAGGATCGGGAGCAAGGAGGATCTATTGAAGACATCGGTTGATGAATAGGGAGCATTCTTATTCTCTTTCTATGTCGAATTTAGTATTCTCTTTTGTTCCTTTTGCTGTGTTCATGTCTGAGTAGATCTATTACCATGGGTTAGAGAGTATTGCCAGTATGTAACGAAGTCTTATGCTTAATGAATGGTGGATCTTAATGCTTTCATACTTGTACGCCACTCGATATGAATGAATTTGGTATTTGATCATGTTTTCAGATTGATTGGTTGATCTTAATGCTTCAATTCTTGTACGCCACTTGATTGGATGATATTAGAAGTCTAATAAATCTACGCCAGGGCATTAGACTTTGGAACTTAGCCATGATTTAGGGTTTAATCGGTTTAGAATCTACGTCAGGTCAATCGATTGAATCTAGGGATTAGGATAGCGGTCGTAATGCGTCTATGTATGTGAGATGCGCAATAGATATATTGGTATACGCATGCTAGATAGTGGACAAGTCTACGCCAGTTAGTTTCCATAGGAGAGCTTGAAAATTCCCTGAACTCGTGATTGTACCTAAGACCAATTATCTTTTTAGAACTTCGTTACATCGTTGTGCAACTCTCGATACCTATGGTGCTTAGTCATAAGTTTATCCCGTCGATTAGTTTAGTTTAGTTCGTTCGTAATCCACAATTATTCAATTTACACGTCTATTCCATTAGTTTAATAGGTTTAAGGTTGCATCAATTCCTTGTGTTCGACCCTAGTTGCTACACGATCCGTATTCTTGCGGAAGCGTTAGATATAGGTAATTTATTACTTGAGTTAACGCACATCAATAATAACAATATCAAGTTCAAGGGAATGAATACTGAACACTAATTACTTGAAATCAAATATTATTGTTGGTAGACCCTGTTCGGGGGAGAAATCGAAGCATAAGTGCTGCACCATTGGAGATCAATTTGAATGTAAGGGAACATCCCTCGTTTTGTCCATTTTCATGATAAAAATTTCTAAAAAATCCCCTGATGCAAGCGCCACCACGACTCAAGGGCCTCAAATCTAATGACCAGGCCCTTCCTTGATTGTTCATCAACATTATCTTACATCTTCTATCGATAAGATCGTTCGACCTTACAAACCCTATCGGAAGGTTCAGCACCATTACCCAAGTTACATCAGTAAAAATGATTAAAGATCAAATAAAGAACCAAAATGGTATATGATGAATCGATTTGAGGTCACTTACCAATGCATCTACGAAAAAAATTGAATGCGTATGTCTGATCAGAAGAAGTTGACCCTGCTTTTGCGTTTGATGATACGATGATGATGCATATTGGAAATTACACAAATTGTCCCCGAAACTAGTGACATGAAAAACCATGTCACATTCGTGACGAAAAACTACAAAATTCCTAATACAAAAACCATGGTCCTTCAGGAAATCTTTCCATCCATCTGTGAATCTGGAGCCATCCAACTTGACTTTTTTTTTTGTAAGACACATCCAATCTAAGACTTTTCGTGTTGTTGTTCCTCATTTTCCCTTAGGTATGCTCATTGAAGAACTTTCTCAGAATTTCCTGCAACAAAAAGCAAACAAAAAAATCATATCTCTACATTCTCTACATATAACAGACAGACAAATTAAGGAGATTACAAGGTAGTGCTCCACATAGGTAGGAAGAATCATTTGGAGGAAATGTAAAAAATGTGGGGTTTGAGACATTATCGGTAGATCTTTTACAAACAGAGACGAAGACGAGTGATGATGAAAGTTAGAGCGATAGATGGATTGAAGATTATGAGAGTAAGAGCGATAGATGGATGGAATATGATGAGAGTTAGAGAGAGAGTGTGTGTCGTTATTCGAAAAAAATGTAAAGATTAGAATTCAAAAAGATAGAACTCTAACATCGAAGCGACAGAACGATACAAAGTGTAATACTGTATAACCTATGACCAACTTTGATCACACTGTTATGTTTTTTGAAATGTTGGAGAAAAGTTCGGCGGGATGGCGGGTCATACATGTTCTTTAAAACGGTCACAAGGTCACAAAGGTTAGAAACGTAAATAATGTTAATTCAAATACTTTACAATGTCAAACAATGGTTAAAACGGTTTTGGTCCATGTGTCACAAGAAGTGTTGAACGAATAAATGTGTTTCAGAAGTTATAGTACTGTTTTAAGAACTCGTTGGATGAATTTGAGTAAATTTTAAAATAATACATTTAAAAACTTTCGTCAAATTTCGAAATTATTGATATTATTGTCTATATTGATTCTTAATTAAACGTATACAATTCAAATATTTTGAAAAGGACATTTCTAAAGAGAAATGCATGGGTCGAAAGGTCACAAAGGTTACAATAGTCATTTTTCACATAATTAGACACAATATATGCGAGCTTCACAACTTTATGGATTTATAAGGATGAAAGGACGAAAACCATGCAAAATAATACATTTTCAACGTTTAAATATGCATCATTCTAATTTATGTCAATTGAGGATCGCACAAGGGTCATATTGGGTCGCACAAGTCGGATGGGTGCTCGTGATATTGGGTCGAAAGGTCACAATAGTCTTTTTCCAAACAATAGATGCAGACTCAACGTATTTATGGATTTATAATGATGAAAGGACGAAAACCATGCTAAATAAAACATTTTCAACTTTTAAATATGCATCATTCTAATTTATGCCAATTGTGGGTCGCACAAGGTCATATTTGGTCGCATGAGTCGGATGGATTCCCGTGATATTGGGTCGAAAGGTCACAAAGGTCACAGTAGTCTTTTTTCACACAATTAGGAACAATAGATGCGAACTTAACGAAGATATGGATTTCACATAATTATGAACAATAGATACAGCACGATGTCCTCCATCCACATTGTATGGATTTGTGTATGAGTGCATAGAGATCGATTCCGCCGATTACACAGAGCTTGAGTAACAAAGAGACAACACGATGTCATGCGTCTACCATGTCACCTTCATGATAAAGGTCACAAAGTTCACAAATATTTTTTTTTCAGAGAATTTGGGGTTAGAGATGTAGATGAAGAGAGGAGAGAGATGAGATTCGATCTCAAATGGATGAGATGGCGAGACTTAGAGAAACTGATGAACCTTTTAATAGAGAGATCGACGGACAATAAGAGTGTGTCGTAGACACATGTAATTGAAAAAAGGCATAGTTGGCATTCGAAAAGACAGAAGTGTGACATCGAAACGACGAGTCACATGGGTCACATTGGTCACATGGATCCCATGGGTCGAAGCGTCACATGGTCACATGGATCCTATGGGTCGCAAGGGTCACATGGATCACATGGGTCGCAAGGTTCATATGAGTCGTATATGTCACATATGTCGTAAGGATCGCATGAGTCGCATCGGTCACAAGATTCGCAGTTCCAATCACTATAATATAGGAGTTAGAACCATAACTTCAAAAAAATTGTGGAGGAATATTCCAATCACTATACTTAAGAATCGGATACACAGTATCTTAGTAAACCAAATGTCATGTATCCTGGAGATAGTATGTTGAGCACAGTTCTGTTATCTTGTGACCTATATCAACCTTATGTGCAGCCACAATTGCGTGAATCCACGAATACTTATCCACATCAAACATTTTGCAGTTGCACTTTCTTTTTTGAAGACTCACTACAAATCTTCTACCTTTTTCATTTCTCACCTCATACCTATCACTCAACCTGTTCAATTCAATAAGGTCATACTTGGATGCATGTCCAAACCGTTTATGTAACGTTTTCTCAACATACGGTGTTAACATTTGAGAACCATCATCAGTACTTGCTTCCAACCTATACCTATTCAATCGTTCCATTGTCTTTCCCAAAAAATATCTAAAAGCGCTAGGATCGAAAAAAAATTTCGACGTCTTCAACGTGAAACTTACTGACTCAGCCCTATTAGTGGTTAATAAGTTGTATCTTTCACCCTTAAATTTGCATCTTGCCAACTTAACAGGATCAAATTACTGTTTTCTCCAAATACTTTGCAACATTATGATACCTACACAAAAGTCACAACAGTCACAAAGGTTATAGAGGTCACAATGGTAAAAAAGGTCACAATGGTCATATTTGTACGTGACCTTCAAATCATTAAATAGCTCTTCGAATTCGTTCACCGTGTATGCCGTTGCACATTTGAAGAACATTTTTGCCACAATATCACCCTTTGAACTCTTTTTACCTTGGCCTTTATTGACGTAGCTCTTTATGTTTTGTGATATATGACGCATACAAAAACCATTATCAGCTTCTTTGTACACTTGTTTGACTGCTTTTATCAAGCGTTTATGGCGATCAAATATCACAACGATATCATGTCCATCCAGTATCACCTCTTTCATCCTTGAAATAAACCACATCCATGATTCATTCTTCTTTCTGTCGACTATGCCCCAAGCAAGAGGATATTGGTGATATTCACCATCTAGCGTGGTTGCCACGATCAATGCTCCTTTGTACACTTTTGTCAAAAATGTTGCATCCACAATAACCACTTTATGCATGTATTTCCATCCTCTTATAGCCACTCTCACAACCATGAAAAGGTATTTTAAGCTTTTCCCATCACTGTCCAGTTGAAGATTTACGATAGATCCGAGATTTCTTTCAGAAAACATATCAACCACCCTGGAAGCCTCCTATAATGATCAAAGTCATCTCCACAAATATCATTTTAAGAACCTCATTTTCCTATTAATACCATCAAATACGTTACATTGGCATCATACTTTGCTTTTATTACACGAGCTATCAATTCTTTTGTTGGAAGTGTTTCATATTTCTCTGCATATTCCTCATTCAAATAATTTTTAATCAATTGTGTGTACCCTTTGTAGCTTCTATCGATTTAGATAAAGGTGAACACTTATGAATGGGAATGTGTTCTGACACTAATCTGTTTAGAAGTCGGGATTGCTGCCACATATAATTTCCACTTATAACCACTTTCGGCAAACTTGCAGCGTACTTCCCACAACTTTGAATCAAAACTTAATATTGTATATCTAAAAGAAGCTTCAAGTGAACCCTTTGTTACAAATGCATGTATATCCTTGTTGCTATCAAACTCTTGCCTAATTTTAAGTTGCAATCCATCGTCAAACTCAAAGATTGGATTTAGATTGGTTGACTTCTCGTAAACTACCATTTCCAAATTATTCTCACCATCACCATCACCATACTTATGCTCTTTTGGCACGTCAGTATCAACTTCATTACTACCACAAATAACTTCATGAACAACCATTTTCTTAGCACAACCACCATCTTCTCTTAACTCGCTGGTATGTTCACTATCAGAATTATCTGAATCCAAAATATTTACAATTTCCGTCTGATTACTCCGAACTCTACTTTTTGTTATTTGAATCTATAATAACATAGTCATCATAATCTACAACATATCCATTCTCACCTTCTCTAGCAATTCTTCCAAAAGCAGGAATTAAAAGTTCAATTTCCCTCTGAATTTCCATTTTACACTTCACACTTGCCAATTCTATCTCTACATACACAATGGTTGAATTCCTCTTATGCGATTGAACATATAACAAATAAGATGATTGTCATTCATTATATATGTCTGCTTCTTATTTTCACAAATATTAGGCAAATAACTTAATTTCAACTTCGTTGTATTTTTTTCCACCATCATCTATATGTATAACTGATCAATAAGTAGTTGGTATATTAGATTAATTGGAAGACAAATGAAAAATACTCTCTTGTTTTCCCGAACTCTACCAACCCATTCAAATTCTTCATTTTTGTTTTTTCCATTTACCATCATACAAAACATAAATCAGTATGATTTTCTCATCCATTGAATCCACTACACATGTAATAAAAACATAAAAAAAGGTAAATTATGTGATCTATTACGGCCATGTGTTTCAATATGAGTTTGTGACCAAGTGCGATCGTACGACTCGATGAGACTTTGTGACCCAATGCGACTCTATGACCCACTACGACCATGTGTTTCAATATAACTCTATGACCTAGTGCGACCGTGCGACTCGAAGAGACTCTGTCATTCACTGCGATCATTTGGCTCTCTCCATTTCATCCAGTGACTCATTTTGACTACATCAATATAAGATTCATTTTAAAAAAGAGAGAACCAAATCTATACATATTACTCAATATTCTTTTAGGTTATCCAATTCACAAACGAAACATGAAAAACTCACTATATATAACAGGTTTTTCTGCGGAACATACTTAATTCCAAACTTCTTTGTTGACAACAAAACAATTCCAACCTATTTGCTGCGAATTTTATGTTGATTTCAAGCTACTCGCAGTAATCTGATGCTGATTTGAAACTATTCGCGGTGAATCTGATGTGGGAAAAAGAGTAATTTTCACGTCAAAGGAGAGAGATAAATCAATATATTTTAGAAAAGAGAGAAAACTATTGATTAAAAGACAAAAACAATATAATGTTATCAATATTATAATACTAGAGTTTTTAAGTTTATATTTTTTTTAGGGAAGAATAAATATGTTTTTGATTTTGCTCCTTGTAATTTATACATGGATTCAGTGTATGTTAATATATATATATGTATAGATCCAAAATGAGTTATTTATTTTGACTTGTAACGTATATTTTTTAGAAAAAAATGGGAAGATAATTGCAAACGAAATAAATTTAAAATAAAAAGCGAAAAGAAAACTAAAGGATTAAGGGTGAAGCGGCGCGGAACATAAACACGTGCGAGAAAGACAAAGTTGGCATGGGAAAACACAGTTTTGTTCCCAAACACGAGTCGGTTCTGTGAACGCTCCGTAATTAGCGGAACTATTCTTCTTCAGCTCCGTTTTTTCTTTCTTTCCCGTAGTTCCAAAAAAAAACTTTTAATTGGACTACTTTTTTCTAATTAAAAAACCATAAGAAGTAAACATGTTTCCTTAATAATATGTACAAAAATAGGAATATACCCTCGTCGTCAATAATTTTCTAAAGCATGAAAATGATATCAATAATTTTTAAATCAGTTTTATGAGTAATTTAGTTTATTTTCTGATATTGAACACCGTGCATGGTATGATTATTATGCCCCAAGTTTAACAACCAAATAATTCATAATTTTTCTAATGCAAATATATGATACGGTGCATTGTGCTTAAAACAAAAACACAAATATTCTTATATTATAGATATATATATAGAAGAGAATCTGAATTAATGATTAAGGCAAATAAGAATTTTGGATTATAAAATGTCATCCCAACGCCAAGCAACTTTAAATTAAAATAGAACAAAAATAATATAGTTGTGTATAGTCGGTCTGATGATCCGGCGTTAGTCACGTTCGGCCGACGATTTATTTGCCAATCAAAACGTCGTCTATATTATCCTTTTTTTTTTTAATTTTTTATATCATTATATACCTTCATGTGCACAAAATATAATGAAGTTTAATTATTAATGTTATATATTTTGATTATTCAATCGAAAAAAATCTGATTTCATAACGTTTCCTCTACGAATTAGATTTTGTTTCCAACTATTTATTAAGATGAATTTATAGATGTTCATTTTCTCTAATCTGGCTTGGGATATGTAGAATTAGGGTTGGGCACGGGTCGGGTATCCGGATTTTTGAGGGTACCTGAACCCGAATCCGGATGGATAGGCATTTTCCTATCTGAACCCGAGAGACTCGGGTACCCGAGACTCGGGTACCCGTATAATGCACCGGGTATCCACGGGTATCCGAACCCGAATATTAATTTAATTTTAAATTAAATTAAATGTTAAGAAAACCTTAAAACCAATTTAAAATGAAGTTTATAACAAATAAAAAACCACAATCTTACAAAAAAAAATAAAAAATAAAAGTCCACAATCTTACAAACCAAAACAATAAACATATAAAAAGAAACTTAAAATTACTCTTCATTAATCTTCCATAGTAATACCTACATATAAAAAGATATGAAACAATTAAATAAATAAACAATTTGAATAAACAAATATTAAGACGATATTAAAAAAATAAATGAATCTTACAATGATAATCGATTTCATTCCGACAAATACCCTCCATCAACCGATGTTGAAGCTCCTTTCATCTTAGATGGTGGAAAGTCTTCAAAATAAATCAATTTATTAGTTCATATATTAAAAAGATTAATAATATAAAATAAAGTAAGAAACATACATTCTTCAAACTTTTCAAGATCATCCAAAATATCTTCAAATGTTGACGGTTCATAATCACTTCGAAGCCAATCTTGAGTACAAACAAGTGCTTCAACTAATTGTGGTGTTAGAGAACTACGAAATGAATCTACAACACGACCACCCGTACTAAAAGCAGACTCCGATGCAACAGTAGATACTGGTATAGCCAAAATATCTTTTACCATGCAACAGTAGATACTGATATAGCCAAAATGTCTTTTACCATTTGAGAGAGAATAGGATACTTAGCACCGGTTGCTTTCCACCACCACAATACGTTAAAGTTATCATCTGTTCCTTTCTCGCGTACATCCGACAAATAAGATTCTAACTCATTTTTCAATGACTCTTCCCCTCCATCTTTTTCATACTTCTCAAACGTATAATTCATATAATCACGAGAAATATTCATACCATCAACCCCAATCTCAACATTTTTTTCCACTCGAGTACTAGATGGCTCTATGTTACAAGAATAAAATGATTCATAATGCTTAAACAATCTCTCTAAAGCACCATTAAGCTTCACAATCACTTCATTAGCTTTATCATCATCATTGTAGCTCTCTCGAATCATCCAACTCACATATTTCAACTTGTATCGAGGATCCAAAACATGTGCCATATAAATAATCATATTCACGTTATCGGAATGCCAATACTTATCAAACTTCTTCTTCATTTTCTCAGCCATTGACCTTTTACACTCCTCATCACATGAAACAATCATTTGTTGAATCTTCCAACCCACACCAAATATCTCCTGCATATACTCATTCCCCGTAACATATCGTGATCCAGAGATTTTTAAAGTAGAATCATAAAAACATTTCAAAATCGGTAATAATGACCTAGCATAAGTCCAATCAACAAATCTTGGTGGTCCTAATCCAGTTTTTGTAATTTCGAGAAACATCTTGATCAAATGATACAAATGAAGGAACACCTTTTGTACCATCATTTTTGCTCAATTGATGATGCAAGGTTGCTTGTTTTAGTTTTTTACCACAAGAAACTTCATCATCATCTCGAGGTAACTTTTTACATATCCTAAGATGTTTCAACATCGAACTAGTTGACGTACCCGCCCGTTTGTGATACACAGCTAATAGACGTACCACAATGAATGTAAGTAGCTCTTTTGTTCTTCTAAAATGTACCCAAGCTTTAGAGGATGTTTTTGTTACCTCGCTTTTTGAAGACTCTTGACCTTGATTAGATTTATCCTCCTCCATTTCTGTTGATTCATCAACTGAAGCCAATGTTTGCGACAAAGGAGGAACTTCCGAACTCTCTCTGGTAGAAGATAACATGGTTTCGTTGGCGATACAACCTGCGAAAAAAACAATTATGTGTTATTCCTGCTTGACTTATTCCTGCTTGACTTTTACTAACTACCGGTCCATTTAACACCAAAATCACTCCAACGGAAACAGGGGCTCATTATCAGCAGCAATTCTTTCCCCAAGCAGTTCAAACATTTTCTCATCTATGAATTTCTATCAAAGATAATAACTCAGATCAGAAAAGCAAGTATCCATGAGCAACTAAGGAGCTGCTAAAATCACAACCACACCTTCGGACATGTTCAATTTGAATGTGATAACTATCTGCTAAAATCACAAGCACAATGACAGTATCAAGTCTGTCACAAGGGCCGAAGAATTGACGAGCTCAAATCAGAATCTATACGAGATAAACATATACGAAGAATTCACGAGCTCAAAATCACAAGGGCCGATGGAAACAAGGGCGCTTACCGGCGGTCTGGTGAGAGAAGCACGGTGAGGACCGGAGAGCACGGTGAGGACCGGAGAGCACAGTGAGGACCGGCGGGGAGAGTGGGAAGGGCAACAACGGAAACGGAGAAGTGGGCAATGGAGAGGGTGAGAGAGAGAGCACGGTCTGTGTCTGGTTGTGAGTGAGAGAGAGCAACAGGGAGGAGGCGCCGTAGGTTAGAGATAAACAATTTTAGGTTACATGGTGGCATATTTGTAATTACTATGACTAAATATATATATTTATATATATATACTAGGGTATCCGCGGATACCCGTTTCAGGTATTTTCCTACCCGAATCCGAACCCGCGGATAATGAGATTCATTACCCGAACTCGAACCCGAACTCGCGGATTCGAGTAATTTTGCACGGGTTCGGGACGGATTTCGGGTCGGGTCGGATTTTCCGGATAATTTGCCCACCCCTATGTAGAATCATTGCACTAGGCTAATCTTTTTCCAAAAATATTACTATTTTTCTTAATTTTGACTTTTTTTTAAACATCAATTAAAAGCTATGTTTGATTAGTTCCCTTCAGTTCTAATATATATATACCTAAGCTTAATCCTTAGCCTAATTATTCTCTTACACACGAAATAATATATACGTTCGCTTGTAATCCTAATCCTGTTTATTGTCTTGCATATGATATTATACTATTGCAAGACAAACTGTAATTTATATATAAAAAAATGTATTTGTGCACAAAATTTGAAAATTTTAACGCCAAAGGAGGAAAAAAGAAAAGTCAACTAATAATTTAATACGCCAACCTCATTAAGCAAAAAGAGAAGACAGTTTGAATTTCTCTGCGTAAAACACTTCACACGACGCCGTTTCATGACTGCTACTTAAATGGAAAAAAATGCCCTTAAATAAAAGGTCCCAATTTTAAAATTTATAACACACATAAACAAAAATAATTAAATGAAGTAGAAGATTTAAAATTTCATCCGTAAATTTGGATATTTCATTTGTTTAAATAATTAAAGATGGAACATGTTTTCTTATTCAATTCTTTTATGTTTTTGAAAAACGTACTATTGTTTTTATTTATTATTAGGAAAAGGACAAAAGGAGGATAAACAGAAGATACATTTCACCATATTATTAGACATGAAGCGTGCGAACACGACAATAGACATATAATATCCACTTAGAAGAAGATCGGCTCCGGTCGGTCGGTTCATTTATATTTTATTACCCAACATGTTTCATATAAATTCCTCAATCCCATTACCCTATCTTTCACATCTTCAACCCTTTTGAAAAATCATTATAACCTAAAGAAACCCTTTGCTCTTAATTCTGTTTTTTGTTATTCTTCGATCCAATATGAGGAAGCTATGTCCGAACTACGACCGTGAAGACGGTCTTGAGACAGTGTTGGAAGTTCCAATGCCTGAGGAGTTGTTTTGTTCCGACACCAACAAGATCGGAGCGTGGCAGAGCGTGAAGTCTAGTTTCCTACGGTCGCCGCCTGAGGCAAGCAATCTAACCGCGCTTTTTGGTGGACGTGATGCCGAGATTCAGATGCTTCTAGGTGTCGCTGGAGCTCCGCTGATCCCTCTTCCCATCTGTCTTGATCAACACGACGACGAGCTTGATCATCCCATTACCAAGATCATCAAGAACCAGTCCATTGTGAGTTGCTTGATTCTGTGCATATTGCCGCGTAGATACTGAGATTACAGTTGCTTGAGCGAAAAGTTGCTGATGTAACTTCTGTTCTATTTTCCCGATCGACAGGAATCAGCCATGGCAAAGTACATAGTAAAGCAATACATAGCGGCAACAGGAGGAGAGACGGCGTTGGCCGTGGTGGAAAACATGTATGCAATGGGAAAGGTGAAAATGGGTGTGACAGAATTTTGTGCCGGAGGAAGCAGCATTGGGAGGAGGAGGAAGAAGAAGATGGCAAGGATAAAGAGCATCAATGGTAATGGAGGAGAGATGGGAGGTTTCGTCTTGTGGAAGAAAGGTTCGGATCTATGGAGTTTGGAGCTCGTGGTGTCAGGGTTCAAGATCAGTGGTGGCTGTGATGGCAATGTGGCTTGGAGGCAGACCCCATGGCACACTCATTCTCATGCTTCTAATGGACCTTCAGGGCCTCTCAGAAGGTTCCTTCAGGTGAATATTTTTCCGGTTTTCTACGGATTTGGCTACATTTGAGTCCAAATCAAGCTAACGAATCTATACCCTTACGACTAACAGGGGCTTGATCCGAAAAGCACGGCCAATCTGTTTGCAAGATCGATTTGTGTTGGGGAGAAAACGGCGAACGGAGAAGAATGTTTCCTACTTAAGCTAGAGACACAACCTTCAACACGTAAAGCGAAGAGCAGCAACCATATAGACACAGTGAAACACACAATCTGGGGGTGTTTTAGCCAAAGAACTGGCCTTCTTGTTCAACTAGAAGACACATATCTCATAAGAATCCTTACAGGCCCTGAACAAGATGATGCCATCTTCTGGGAGACAACAACGGAAACTGTGATCCAAGATTACAGAACCGTTGACGGGATTCAAATTGCACATAAGGGGAAGACTCGTGTGTCGTTATTCAGACTTGATGAGAGCTCGGAGAGCCATTCGAAGACGGTATTGGAAGAGGCTTGGGAGATTGAAGAAGTCGGGTTTAACGTAAAGGGTTTATCCTCAGATTGCTTCTTGCCTCCTAATGATTTGCTGACAAAGGAAGAAGATGAAAGAGGCTTCTCTGTCACTATGCTTCCATTGAAGATAAGAAATGGCTTCTCGAAGCTCAAGTCTTCCAAAGTGATTGCCATTGAAGACTATGATCTATGAGAAAGATAAGAAGTTTATAGATTAATGTTTATTGTTTTTCGTTTTTTGTACATATGTTTCTGCACAAGGAGAAAAGCGCTTGTAAAGAGCAGCAAGCCTTTTTCCTTCCGGCAAATGTGAAATCATGAGTCATATACTACTGTAATATAATCTTAAGAATCTAAAGCTCTGCTTTTGTTGATAAAAGACGATGATGGCAAGGGTTCTTTGACCCAATTCAACTCAAAATGTCAAATAGAGAATCTGGTACTTATCTACATGCCTATCAAAATCACACCAATAGTGTCATGGTCCAAAGAATCTATAGTAAAACGATAGTGATCTTCAAAACATTCCCCAGGATACAGGGAGCTTCTATCATCTGTGTCAAATATGAAGTGCGAGAGGGAAGATGAGTGTCGATTCTTCTAGCTCAAGCCCTCAAGTTCAGCTCGAATAGAAAAATCTTGTCTTTGAATCTGACTCGATATATCATTATTCATCATCTTCTCAAAACGAAAATTATCAATCTTCAAACTCTGCTCTGTTTCTCTAACAATGTTATTGTCAAGGTTGCTCTTTATCCATGCGATGTTGTTCAGATCGGTGGCTATAGAGATCAATTCTTGGTCCAATAGTGTAGAAGGTTCCTCATAATCCACAAACTCTGGTCCCAACAGGGAGTTGCGAGAAGAGAGGCTTTCGGCTGGATACGCACAGCAACCATGCCCGCATCTTGAGGGAATGCTACGTTCATTGAAAAGCGACTGAATAAATATACCTCCAAATGAGTTGGGTTTCAATGCCTGAACTAGAGGTCCCTCACATGGAACTATATGCTCCTCCCTGTATCCAGTTCTCAGTCTGTCAGGCCGATAGGCAGCGAATGCACCAATCCGAGCTTCTGGCCGATAAACATTACTTTTACAATATTCATCTGTAGGAGCTTCTTCAGGAGGTTCATTAGAGCAATCATCCATCGGAACATCATTTAGTTCTGGAAGCTCAGATATGTTCGTTTCTCCTTGAGGCAATTGTTCTTCTGGGGGTGCATTTGGTATGTCTTCCACCTTTTCTTTCTTTATACCAGTAAACGCTGGATTGAACTTCCATTGATCATTCTTCCAAAGATTTGCATATTTACGTCGAAGAGTTGAATTCCAATGGTTCTTGATGGCATTATCTGTTCTCCCAGGCAGAAGTTTAGCAATTGCAGCCCATTTGTTTCCATGAATTGCATGAGCTGAAATTATGATTCGATCCTCCTCATCTGCAACATGTTATGCTATACATGTTGGCACATGAAAAATGAAATCCATGGTAGCATAGTATATCTCAATTGAAGCAAATTGCATCTTCTCATATATTCAATCTGTAATTCATCTTTCCTTCCCATTCACCACAAGAATAAACACGAGGACGAACATAAATGGTTCCCCTAAAATACCCAATCAAGAGGACATCTATGGAACTATAACATAAACAAGCCAATCCAGAGAGCTAAAAAAGCTTACGCCATTGTCATAAGCGTCAAACCCATTCGAGTAAACATATTCCAACAACTCCTATTCAAGTTTTTATACTCCATGAACAATGAAAATGGTGTTGGCACAACTTTACAGGACAATGCTTTTCCAGTAAGATTCAAACAAACGAGGAGATTGACTATAACTCTTAACAAATCATTGTGCGAAGTTAGGATCGAGATTAACATTTTGACAAAAGCACCACTAAACAGAATCAAGATCAATGTAGAAAAATCTAAAGTGCTCAATCCAGGAATCCAAAACTGACGAGAACACATCAAATACAAATACTAAAAAAAAAAAAAAATCAAAGAAAGAGCGGTAATCCGGACGTATATAGAATACAGAAACAAACACAAATAGGATGGAGAGAAGAGCGTTTTTGGGCTCACCAGTGAATGGTTTGCGCTTGAGGCAAGGATCAAGCTGATTGCACCAGCGCAATCGGCATGATTTCCCAGAGCGACCAGGGATTCCACGAGCGATCAGGCTCCAGTTCCTCGGTCCGAACTTGTTCACCAGCCTCGTCAACACCGTGTCCTCCTCCGGAGACCATGGCCCCTTAACCTTCCTCCCTCTTCCTACCTCACTACCAGCGTTGGAGTTCCCACCTCCAAACTCAGCGAGTTCCGCCACCATCGCGCCGCTCAAACCATCGTTGGACTCCGGCGGAAGGTTACTTCCTCCCATGGTGAAGTAACAATTTTTCTCCAGAAAAAGGAACAAAAATTCAAAATTTTCTTGGGGGAGTTTGTTGGATATTCTCTTAATCTCCCTAGAAGGTTGCTAAGATCATTGGGGTAGCTAAGCTGCTCCTCTCCCTTAACGGCAAAGACCGAAGAGTTGGGGGTTTTATTTTTATTAAGGGGCCTGATGTGTCCGGTTCGTTTTTTCTCGTAAGGCGGTCTTTCTTCTTTCTGATTAATCTTCACCCCATTTCTCCCTTCTTATTTACCAATATGCCATCACGCCTACGACTAACATACGACACCACCTCTCCTTAACTAACCTTTTTATTTCGTTTTATGTTTAATTGATTTAATTCCATATTATTAACCCTAATAATTTTTAGACCGTTGTGCAAAAGACTTTTGGTTGAACCGGAGGCGTGGGACTTTGAGGATATATGAAATGACGGTTTGCCCTTTGAAGCAACGGGGAATGAAGACAAGGTTTTTGGAAAATGAATATTATGATTGGTTATTTTGCATGTCTTCATTATATATCCCTCTCTTGGCCGGTTACAAAAATTCCAAAAAAAAGGAACAAAAAGGAGTAGTTACTCTTTGTACCTCCCTTAGATGGCCCATTTTGTATATAGGCCCATTAAAGCCCACGAGGCCTTGTTCAAATAGTACCACTAAAAGAAGTAATTTGGTTGCAAGTTGCAACATACGAATTTCATACCCATCTTTCTTGAGATGAAAGTTGTCTCCAATCTCATAAAACTGAAAAATAAATTGCCTACGATCCAAATCCATCAATCGATTGTCTGTAATGCCCTAAATTTTAGATGTGAATGACATTTCTTTTTATCTGGTTTACTTTTATGTTTTTTAATATATGTATATAATCACTCTAAGATGCCTTGTATATACGAAATATTGGATTTCAATTTGAAATGATCTTGGTAAAATGTGATTGTGCTAAAATTTCTTCGTTATAAAAAATAGAAAAAATAGTCTATTTCCCCTTTGAAAATCATGCTTTAGTCATATTCACCATCGATTTTGATCCTCGTCTTATTCTCCTCTCGATTTTCAGTTTTCATCCTATTCTCCCCTTGAAAATCATGTTTTAGTCTTATTTCCCCTTCGATTTTGACCTCATCCTATTCCCCCCTTAATTATAAAAAATCTGCCTAAAACCCCATCCTTTTGATTTTTATTTTGACCCAATTTTGACCCAATTTTGATTTTAATTTTAATTTTGATTTTAATTTTGATTTTGATTTTAATTTTGATTTTAATTTTGATTTTAATAAATCAAGTTAATCATTCAATTTAATCAACTTACTTGATTTGATTTCGAATAAAATTTAGTACGATTTTTTACTTGAAACCAATTTTAACCCAAAATCGAATCCAATTTTGACTCAATTTTAACCCAAAACCGATCCAATTTTGATCCAAATTAAGATATCAATTTTGACTCGATTTAATCCAAATTTTTACTTAATTTTGACCCGATAAAATTAAGTACGGTTTTTACTTAATCCGTAATTTTAACCCAATTTTAATTTGAATTTTGATTTTAATTTTAATTTGATTTTAATTTTAATTGGACCCAATTGTACTTAATTTTAACCCAAAATTTTACTTAATTTTAACCCAAAATCGACCCTAATTTTGACTCAATTTTAACCCAAAACCGATCCAAATTTAACCAAAATTATGATCTCAATTTTGACTCGATTTAATCCGAATTAAGTATAAATTGAAAATCCGATTTAATCCAAATTAAGTATAACAAAACCGATCCAATTTTAACCTAAATTATGATCTAATTTTGACTCGATTTAATCTTAATTAAGTATAAATTGAAAATTCGATTTAATCCGAATTAAGTATAAATTGAAAATTCAATTTAATTCAAATTAAGTATAAATTGAGATTATATCAAATCAAAATTGAGTCAAAACTATTTCAAATCGATTTTAATTTTGACCAAATTTAAATTTTAATTTTGATCCAAATATGACTCAATTTTGACCTAATTTTGACTCAATTTTGACTCGATTTAATCCCAATTTATACTTAATTTTGACCAAAATTCGTACTTAATTTTAACTCGAATTTTAACAATAAATCAAATTAATTATTCAATTTAATCAAATTACTTGATTTAATTGATTTCAAATAAAATTAAATACGGTTTTTTATTTGAAACCAATTTTAACCCAAAATCAATTCGGATTAAATCGAGTCAAAATTGAGATAATAATTTGGGTTAAAATTGGATCGGTTTTGGGTTAAAATTGAGTCAAAATTGGGGTCGACTTTGGGTTAAATTTAAGTAAATTTTTGTTGGGGTCGATTTTGGGTTAGAATTAAGTAAAATTTTGGGTTAAAATTAATTACAAATTGGATTAAAATTAAGTAAAATTGAGTCAAAATTGGGGTCGATTTTGGGTTAAAATTACGGATTAAGTAAAAACCGTATATAATTTTATCGGGTCAAAATTAAGTAAAAATTCGGATTAAATCGAGTCAAAATTGATATCTTAATTTGGGTCAAAATTGGATCGGTTTAGGGTTAAAATTGAATCAAAATTGGATTCGTTTTTGGGTTAAAATTGGTTTCAAGTAAAAAACCGTACTTAATATTATTTGAAATCAAATAAAGTAAGTCGATTAAATTGAATAATTAACTTGATTTATTAAAATCAAAATTAAAATTAAAATCAAAATTAAAATCAAAATCAAAATAAAAATTGGGTCAAAATTAAAATAACAATTGGGTCAAAATTAAAATCAAAATTGAGTCAAAATTGGGTCAAAATCGGAGGGGTTTTAGGTAGATTTTTGATAATTGAGGGGGGAATAGGATGAGGTCAAAATCGAGGGGGGAATAGGACTAAANAAATCGAGGGGGGAATAGACTGACGGTCAAAATCGAGGGGAGGATAAGACTAAAGCATGATTTTCAAGGGGGGAATAGACTGTTTTTCCTAAAAAATAATTTAATATATTTTATTTTTTTTATAAAATTTGGATTAATAATTTTAATACCCTTATTCTAGTCAAATACTAAAAAAATATCATTCGTCTTGCATGAAAATCCACAGTTTGTATTCCTCCGACGATTTACCTTTTCATTTTGATAATTTAAAAAAATCTCTTTCATATCTATCTCATTTTCGAAAAATCTTCAAATATGTCTCAAATAATTCTCCAAATTCTTCAAAAAATATCTCAAAATCTTGAAATCTCATTTACTCATAACCTATGTGGATGAGTATCACGTAATGCCGTAAAAAAAATGTATGCGTTTATGGTCAATTTCATCGTTTGGTTTCCATCTTTGTACAAAAATTTTTCATCATTCACCATTTTCTGAAACTTTTCCTTGTTTAAACACGTTGTACCTCAGCACACGTTGGACCACAGTCGCATGTTCTACCACAGTCACACGTTGAACCATAGTCATACATTGTACTACAATCACACGTTGTACCACAATCACATGTTTTACCTTAGGCACACGTTGTACCACAGTCACATGTTATACCACAATCACACATTATACCACAGTCACACGTTGAACCATCCTAGACGCACGTTATACCACAATCACACGTTGAACCACACACATGAACCATAGTAACGGTTGAGGGTTAATCAGATGAATTACAAAACTTTATGGATTTAGTTTAAGGTATCAACCATGAAAGTAGGGGATAACTTGACTAGATCACGTTTCTACGCCTTGAAAGAGGGTAGAGATTATATTAGGATCATCAACCATAGATATCTTGATCCAGAATGCATGATTAGATTGATTGATTGTTGGTTTCGGAAGCCTTGTGGTGAAACTGTATCTTAGAACGCTTGTTTTATTGCCAAGAACTCGTTAGTTTATTCCTTTTAGTTATTTTATCTTAAAACCAATATTCGTTCGTAGCAAGTTTGATTTCTTGTTTGAGTTTAGTTGTGTTGCCTAGTCCCTGCGGGGTTGACACCTAGAATACTACACACGTGCCATGCACTTGTGAGTAGTTTAGGTTAATTTAATTTAACTTGGAACGCATCAAGTTTTTGGCGCCGTTGCTGAGGACTATTTGTCAATACTTTTTAGATTCGGACATAGGGTCATACTTGTTTTGTTTTCTTTTCTGTTTGTTCTTTCTACCTAATTCATTTTACTTGTCCTTTGTTGGTGTATGACTAGATCTCAAGGTACTTCGAGCCTACTTTAGATCGACCCCGAGATCAAGAGAACTTATAGATAGTTGAAAAAGGAAAAGGAAGAAAGGAAAAGAGAGCCAATCGATCAACGAGAGATGGATAACCAAAAAATATGTTGGACGATCATGGACAACCTCAATTACACATTAGTAATATGGCACAGTTACAACAACAACAACTAGCTCCTCCACCACGTCGGCTTCGAGATTACGTGATACCAAACACGAACAACGTTCAAACTGCAATAAGGATGCCTACTGTTGCTAAAGAGAAGTTTGAGATCAAGCCTGCGATGATCAACATGCTTTAACAGAAGGAGAAGGAGAATTAGGAGAAGAAGGAGAAGAAGAAGGAGAAGGAGAAGGAGAGGAACGAGAAGGAAAAGGAGAAAAAGGAGAAGGAGAAGAAGGGGAAGGAGAAGAAGAAGGAGAACATGAAGAAGGATAAGAAGGAGAACAAGAAGGAGAAGATGACGAAGGATAAGAAAAAGGAGAAGAAGGAGAAGGAGAAGGAGAAGGAGAAAGAGAACGAGAAGAAGGAGACGGAGAAGTAGAAGGAGAAGGAGAAGAAGGAGAAAAAGAAAGAGAAGAAGGAGACAGAGAAGGAGAAGAAGAAGAAGAAGAAGAAGAAGAAGAAGAAGATTTATTAATTTTTAAGGACTTCTCAATATTTTTGAACAACATTTCAACAGTTTTGAAGGACGTGTGAAGATGACGAAGGATAAGAAAAAGGAGAAGAAGGAGAAGGAGAAGGAGAAGGAGAAAGAGAATGAGAAGAAGGAGACAGAGAAGAAGAAGAAGAAGAAGAAGAAGAGGAGGAGGAAAGCGAGATGGAGAAGGAGAAGAGGAGAAGGAGAAAGAGAAGGAGGAAGAGGAGAAGGAGAAGGAGAAGGAGAAGAAGAGGAAGAGGAAGGAGAAGAAGGAGAGGGAGAAGAAGGAGAAAGAGAAGGAGAAGGAGATGAAGGAGACGAAGAAGGAGAAGAAGAAGAAGAAGAAGAAGGAGGAGGAGGAGGAGGAGGATGAGGAGGAGGAGGAGGAGGAGGAGGAGGAGAAGGAGAAGGAAAAGAAGAGGAAGGAGAAGGAGAAGGAAAAGGAGAAGGAGAAGGAGACGAAGAGGAAGGAGAAGAAAGAGGAGGAGGAGGAGGAGGAGGAGGAGGAGAAGAGAAGGAGAAGGAGAAGGAGGAGGAGGAGAAGGAGGAGAAGAACGAGAAGGAGAAAGAGAGGAAGGAGAAAGAGAAGTAGGAGAAGGAGGAGGAGAACGATAAGGAGAAGAAGAAGGAGAAGGATGAGAAGGAGAAGAAGGAGGAGGAGAAGGAGGAGGAGGAGAAACAAAGGGAGAGGGAGAAGGATAGGGAGGAGTAAGAGAAGAAGAAGAAGAAAGAGGAGAACGATAAGGAGAAGAAGAAGGAGAAGGATGAGAAGGAGAAGAAGGAGGAGGAGAAGGAGGAGGAGGAGGAGAAGGAGGAGGAGGAGAAACAAAGGGAGAGGGAGAAGGAGAAGGATGAAGAGAACGAGAAGGAGAAGGAGGAGCAGAAGGATAAGGAGGAGGAGGAGGAGGAGGAGGAGGAGGAGGAGGAGGAGGAGGAGAAGGAGCAGGAGAAGGAGAAGGAGAAGAAGGAGAAGGAGAAGGAGAAGAAGGAGATAGGGAAGAAGGAGGAGAAGCAAATGGAGGAGGAGGAGGAGAAACAAATGGACAAGGAGAAGGAGAAGGAGAATGAGAAGGAGGAGGAGAAGGAGAATGAGGAGGAGAAGGAGGATGAAGTGGAGGAGGAGGAGGAGGAGAAGAAGAAGGGTACCTCTCGTGAAGATGATGTTGTAGAAAAGACAATTGGAGAGAAAGCTCAAGCTCATGAATGATCCAGCAAGGGTGCACAACCACCAAACTTGATTAAGTACGATAAGAAGATCTAGAATCATGTAACAAAGTTCTTCATTGAAAAGTTGGTTGTTTTGAAACAAAATTGGAGAAACTTGGGATTGAGAGTTTTTAAAAATTCTAATGACTCAAACCAAAGAGGTTTTTTCCGAGGCATGTACCATTAATTTTCTTCCTTTTTTATTTCTTTCTCTCATCTTTTTATTGTTTTCATGGACTTTATACAACGTTCGTGGTAAAACATGCGGTACAACGTGCTTGTACAATGTGGTACAATGTTTGTGGTACAACGTTTGTTGTACATCGTGTGGTACAATGTTCGTGGGACAATGTTTGTGGTATAACGTTCGTGGTACAATGTTTGTGCTACAACGTTGATTTTCACACGTTTTACTAATACTTTTTTCACCATCTACAACATATTGATGAATGCCTTGCATTGCTGAGGAAAGGCAGTCCAAGGTCCACAATCGTATGAACCAGAGAGCCTTCATCGCCGATGAAGTATTCTCTCAATACCTTCATGCCAACTTTACAAAGTTGCTCGAAGAGTATCCATGCAACTTTTGGGAAAACGTTGGACGACGTAGATGTGCTGTATTTCGTCATAAATACCCAAAGCCCTATAACAGATAAACCAATTCATTGGATTGCTGTGAAGGTGATGTTGGATGTTGAGGAGTTCCTTCTGTTCGATACGACGAGTAAAATATAAAAAAAGGAGAGATGAACATTAATATAGAGCCATATGTACGTGGTATTCCTCAGATGCTCATAAAATCTGGTGGGCCACGGTTTGCCCAATTGGATGATAAACCGTGGAAATATCAACATATCCAAAACGTCGCCAAAATGTATTGTGTGGATCAGTTTTGTAATTTTAGTTCTTTATATTATATATCATATTTTATTTTATGAGTTTACTAATATGTTTTGATTTGTTATGAAAGAAACGATTGTGGATCATTGTGCATAAAATTTATAGAGTATGAGTTGTTCGGGCTACCCTTGGACAAACTATGTGACCAAAATATCACCGACCTTTGCATTCGTCTTACTTTTGACTTATTTCAAACTAGCAAGCTCAATTTCTTTTTTTAAAAGGTTACATTATTTATTTAGTGGTTATTTTATTCATATTTTTTATTTATTTGTTATTTTATTTCAAAATTTGTAATTAATAAATAAATCTTCATAATTTTTATCATGTATTTTTATTTTTATTTTTATTTTGAACGTGTCTGGTACAACGTTCAAAGTACAACGTCCGTGGTAGAATGTTCAAAGCATAACGTCCATGGTACAACATGTGGTACAACGTCCATGGTACAACGTGTGGTACAACACTCGTGAGTTTTTTAAACTTGAGTTTGAATTTTAAACTCAAATTTAAATATTAAAAGAGGATAATGAGGAAAAAACAAATCTGTTTTCTGTCAAATCATAGATCTCAAAAGAGAAAAAATAAAAATCTAATATGTTAAAGCATAGTTTCCAAAATACATAAAGCAAACGTTTACCTCAAAAAGTGTCATCATAATTATTTTCTCAATATTCATTTATTAAAATGAAATAAAATTAATATTGATAAAATCATATTTTTTCCTGGTTAAACTTCAAAAATTTAGGTTGAACTTGTTAAATTTGTCTTTATTATGACTTGTTTAATCATAAAACATGTTTAGTTTACTAAAAATAACATATTATATTCTTTTAAGCAACAAGTCATATATTATATGATGACACATGAAAATTGTACATAAACCTTATACTATGTTTTATGTCTCTTAGTTTATGGTTGATGATTAAGAATAATAAAAATCGAATTATAAAATCTGATTTGCTAAAAATGTGGAATAACACATTAGATTAACTAATAACTAAGGTTCAACCAAAACATCAAAGGTATAACCAGGGTACAACTCGGTTTTATAAAACGCAATTCCATATTTTTAGAAATTGAGTGTTGATTGACCATCGTCACGACCATATTTATCGTTTTGAACAATTTAAAATATTTTTGAATCCATAAGTATGATTTAAAAGGGTTTAAAAATGAACATAGTACCCGTTGTACGTACACTTTGTATACGCATGTTCTATGAACGTTGTTACAACGTGGTTGTATAACGTTCGTGTTAATTTTTAGCACGAATATTGTACACAACGTGGTTGTACAACTTTCGTGTTAGTTATTAGCATGAACATTGTACACAACGTTGTTGTACAACATTTGTGCTAGTTTTTAGGATGAATGATGTACACAATGTGGTTGTACAACGTTCATGCTAGTTTTAAGATGAACGTTTTACACAACGTGGTTGTACAATTTTGGTGCTAGTTTTTATTACGAACGTTGTACACAATGTTATTGTACACAGCATTGTTATATACCATTCGTGCTAGTTTTTAGGACGAACATTATACACAATATGGTTGTACGACGTTCATGCTAGTTTTACCACGAATGTTGTACACAATATTTTTGTACGATGTTCGTGTTAGTTTTTAGGATTTGGACAATACTTATAAAAATACAATATTTGAACTTTAACAATACTTATACAAATATACTACTTGAAAGCTAAAAAACGTATACAAATACAAATTCTTGAATGTTAACAATACTTATACAACAACACTGAAAATTTCTTCGGCGTTCAATCTTCGACGAACTCTTCTACATCCTTTTCGTTGCAGTTCTCAAGCAAATGGTATCCGTGTTAATCGAATCTTCTTCCTATGTCTGATTCTTTTTTAGGAGGAAATACCATCAATTCTCGTAACTCAGCTGAAACGATCCAATAAGACTTATCGGGAACAATATTAATAATCCTTACATATGCAAACGCCAATTATTATTTTAAATAGAGTTTTGAACACAAAATTTAGGTTTGTATATCTCAGATCATCCCGTGGCAGTGGCAAAAGCACGAACACAAGAATATTTACAATATCGAAGGCTCTACAAGTACCCGTTCGACTTCTTAAATCCACCGAATAACTTTTTTCATCACGACCAATGATATTGAATTAGATTGTTGATAACTTTATTTTGTTTTAGTATTTAGTTCATTTTCATACTTAGTTTAATCATTCATTTAGACTTTACCGAGCATTAAGCATTATTTAGTCCTCTTCTAGCGTTTTCTCATGTAATTGCAGGAAATGAAATATCGAGGAACAAACATGAGTAAATGAAGCAAAAATTACTTTCCTATCAACTATACACGGTTAGCATCCAAGGATCTTGAATCAAAGAAGAAAAATAGAATCAAGGATGACTGGATTACAAAGAAGGCACACAACCACAAAGAAAAGGAAATAGGCGGCTCACAACAATGGAAACTTAGGTCGCGCCCACAAGAATGGAAACTTTCAGTTTCTAGAACAAAAATAAGAAGAGCACAG
Organism: Gynandropsis gynandra; assembly: GCA_036759665.1. NCBI lineage: Eukaryota > Viridiplantae > Streptophyta > Magnoliopsida > Brassicales > Cleomaceae > Gynandropsis > Gynandropsis gynandra. Next base: position 21,504,205 of record CM071861.1, read on the forward strand.
TTGAAACATGAAAAGGAAACATGGTTTACATAAAATAGAATCAAGTTGTTGGAACAAAATGTAAACTTCCAACCGCCTAGACAAACATGGAAAGATAGCCGCCGACACAAGAATTAGAAACTGCAACCGTTGGAGATAGAAAATGAAAATGGCAGCTGGAACAATAAATTGAAATGCATGGACAAGAGAGAGAAGGCAGCCAGCCCAAGAGGAAAGGATGGAAAAGAAACGGGAACCGTTACTGCACAAGAGGAAAAGGGAACACAATCTGCTGAAGAAAATGGAAACCGAGAAAATGGAAACTAGTAGAAAGAGGAAAGGAGGACGAAAATAAAAGGGCTGGAGAACATAGATTCAACCAAAGAGGAAAGAAAGTGAAAAGAAAAGAGAAGAAAGAGGAAAGATGACGAAAGGGCCAAGAGGAAAAGCTGAATTTCGAACAAAATACACACCACACAACAAACAACACATGAGAGAACAAGAGAGAGAGCAGCACACCGGAAGGTTGGAGACTGGGCGATGAACTCGGAACACAGAGTAGCTGTTGAGGACATTGGTATTAGAATAGGGAGTAATCTTGTTCTTTATCTATGTTGAATATAGATTTCTTTTGCGTTTAGTTTTCTAAGTTCATGTCCGAGTAGTTTAGTAGCTACGAGTTAGAGAGCTTTGCCGATATGTAATGAGTCTTGTTCTTAATGTTTGATGGTTCTTAATGCTTTTATTCTTGTATGTAACCTAAATGAATGATTATGGTATTTAATCGTTTTTAGAATGATTTATTGTTCTTAATGCTTTCATTCTTGCACACAACTTGAATGAATGATTGTAGAAGTCTAATGAATCTACACTAAGGGATTAGACTTTGGAAATTAGCCAGGATTTAGGATCTCAATTGATTTAGAATCTATGGAAAAGGTCATTCAATTGGATCTAGGGATTAGGATAGCAGTCTTAATGCATCTAGTGGGTGAGATTACGTAGTTGGGAGACTAGTAGCACACACGTTAGGTAGTGGATAAGTCTACGCCAGTCAGTTACAATATTAGAGCTTGAATTCCCTGAACTCATGATAATATCTAAGACTAATGATCATGTTAGAACTTCATTGCATCATCGTACATCTCTCGAAGCCTGTAGCGTCTAGTTAATTTAATTTAATCCGTTAATTAGTTAGTTTAGATTTATTCGCATTCCAAGCACTTATTGATTTTAACCATCCTATACATTAGTTTACTAGCTTTAGAGTTGCATCGATTCCCTTGTGTTCAACCCTGGTACTACACGATATGTATTCGTGCGGAAGCGTTAGTCTAGGTAAATATTACTTCAGATTAACCATATCAAGTTTTTAGCGTCGTTACCGGAGAATTGATTACGACTTTAGAGTTAGGATACTTTTGAATTAGGACGTAGTCCTTTCCAGAGTCTTTTATTTTTATACTTTATTGTTTTCTTTTATTTTTAAGTCAATTTTATTTACCTTTTGGAGCTTAATCGATTTTTGTGTTGTTTTTATTTTGTGAGGTAACATGAATGAGATGCATTCTTTGTACGACGGTAAAGCTGAAGTAAAAGATCAAGTTGCGGAAATTTATCATATGCTTTCTAAATCACGTCGTCCGCACTAGTCAGAGTAGTCACGAGAACAAAGAGTTTGGGGTTATGAGGAAGTGAATTACGTGGGTGACAATCAACCTTTGGGGAACACACACAACCCCGGATGGAGAGATCACCCAAACTTCTTGTATAGGAACTCCGACGGGGTGTTGAACGCGCAACATCTATCAGGAAATTTCCAGCCATGAATGATGCAACGAAATCAGAACTTCCAGCCAAATGTGATCATCTCGTTTTTATACGTATTTCTTGCACGATTTTAGAGACGTTTACGATATAGATGCGATGTTTACGTATGATTTTGTATTCGTTTTACTCGTTTTCGTATTTTCATGTTCTTACAGGTTTTAATGCATATTCGGTTCATTTTGGAGCTAAAGGACGTACACGAGAGAAAGTACAAACATCGAGGATCATCACGGAACAAACGGGACGAGAATCGGCGAAGAACACCCTTGCCCGCGCGGGGCGTTTAGTCGGAAAGGCTGTCCAGCAACTTGAGCCCGACCACGGCACATCCAAGCCCGACCGGGGCACTCCCTAGCCCGACCGGGGCACTCCCTAGTCCGACCGGGGCACCTCTTTTCCATCGCGTTCTTGCGCGATCTTCCGCGCCGTACCCGAGCGGGTAATTTTCACTGCCCGAGCGGGTCGCGACCGTCACCTGCAACTTAAAATAAGTTAATTTGACTTAAAACAAATGGAAGTTTGTGGGGGACTCATAGGATAAGGAAAAAGACTTTAAAGGAGGAAAAAGGGGCCAGAGATCGACATTCAAGCATTCATTATTCAGTTCTTGATTTAGGAGAGAGTAGAGAAGGAGGAAGAAGGTTCTTACGAAGGAGACTTACAAGGAGCAATGGAGATCAATCTGACACTTCGGTTTCGTTTGGTTTTCATGTTCCTTAGACTTTCTATTTCGCTTATGATTGTTTACAGACGCATGAGCGAGTAGTTTATTTGTTCTAGGAGAAGGGATTGGCCCTTGGCTATCCCGGAACCACTTTCGATTTATCTTTGAATGCATGTTCCCGTTTTCGTTTATCTATTCTTTATCTGAGTGCTTAAATGACTTGTGTTTATAAAGGCCACGTAGATGCATGTGGTGTGGGGAGAGGGAACGAACGGAAAGTTCAATTCCTAGCAGATAAGGTTTGGTTCAGCGGTTGAGGATAAAACGGATGAATCACAGATCTTATGGGTTTAGTTCAATGTGTCAGCCACGAAAGTAGGGGGCAACTTGACTAGATCACGTGTCTATGCCTCGAGAGAGGGTAGATATCATGTTAGGATCGTCCGCCTTACATAACTTAACTGGGATTGCATGATAGATAGATTGATTGTTGGTTTCGGTAGTCTTGTGGTGAAACTGAATTCCTAGAACGTTTGTCTCATCGTTAAGAACTCATTTGTTTATTTACTTTTAGAGTTCATTCTTCAAACCATATTTCCTCCGTTAGCAAGTTTGATTCATAGTTAGAGTTTAGGTTGTGTTGCGTAGTCCCTGTGGGATCGACACCTGAAGTACTACACACGTGCCGTGCACTTGCGGGTAGTTTAGGTTATTTATTTAACTTTGAGAACGCATCAGAATGCAGCCTCAAAATCAAGGGTATCAATCACATACACCACAGCCAATCCAACCCGAAACAGCCCCCGATGTTACCGCCATGTTTGCCCGCTTCCTCCAAGTACAATAAAATCAAAGCAACCTATTGATGGAAGTGCAGCGAAATTCGAAAAATCTACTGATGGAAGTGAAAGCAGAGAAAGAGAGTACGAAGAAGCAGATAGAGGGCTTTCAAACTCACCTTGGACACTTGGAGACACAAGTTGCACAACTAGTACAATGGGCAATGCGTCAAAAAGGACAGCTACCGGGAAGACCGAAAGAGAATCTCCGTGAGCATGTCAATGCCATTTATCTAAGGAGTAGTAAGACGATGGATCAGCCCATTCCTTTGACATTTGAAAGGGGTGAAACATCCATCACAACAGCGGAAAAGGTTATTAACGAGCTTAAAGAGAAACTCGAGGAGGAAGCGAAGCCAAAGTACGTAAAACCAGACCCGAGGTCGCCTGCATTGCAATTCCCACAACGTCAACACAAGAAAATGGTGGATCAACCAACTCCTTCGATATTTAAAAAGGGGGAAGCACCTAACACGACAGCGAAAAAGGTTAGTGATGTTGACAAACACAAGAAGAATCTAGACGAGGAAGTGGAGTTCAACTTGAACAACAAACTCACGCAGTCGCGCATGTTTGATTTAGTGTTCTACATCGAAGTCTTGGAGAATTTAGCCAAGGAAGTTCGTGAGGAATTTGGGAGTACGGATTCCCTAGAAATGGCTCTGATAGTAGCTGGAGAAGGATTATATAAGGTATCAAACGATTTGCTGGACGAAGGAAAGAATAAGGAACCCCCGATCGAGACATCCGTGCGACCTCAGCTAAATGCGATGCAATTCAATACATAAACATCCTTTGTAAGTGGCAAAAGCACAAACACAAGAATATTTACAATATCGAAGGCTCTACAAGTACACGTTCGACTTCTTAAATCCACCGAATAACTTTTTTCATCACGACCAATGAAATTGAATTCGATTGTAAAGTTGTTTAGTTCATGCACCTGCAGTCTTGTCGACTCCATGAACCATGTGTATAATATGCTCTCCAACGACAATGTTAGCTTATGTGAACTTGATCTATCAATAGAATCTTTTCTATGCTTATTGAACCATACTGCTACCTTTAAAATTATAGCGTCCAACATTGATAACAATGAGTATCTCCTTGCCTCTTTAAATACCGAATTGATAGATTCAACTCCATAGGTTGTATCAATGTTGTACCGCTCCCTAGGAAATAACATCTTGTACATTTGTCTAGTTGAACACCATCTTCGACATAAATAGCAAACTGAGGGTACTTAGTCTTGAATTCGTCATAAAGCTCGTGAAATCGAGTCGCCTAATAGGCCTTAAAAATTTCTAAACTTCTCGGCTATGGAATCTCTATTTGTTTTCCTACCATGATAAACTTTTGATTTCACATTTTACGATAAGTGCCAAACGCAAATCTCATGTTTAGCATTCTTGTATACCTCACTTATCGACTTGGCAATAATCTTATTCCGATCCGAGATGAATACCAAATCATGATCATCTGGTATTACCTCTTGAAGTTTCGTCATAAAACCATCTCCAACTAGCATCATTCTCAGAGTTAACTATTCCAAAAACTACTAGATATTGGTGAAAATTGGCTTCTTGACCGAAAGCAATGATCAAGACTCAACCATAGGCGTTATTCAAGAAAGTTCCATCCATGTCAATGACTTTTCTTAAGGCTCTAAAACCCTCAATACAAGCTCTCAGTGCAACAAATAAATACTTGTATCTTTTATTGTTGTCTAATTCAAGGTGTGTAACAGATCCCTCATTCACCTTCTTTATCATGTGCAAGTAACATAGAAGCATTTCAAAACTAATTTTCAAACTACAACATACATCATACTCAGCCTACTTCTTTTCTCTCCAGGTTGTAGAATATGATACTTTTACACCAAAACATCCATACACCATCATTGTAATATTTTTTGGATTTGGTGTATCTAGTTGTCTCAGGTATCGTTGTTTCAAAAGGAATTGAACCATTTTTTGTATACCAAAATTATTACTCAACTCACCCGGGGAGCATGTATGCGTCTTGTTGTGTATCCTCACTGAGAAAACATCTAAAAGATTCGCCTAGCCACACGTAATGACCATTTGCACCCAAAATCTCTTTGTTTGCATGTGGCGGAAAACAATTTCTTCATCGATTTCACTACGTTAAATCCAAATCAATTCATGCATATATCCTTTTTAAACAAAAAAAACGGCGTCATATTTGCATGCAAATTCTTGATCGACGTAAATTTGTAACCCGTTTTCCCAATCAAACTTAAGGAAACACCAATCATTAAATCATCAAAGGACACTTCGGTTTCAACACGTTATGCATTTCCCACTTTATTTCCAGTCTCATCAAGTTCAGCTTCAACGACGAGCCCAACTTCAACAGTAACTTCATTTTCAACTTCAGCTCCGGCTTCAACACCAACTTCATTTTCAACTTCAGCTCTAGCTTCAACACATTATTCATTTTCAACATGTACTATTTCTTGGATGTCGTCGGTGATCTCAACATGCAGGATAGTTCTGCATCCATCCTTATCAACTTCCAACAAAAGGACAATAACATCTTCATCATCTTAAATGTATGAAGGCCTCTTAGGTCCTACAATCATCAAGACATAGCTCAATCTTATTTTCTTCATAGATTTATCCATATCAATATTCCTACTGATGCAATCAAGGTTATTATATTTCACATTTCAAAAAATTTTATTCAATTTGTATAAACTTCATCATTTTCTGAAACTGACTCTGTCGATTCCTCATTTTGGATATTTTGATAAAATCCCCCATAATCAAAATGAATTCGTAAGCATTCATTAGCTCCTTCAACATCCATATTACACAACGAAATAAAATAAAATTTCAGAAAATACATCTCATATTGTCACAACTGTGTGGTACAATATTTTAGGTACAATGTGTGTGGTACAACATTATAGATACAACGTGTGTGATACAACTGTGTGGTACAACATTGTAGGTACAACGTGTGTGACACAATGTATGTGGCACATCGTGTGTGGTACAACGTGAGTTTTTCAACATGTATTATATAAATGTATGGTACAACGTGTGTGATACAACGTTGTGGGTACAACGTGTGTGGCACAACGTTGTAGGTACAACATATGTGGCATAACGTATGTGGTACAACATTGTAGGTACAATGTGTGTGGTACAACGTTGTAGGTACTACATGTGTTGTGCAATGTGTGTGTTACAATTTGTGTGATACAACGTATGTGGTACAATGTTGTAGGTACAACATGTGAAGTACAATCTTGTAGGTACAACGTGTGTGGTACAACGTTGTAGGTACATCATATGTAGTACAACATTGTAGGTATAACGTATGTGCACAATTCGGTGGCACAACGTGTGTGGCACAACGTTTGTGAAACAAAGTTAATGCTAATACAACCTTGTACCATGAACATTGTACCACACATGTTATATCACATACGTTGTGTGGTACAACGTTGTGCCACACATATTGTACCACACTATATTTGCGTTACAATGTTCGTACTAATACAACGGTTTACCACGCAACGTTTGTTCTAGTGCAACATTAGTTGCAGAACGTGTGTGATACAACGTGTGTGGTATAATTTTCGTGCTATTACAACATTGTACCATTAAGGTTATACTACACAATGTTCGTTCTAGTACTAGCACAACGTGTGTGTACAACGTGTATGCTAAATACTATCACAAACGTTGTACACAACGTTTGTATACTATTTTTGTGCTGAGTTCGTCCACGAACTTTTCACCAATTAAGAAGAACAAGACGAACAACCATGCATATGATGAAGAAAAAGACGAGGACGAACGAGCATATGAAGCACATGAGAAACGAGCATGCATTACCTCTATTCAGAAGCGGAAATTACACCTAAAAGAAGAGGTTTTTGCATGGGAGGAAAAGCATAAATCATGTGGATTTTTTTCGTAAAATCTGGTACGTAAAAAAACGACTACGTACATAGTACTCTGACCAATCAAAATGCACAACACATCGACCAATCAGATAGCTTCATTTTCAACCAATCGAATCGCCAAAAAAATTAAAAGAAAATAAAGATATTTTTGGGTTTACATTATTATTATTATAAAAAGGTCAGTTGAAATTAAATTTAAATAAAAAATCACGTCAGAAAATTTTCACCCATTAAAATTATTTGAGATTTAACCCCCCGAAATATTTTACATGGTTTAGTGGGTGATATTGATTCAATATATGTTACATATATGGTCTTTGGATGTTATAATTTTCTTTTTATATTTTTATATATGGAAATATTGGATTAATCAATTACAAAAGATAGAAGCATTTCTTCTTCGGATGAAATTTTGAAATTGTTGATATTTTGATATTTTTCTCCTATTCAACATGATCATCTCTTAACTTTGTTATTTTTTTATTGGCGTTATGGAATAATAATATTATATCTTTAAATTAATAAACAATAATTTTAGTGAATTATTTTAAAAAAATGTGATCGACTTCGTAACTTCACGGACAAGTCAATGGTCGAAGGTGTGAAATTAAAAGAGAGCACAATGATAGGTTATGGATTCGAATTATATCAACTTTGCCAATGAAAATTAAGACATCCAAATTGGTAACGACAACGACGTTGTCTGAATATTGGTGGACACCAAGTTAATGTTGTCACGTGCATCCTTATATTAACTCTTAAAAACATGAAATAGAGATTAAATTTACACATCAAGACTAATCACACATTCAATAGATTGACAGACTTCTAGTTTGCCCTACATAAATTGTGATTTTGACATATTCTTTTACAAAATAATACCGCCATCTAATAGATACGATGTATAAATGTGAAAGAGTATGAATGATTCAATAATTTATACCATAGTTAAACCACGTTATAACAATGAAATGTACCATTCGATACAATTTTGCGATTTGTGACCCTTTGACTATGCTTAAATTGGTTCGATGTTATAACATCATTTTGTAATGGTATCAAACATGGGATTCTCGTGCAAATTTTATAATCAATCAAAATGTGTAGACCTATGAATATGAAAAACAAAAGAAAAAGAGAGAAATATTTTGTTTTTTTGAGATATATCCATATATGGTCCCCCTCATAATACATTTATGATTTCAAGATTCCGGATTCCTTCTTTTCATGTATGCATATGGACGCGTAAGTGTAGACGTGTGTTATATATATGCACTTGAATGCTTATCGTAGACGTCTACATATACGTATAGCAGTTTGAGAATACTTCACAACAACATATAAGGTTGAACAGAATAATAACAATTTTTTCTAGAGAGATTTGATAATCTGTCCCAAACATAAAATCGTAAATTTAATCTTGAGGATATCGCTGAATTGATATTTTAATATAAAGAAATCTACTAATATATAGTTAAATACGGAGAAGTATCGAATTAATGTATATGTATAGTTACGTAAGATTGAAAGCAACATACATATTATATGGCAAACCACATTTCGTATACGAAATCTAGATTATTGTAGAATATGAAAGAATTGATCAGCTGGTCCGTGATAAAGTCATGATCCGAGACGCGAATGCAGGGAAAACATAATGCAGGCTGGTCGAGTTGTAGACTTCAGGATTCAAAAAAGTCGTGAGGAACTGACCATGAGGACTGAAGCAGACGACAAGCTTGCAGAAAAAGTTTGATACAAGAAGCTCACGAGAAAAAAGAAGAACAAAAGGACATGAGATAGCCTCGAAACTAGCCTGAAGACTTGCACCAAAATCACAGGATGCAGGTTGCTGTTTTTGCCGAGGACAAGGAGTTCTTGGATTAGTCAAATGTTTCTAATATTAGTAATTAACGAAACAATGGTTTTAATGACGTCTTGAGCATGTTTTGTTTGTTGTTTTTGTAATGCCAATATGCATATATATATATATATATATATGGAGAATCATGTTAATAAAATTATTGCATTATTCAGAATCATTTTCTTCCCGTGTTCATCTTGGCAACTTCTCTCTTTCATTTCTCTAGAACACATTACATTCTGATCAAGCTCAATATACAAGTTCGGTATACATTCTTGTTTGCACTATTTAGGTGATGCATGGGAGCGGTGAACTCAAATAAGCAATATACACGTTGCTGAAGTTCACTGAAAAACAACAGAATAATGTATATAGTTGATTTTCCTATAGTTAATTTCCATATTGAATAGATGAGATATATTCACCGGTTTATATTAGATGCCCATGCATATATATGAAACCAATACTGATGTGTTATCAAAGTTAAATAAATATGTCACCTAAACTACCCGCAAGTGCACGGTACGTGTGTAGTACTTTAGGTGTCGATCCCACAGGGACTACGCAACACAACATAAATTCAAACTACGAATCAAACTTGCAAACGAACGAAATATGAGATTTAAGAATGAAATACTAAAAACAAATAAACAAACGAGTTCCTAACAATGAGACAAACGTTCCAGGAATCCGGTTTCACCACAAGACTACTGAAACCAACAATCAACCTATCTATCATGCAATCCCAGTCAAGTTATCTGAGACATACAATCCTAATATGAGATCTACCCTCTCTCAAGGTATAGACACGTGATCTAGTCAAGTTATCCCCTAGTTTCGTGGCTGACACCTTGAACTAAACCCATAAGATCTGTGATTCATCCGTTTTACCCTCAACCGCTGCTACCCTACTTTCGTGGCCTAACGTCGATTGTTCTAAACCTGATTTTCTAGGCCTAGAATTCTCCTTTCGGTCCTTCTCCTAA
>CM071861.1:21514313-21528631 GCA_036759665.1 Gynandropsis gynandra
AAAGAATAGATAAACGAAAACGGGAAGATGCATTCAAAGATAAATCAAAGTGGTTCCGGGATAGCCATGGACTAATCCCTTCTCCTAGAACAAAACAAACTACTCGCTCATGCGTCTGTAAACAAACATAATCGAAGTAGAAAGTATAAGGAACATGAAAACCAAACAAAACCTAAGTCTTGGGTTGATCTCCAATGCTCCTTGTACGTCTCCTTCGCAAGAATCTCCTCATTCTCTCTACTCTCTCTCCTCGTGTGAATTCTCCAACTCTAACTCTCTAACTGAAGCTCCCTCGACCACTAGCTCCTGTTCTTCCCTTTCCTTCTTCTTTTGTTTCCTTTTTCTCCCTTCTTCCTTCTAGCCGTTAGTTCTTTTCCTTTTGTTGCAGCAGCCACCGATTTTGCCTTTTCATGAGTTTTTCATTCTTGATTAAGTTGGGCAATGTTTCCATTACTTTCTCTAGCAAAATATCACTTATTCCTCTTCTCTAAATTCGTTTTCCTTATCGTATAAGTCACCAACAAGTTTCTTTTCGTTGTAAGACAAATAACTGATCTGTAAGCTGCAGGTGACGGACGCGACCCGCACGAGCTGAGTGTGTGACCCGCGCGGGTGCGGCGCGCATGATCGCGCATGATCGCGATGGAAAACAAGGCGACCCGCGCGGGCTAGGGAGTGCCCGCTCGGACTGTTGCGTGCCCCGGTCGGGCTGGGATGTGGCCCGCTCCGGCTGATGCCCTGATCGTGTGTAGTACTTGCCCGAATCGTGCTCAAGTTGCTAGATCAGTGGCCCGTAGCATTGCCGAACTAAATGCCCGCACGGGCAAGGGTGTACCCCGCGCGGGCTGAGCTTGTTCTTTGCCGATTCTTGTCCCGTTTGTTCCGTGATGATCCTAGATGTTGGTACTTTGTCTCGTGTACGCCCTTTAGCTCCAAAATGAACCGATTACGCATTTAAACCTGTAAGAACATGAAAACATGAAAACGAGTAAAATAGATACAAAATCATACGTAAATGCTTGTCTCTAAGCAAAAGTAAACGTGGAACACGTAATGTATACAAAATCTGAGAATTCCCCTTTCTCCTAGAAACACCGCTAAAACGAATCTAACCGATCAACTAGCAAGTTGAGATCAAATTCGGCCTAATTAAGTTTTCAGTCTTCATCCTAGGTTCACCAAGGCTACCCACGAAAAAGTAAATCGAAGGCAAACTAGACAAGCCACCGTAACTCTCTCCACCAAACAAGACTTCAGACAAATGCCAAACCTAGAACAACCGAGGATACTTGTTTCTTTTCTGAGCTTCTTTCTTTCTTTATTCTTTCTTTTTTTTTCTTTTTTTCTTTCTTTTTATGTCTTATTTTTCTTTTCCTTTTTTTCTTTGCATACACACTAGGCTTCTAGGGCATCTGATTTGAAGGGATCCAGCCTCTGCTTAGACCCAGACTACCGATGACGGTATACTCATACATCTCGTTCAAGAGTGCAGCGGAGTAGGCGGCATTTTATTGTGCCATGCCCTTAGAACGTAGAAAGATGATCATTAACCCACCATTTAGACCCGAACAATCGAAAGAGTATCAAGGTCAATGCACTCATATTGATTTTAGATCATGCTTTAAGGCATTATTTCTATCGACAGCGGAGTGTTAGTGTGCGCTCTTAATCTGCAAAATAAGCTCGATCTCATACGATATAATAATCCTCATAAAAAAGAAGTAAAGCATCATCTACACGAAGTATGACCATCTGGATAGAGAGAATAAACGATAAACTAGCCTAGCAACCTCGTTAAACCCCCCACAAGCAACACTAGGATTCCCAAAGAATTACGATCTATTGTTTTTCAGCCGATTAATAAGCTCTAGCGCTTAGGAAAAACCTAGCTCAAACATGCAAAATCTCACGGAAAAGGCCAACTTGTTAAGTATCCTAGGTTCAGGGTTCATCTCAAAATGTGGCACCGGACAAGTGCCTGGGACGACACTGACTCACGAAAGCAAAAACATTCTAAAAACTACGAAATCAAAGAGAAAATGAAAGAAAATGAAACGAAATCACCTGACAAACGTGAGCTGCTCCCCCAGACTTGAATTGAACGGCGTCCTCGACGTGAAGCTCCGATGGAGGGTAAGGGAAGTGAAGTCACATTTGTGGTGGTATTTATTTTGTGTTTTGTTTAAATGAAAACGAATCTTAAACTAAAAAAACTAAGAAAAATAGAAACAAATAGCTGGATTGCCTCCTAGAAAGCGCTTATTTAACGCCTTTAAGCTTTGACGTCTCCGTTGCTCATGCGTGCGCGACGGGTGGATCGGAAAGAGAAATGGAGTTTCCACTTTCGATCGATTGAGCGGCTTGGTAGAGCTTTAGCCGCTGTCCATTAGCTTTGAATGTTCCGCTCGTCTCGCTCCAAAGTTCGACTTCTCCATGTGTGAAGACTTCTCGTACCTGAAAAGAACCAGACCAATGGGACCGTAGTTTGCCTGAGAAATGCTTAGGACGAGAATTGAAAAGTAGAACTAAATCACCTGGTTGGAAGTCATGATGTACGGTCTTTTTGTCGTGCCATCCCTTAGTCACCACTTCTTTCTTTGGCACATCATGCACGTGATTCACTCGTTTGCTGCCCGAGGTTGGATAAATGGTAGCTTCATCGAAAATTTTTATGATGTCTTTTTCCATTACCTCGTGCAAGTGCGGGTGCAGCCTCCTTTGAGTTTCGGTGGAAGGTTCGTGGTTGTCTTCCATATAAGTTCCGTGCGTACATATTGAAGAGCTTACTCTCCTAAGCTTCTTTACGCGAGTGGGTTGTTTTCTCATTTCATCTGCACTCAAGTTAGCATTCATAACAACAAGATATGTTCTATCGCATTCAATGTACTCATACCAGAAAGAAGACGGAGGTGGCTCGGGCTCAAGTTTGGACGTCTTCTCCACTGCGAAACCAGCGTGCATTTCATGTGGTATCTCCTCACATGGGGCGTCTCCTAGTGCTTCAATAGCACTCATGAATTTCGTGTAGAGCTTGGCTCCTTCGTCTGTAAATCCTGCATCATCGCAAACTCGTGTTAGATATCGTACAAGTGGATTAGAAGCACTTACTTGATCAAGCGTGTCTTTTGATAACTCGTCCAGCGACTCGACTGTAAAGCAAGACTCCTTGAATGAGGGTTCATTCATGGGGCTGGTCAGGTTGAATTCGATCGTCTCATCTCCGACACGTAAGAAAAGCTTTCCTTGTTGTACGTCTATCATGGCACCTACAGTAGCTAGAAACGGTCTACCAAGAATAATAGGTATTCTAGCATCTTCCTTTATTTAAAGTACAACAAAATCAGTGGGAATTCAAAGCTTACCTACCATGGTGGGAAGGTTTTCAAAAATTCCCTCCGGATATCTTACCTAACGATCCGCGAGGTGTAGAGACATCTTTGTAGTTTTTAGATTCCCGAAGTCCATCCGCTTGAAAACTGAGTGTGGCATGATGCTCACGCTTGCTCCTAAATCACACAAAGCATTTTCAATATCAATATTACCTATTGTGCATGGAATGAAGAAGCTTCCGGGGTTCTTTAACTTTGGTGGCAGCTTGTTTTGAAGGATAGCACTGCATTCCTCGGTGAGTGCTACCGTCTCGTTCTCTTCGATATGCCTCTCTTTGGAAAGCACCTCTTTGATGAGTTTGGCATGATTAGGCATCTTTTGGAGGGCTTCCACGAATGGGATGTTGATGTCAAGCTTCTTGAGACCCTCTACAAAACTGCCCACTCGTTCATCATTCTTACTGCTCACCAACCGTTGAGGAAACGGTATAGGAGGATTGTATGCCGGTGGTGCAACATATGGTTTGTCTTAATCTGGTTCAACTCCTTCCATAATCGCAATCTTACCGTTGCCTCTTTTCATGGACATACCAGCAGCTTGCTCTCGCTCTTTCGAGGGCGAATGCTCGATCATATCACTGCTGCACATAGAAATAGCATTTACGTACTCTCTCGGGTTCAATTCGGGTTTACCTGAAAGCTATCCGGGATTCTGAGAGGATGAGGTAGCTTGCTGTGCTACGGAGTTCTCTAAGCTCTTAACATGGTTGCTCAAGGATTCCATCTGAGTTTTGAGCTCGTTGTCCCCACATCCGCATTGAATTTGGTTTGAGTTGAATGTTGCTGCCTTTGCTCCTTGATAAATTCGAGCATTACCGCCTCAAGGTTTGACGAAGGGGCTTGAGGAGGTTGAGGAGCTTGTGGAACTTGCTGAGATTGCTGGTTATTTTTCTGGTATGGCTGCTGTGATTGCTGAAATCCCAAAAACTTCATCGGTTGAGTCGTTCGGTATGACAAGTTCGGGTGATTCCTCCAATTTGGGTTGTAGGTATTCCGAATTGCGTGTTTCCTTGCTGCTGGGCATAATTCATGTATTGGAAGTCCTCATGTACCGTGCATTGATACGCTACATGCTCTATATCTCCGCAATTCACACAGTACATGGCGTTTCCTGCGTTGCCCGTCGCTCTGCTCTGATTCGGCTCGTATAGGCGACGAGTACTGTTAGGCATACCTCTCGGTGTTAACCACATGGTGTGGTTCATGGAAAGGTTATCGATCAGCTGGTATGCCTCCTCGACGCTCAGATCCATAAATGATCCTCTAGCAGCGTTATCCAACGTCGTTCGGTGTTCATCTGAAATCCCGTTGTAAAAGGTTTGGATAACGTACCACTGCTCGAGACCATGGTGTGGACACATCTGTAGAAGATCCTTAAATCTGCCCCACGCTTCAAAAAACGTTTCTCCATCTCTGCATTTAAACGTTGTGATTTACCCCTTCATCTGAATCGTCTTGCTTGGAGAAAAGAAGCGTGATAAGAACAATGTGCAGAGCTGGTCCCAAGTTGTGATAATCCAGCGGGGAGCGATTGCATCCAAGTTTTCGCTCGTCCCCCAATTGAGAAGGGGAAGAGACGCAGTAAGATCGCATCCTCTGAGACTCGGTGTATCTTGAATGTACCGAAAAGCTCAAGGAAGTCTCTGAGATGCTGATGGGGATCCTCGTGATTTCCACCCATGAATTGCTTGATAAAGCATGTTGATCATCGCCGGCTTAATCTCAAACTGTTCCCTAGCAACAACAGGCATCCTTATGGCTGTTTGCATGTTGTTCATGTTCGGCACCACGTAATCTCTGAAGCGACGTGGTGGAGGAGCCTGTGGTTCTCGCGTTTGAGGCACGAGTTGCTGTTGCTGTATATTCCTCAAATTACCGATAGGTAATTGAGGCCGTCCATGGTCGTGCTGATTATCCATCTCTCGTTGATCTGACGGCTCTGCGAAGGAAAAATAAAGAACGATTTAGGTAGAAAGAACGAAAGAAAAGAAAACAAAAACAAAAACAAACAAGAAAGACTCTAGGCTCGAATCTAAGACGGGAAGAGGCATTCAAAGATAAATCAAAGTGGTTCCGGGATAGTCATGGGCTAATCCCTTCTCCTAGAACAAAACAAACTACTGGCTCATGCGTCCGTAAACAAACATAATCGAAGTAGAAAGTCTAAGGAACATGAAAACAAAACGAAACCGAAATCTTGGGTTGATCTCCAATGCTCCTTGTACGTCTCATCGCAAGAATCTCCTCCTTCTCTCTACTCTTTCTCCTCGTGTGAATTCTCCAACTCTAACTCTCTAACTGAAGCTCCCTCGATCCCTAGCTCCTGTTATTTTTTTCCTTCTTCTTTTCTTTCCTTTTTCCCTTTTTCCTTCTGGTCGTTCGTTCTTTTCCTTTTGTTGCAGCATCCACCGATTTTGCCTTTTCATGAGTTTTCCATTCTTGATTAAGTTGGGCAACGTTTCCATTACTTTTTTCAGCAAAATGTCACTTATTCCTCTTCTCTAAAGTTATTTTCCATATTGTATAAGTCGCCAACAAGTTTATTTTCGTTTTAAGACAAATTAACTTATCTGTAAGTTGCAGGTGACGGATGTGACTTGCGCGGGCTGAGTGTGTGACCCGCGCGGGTGCGGCACGCATGATTGCGCGCATGATCGCGATGGAAAACAAGGCGACCCACGCGGTCTGAGTGCCCGCGGTGCGGCACGCATGATTGCGCGCATGATCGCGATGGAAAACAAGGCGACCCACGCGGTCTATGGAGTGCCCGCTCGGGCTGTTGCGTGCCCCGGTCGGGCTGGGATGTGGCCCACTCGGGCTGATGCCCCGACCATGTGTAGTACTTGCCCGACTCGTACTCAAGTTGCTAGATCAGTGGCCCGTAGCATTGCCGAAATAAATGCCCGCGCGGGCAAGGGTGTACCCCGCGCGGACTGAGCTTGTTCTTTGCCGATTCTCGTCCCGTTTGTTCCGTGATGATCCTCGATGTTGGTACTTTGTCTCGTGTACATCCTTTAGCTCCAAAATGAACCGATTATGCATTAAAACCTGTAAGAACATGAAAACACGAAAACGAGTAAAACGGATACAAAATCATACGTAAACATCGCATCTATATCACAAACATTTCTAAAATCGTGCAAGAAATACGTATGAAAACGAGATGATCAAGTACATATTTTATATTTTATCACAACTAATACCACAAAATTTTTTCATATATTCTTCACATTATCCACATTCATTCTCCATATCAATCACATTATTCATTCACGATTTCACACATTACTATAACATTACTATAACGGTTTCATTTACTTGGATTTTCTATTAGATTTAAACATTTCAATTATACATATTTTAAGATATAATAATACAAAAAATTTTACATTGAAAAAAGTGATATGATATTAGAGTTTTGCTATCCCATAAACCGATACACTGTCAGCCGCTATAAGTTTTGGAAACGTAACACTTCCACGAACTAAGGATATGACAGATCATGAAGACATCAATGTTCGAGAATCGGGCGAGACACACTGAATCCATGAAATTCTCATAAAAAGAGAGGTCAAATAAATCTTACCATTATACTGCTATATGGTCAAACAAAAAATTGGAAAAGACATCAAGGTGGTTCAAACTGATAATGACACAGTTTATTTGTATGAAATCCTATTTTCTTGAAAAAAGAATGATTTATCAAACAAATTTCATTCATACACCTCAACAAAATGGTTGTGTGGAGTGCAGACATTTTCATATATTTGATATAGCACGAGAATTGATATTTCAAGCAAAGTTGCGAATGCATTCTAACGGTCTCTCATTTGATCAATCTTAAACTTTCAACTGGCCCATTATTAAAGAATTTGAGTCTTGGGTTATTTATGCTACATACATAAAAGAAAACAAACCTATAGATAAGTTCGCACAATGAGAGCTTCAATGTTTTTATCAAATATCTTTCGACTAAGAAAGAGTGACAACGAGTACATGATCTAGAAACTAGAGAATCTTATGTTTCTTTAGATATGGTATTCTATGAAGAAGAATTTCCATTCATGTCAATTGAAGAGTCATTTGAACCTCTTTCGTACATTTCTCCTCTACACATCCAATGATCTTTTGAAAAAGATCCATATACATTAATCGACAGGGGGCATAAACCAAATAATGATGTTGAAAATATGGGAGTCACTAGCCCCTCTACATATATCATCGATTGATTACATACCGTCAATTGAGGTTTTCGATTATGAGAACGAGAGTATTCTCCAAAAGGATAGCGCCAACGTCATCCATTATGTATTTAGCACGATGGGCCACCGACCCCATCACTCTTCACTCATCCCCACAATTAATTCATCAACTTCTTCTTCTTTCCTGATTAGTAATAATTTGATTTGCGATAAATTTTCTCTTCTGCACCATATTTTTCTTTGCAACCATTACTGTAGCAAAAATTCCTATAATTACAAAGCAACAATGACTTCTCCACATTGGAATGAGGCAACGAAACATGAATTATAGGCACTCCAACTCAAAAATACCAGGGAAATTACTCGTCTTCCACCTAGAAAGGAGGCTATTGGATGTCGATGGATATTCAAGATACTCTGATGGATCGATCGAACGATACAATGTTCGATTGGTGTTATTCGAGAATATACAACAAAAAGGGATAGATTTTGAAGAGACATTTGCATCAGTCACCAATATGTCTATAAGTCGTATATTCCTAACTATTGCTGCAGTAAAACGGTGGATTGTGCACCAGATGGATGTTCATAATTCTTTTTTACACGGAGATTTTGATGACGAGTTTTACATGAAACTTCCCTCGGGCATGACTGTGATGTTTCTTTCATGATCTGTAAGCTAAAAAAAGTCTTTGTACAGTCTGCATCAAGCCCACAAATGCTACTTTACAAAACTTACCATGGCTCTATCCCTATACAATTTCAAACAATCATGGTCTCATGTTGCGTATCAAGTTAAACAAGTTAACCTAAGACTACCCGCAAGTGCACGACACATGTGTAGTAGTTAAGGTGTCGATCTCACGAGGACTAACGTAATACGATCTAAGAATCAAAATTCAAACCAATGCTTGTTGTGAAAAATAAAGATGATGAGATGAAATGATGAAGTGGATGAATATGCAGTGGATAAACGAGTCCTAAACAAAGAGACAAACACCCTAGAATCTGGTTTCACCGTATAGCCTCCGAAACCTATCTCCGATCTATCTAATTGTGCATTCCCTATCAAGATATCTAAGGCGGACGATCCTAATGTAGAACCTACCCTCTCTTAAGGCATAAGAACGTGGCTAGATTGAGTCATCCCCTACTTTCGTGGCTGACACCCCAACTAAACCCTCAACCGTTACTACCCTACTTTCGTGACCTAGTCTCGGTTGTTCTAAGCCTGATCTTCTAGGACTAAAATTCACCTTTCAGTCCTTCTCCTAATCCCTAACACATGCATATACGTGGTCATTCGTAAAAACAAGTCATTAAGCGCTCTGACAAAGAATAGATAAATGAAACGGGGAAACGCATTCATAGACGAATCAAAGATGGTTTCGGGATAGCCATGGGCTAATCCCTTCTCCTAGAAAAACTCTACTACTCGATCATGAGTCTAAACAACTTAAATGAAATAAGTAGAGTAAGGAGCATAGAAATATCAAACGAGAGATGACCCCGAATCAATTCTCGACTCCTTCTTGTGTCTCCCGTCAAAGAGGGCTCTTGAATGGATTG
Organism: Gynandropsis gynandra; assembly: GCA_036759665.1. Lineage (NCBI taxonomy): Eukaryota > Viridiplantae > Streptophyta > Magnoliopsida > Brassicales > Cleomaceae > Gynandropsis > Gynandropsis gynandra. The sequence continues at coordinate 21,523,474 of CM071861.1, forward strand.
ATGGATGTTGTGTACCCTCCTAGGGTTCTCCTCTATGTTTGCTTGCCTATAAACTCAATTTGGGGTCCTTTTTATAGAAATTCCCCGTTGGAGAACTTATAGGAAAGTTTTTACAGCCATGCCCCGCGCGGGCTGCCCACATTCTCCATGCCCCACGCGTGCTACAAGTGAGCACGACTCGGGCATTATGTGCTGGACAACCACCCCGCCCGCGTGGGCTAAGGAAGACACCCCGCGTGGGCTCCCCTTGAATCTCAATCTGTGCATGCTGAAGGCGAACATGACTCGGGCAAGTGTTGCTGGATGCTCAGCCTGAGCGGGCTAAGGAAACCACCCCGCGGGGGCTTTGTCTCCTCATGTGTTGCATTCCTTGTCCGTTTCTCGTCCTGTTTGCTCTGTTATAATATCTTATGCTCGTATTTTGTCTCTGTATGTTTTTTAGCTGCGAAAGAAAACAAATACGCATTAAAACCTATAAAAATATGAAAACACGAAAACAAGTAAAACGAATACAAAATCACACGTAAACATCGCAACTATCATCATAAACATATCTAAAATCATGCGAGAATCAACGAGATGATCATCTCAATATTCTTTATTCAAATTGTTTCGTGTGATGTCCAAATGTATGTTTTGTTCCATGTGAATGATCTTCTAATTGGGGTCAACTGAAAAAAACGACCATCGAGTTGTTTAAGGCATATCTTCATTACTATTTGGACATAAATGATTTGGGCCCCTTAAATTACTTTATTGGAATTTAGGTGGCTCATAATCAAGAAGGGTTTTATCTTTTTCAGCGGATGTACACACTCGATATTTTCTCCAAAAAGTGGTCTATTTGGTTGTAAACCTTTGTCTTTTCTTATGGAGCAAAATCACACTCTCTCAAACTCCTCTAGCGATCTGTTTGACAAACCCAAATGATATAGACGACTTATTGAATGTATCATTTATTTAACAATGACTTAACCAAATATATGTTATGATGTTCACATCCTGGAACAATTTATGCATGAACCTTAACAAGACCATTGGACAACTGAACAATGTGTTGTCCATTTAAAAGATTCCATACGACAGGGAATTATGTTGTCTTTTACTAATGATCTTTAATTATATTGTTATTGTGATTTGGATTAGGAGCAATGTAGAAGGAAGGGACGATAACTAAGGGCTACATCGTCATGCTAAAAAACTCTCATATTGCATGAAAGACGAAAAACAAGCTATGATGGCACGTTCATTAGCAGAAGTAGAGTACGTAGATATGGAGACTTTGACATGTGAACTTAAATGATTATGCTCTTTATTGTTGTGTTTCAGGATGACACATTCGTTTACTATGCATATGTACTGCGAAAACTAAGTGACCCTCATATTGCAAATCCTATTATTCATGAACACGCCAAACACATTGAGATCAACTGTCATTTCTTTTGCGATGAAATATGAAAAGGGTTGATTTAGACATTTTACATACTCTCTTCAGATCAATTGGCTCATATCTTCACCAAAACACTTAGTTCTCAGGATTTTTTTAAGATTACAGGGCAGGTCGCAACTACCACGCTCCAACTTGAGGGGGTGTGATAACACTGAAAGTGTATCATTATTAGGATAGGTTTTTAGATCATTTTCATATATTTCTTACATCGATTCTTACTATTCCGATACGGTTTCGAGTTTTACATTCCCGTTTTCTCGGTTTTCAGGTTTTTAGGCGACAAGGCCTAAATGAGCTCAATATGAAGAATTCCTTGCAAAAACCACATGATTTGAGGACACATCTACTCAGAGCTCCAGAACCCAAAGGAACGCCCGAGCAACGAGCGGAAAAGAGAGATTTCAAGGACACGAGGGTGCCCGGTCGGGCACTATTCCTGCACCCGCTCGGGTAAAACCTACGGGGTTTATCCATGCATCTGACACGACCCGGGCATACGAGCAAAGAGGATCGGGTGATCACCACCCGATCGGGCGCAATCTGAATACCCGCTCGGGCATTTATCCCTCTATCAGCCCCGTAAGTTTACGCGACTCGGGTCCGCATAGTCACGCGATCGGGTAACCTTCACCCGATCGGGTTCACGACTCAACACGGTCGGGCTAGCTGTACCCGACCGGGTAACCTATGTGCCCGAGCGGGCCGCGAACTGCGCAACAACCTAGATCTAAGTTTCAAACGAGCGAATAAAAAGAACTGAATGGATCTAGGGCAAAGGGGGCGACGAACAGGGCAAGAAAGGACTGGAAAAACATCTGGGAAAGCTCAGGAAGCATCGGAGAAGAAGAGAAGCACCAATCCGTACACCGCCGACTTTCCTTCGATGGAAGGAGTCTCCGACGCACTCAGGTATGTAGCGGAGGAGACCAGGTATCAGTCGTTTATGGCTGAACAGAGGTACGAGCTAGAGGTTGCAAGGTATGCGGAGCAGCAGCAATTCCACGAGCAGTCCATACAGCATACCTATTACCTCACCGAGTCAGTCCGGCGGTTTCAGCAGCTCAGCATGGAGCATTATCAGGAGCCGTACATCCCGATTCCGCAGGACTACCACACCGGATCCATCCCCTACCGTCCTCACATCCCGTACGAGCTGGAGGGATTCTACTTCCCACCTGGGGAAGGAACATCGGGAGAGCCAGCGGACATACCGACCACCCGCGATGGAGCGGAGGATGAGGATTAGACATCTCTTTCCTTTTTCCTATTTCGTTTTTCTTTTTATTTTTCTTTCATGGACCATTTTATCATTTCTTGTTTTTAGATAGCTTTCTTGTACGCTCTTTTAAGACTCATTTAGTACTCTTTGTTCTACTCTCTGTATTGCATGTCGTATCTCAGGTCTTTCACGTTACCAATGCATGAGAGCGCAAGAGTCACTACATCCGAGCATATCTCGATTCGAGAAAGACACACGCACACACCAGGTGTATTCGTCATCCTTTTTTTTTGTGCTTTCTCGAATTCTTTTCATGTAGAGGTCCCTTTTAGGTCTAGAACACCGGGATTGTGTTCCGTTCAGGTCTGGGGGGGTTTTCTCTTACATTTATTGATATACGGATGCACACTTAGAGCGACTTGTCTATATTTAGGATTAGGTTTAGAAATAAGATGGATCTAGTGAAATCGGTATGGAGATCGTTTGGACGTTATCTAGGGTTGTGAAGTAGATTTAGATTTTAGGAAAGATTTCATGGCTCAGCACTATCGGTAGACATAGGGCTATACTCGGTACGCTTAGGCTTATTATCCATGTGACGCGCTGATATGCATGATGACTAACTTAGCGAAATTTTTGAGCTAGTATCCATCGTTATTAGATTCTTCTTAGGCTATACTTTAGTTTTGTTTGAGGACAAACAAAGGTTTAGGTCTGGGGGAGTTTGATAACACTGAAAGTGTATCATTATTAGGATAGGTTTTTAGATCATTTTCGTATATTTCTTACATCGATTCTTACTATTCCGATACGGTTTCGAGTTTTACATTCCCGTTTTCTCGGTTTTCAGGTTTTTAGGCGACAAGGCCTAAATGAGCTCAATATGAAGAATTCCTTGCAAAAACCACATGATTTGAGGACACATCTACTCAGAGCTCCAGAACCCAAAGGAACGCCCGAGCAACGAGCGGAAAAGAGAGATTTCAAGGACACGAGGGTGCCCGGTCGGGCACTATTCCTGCACCCGCTCGGGTAAAACCTACGGGGCTTATCCATGCATCTGACACGACCCGGGCATACGAGCAAAGAGGATCGGGTGATCACCACCCGATCGGGCGCAATCTGAATACCCGCTCGGGCAACTATCCCTCTATCAGCCCCGTAAGTTTACGCGACTCGGGTCCCCTTAGTCACGCGATCGGGTAACCTTCACCCGATCGGGTTCACGACTCAACACGCTCGGGCTGGCTGTACCCGATCGGGTAACCTATGTGCCCGAGCGGGTCGCGAACTTCGCAACAACCTAGATCTAAGTTTCAAACGAGCGAATAAAGAGAACAGAAGGGATCTAGGGCACAGGGGGCGAAGAACAGGGCAAGAAAGGACTGGAAAAACATCTGGGAAAGCTCAGGAAGCATCGGAGAAGAAGAGAAGCACCGATCCGTACACCGGTAATGCAATAGGGAAGGTCGAGGCATCGAACTCCTTAGGGTTTATCATGTATAGGATTGTGTTATCTTCTGTTTTCATGTATTCCATGAGTGAGTAGAGTCCCTACTGCGGGTAGGGATATCGGAATTGTATGTATGAACGATGATTCACTTTAATGCTTAGTTTTATGATTTTTACTCTTGATTTACGGTTCTACGCTTAGCAATATCAATCATACGTTAGTGCTGACCGCTCAACAACATAGGATCTCGAACCTTGCTGGAAGGTTAAGGAACGAATCCGGTCCGCTAAGTAGTAGATTAAGCTTTGGCTAATGAGAATCTGACCGGTCGGTTAGCCATCTTAGGGATAGTGATTGCGGTCATAAAGCTGCCATGGTACATGTTAATCACTGCTGGAAGGTACGGTTACATGTATCCATGGTTAGGAGGTTTAGGCTCGGAAGAATCACTCCTCACCGTAGAGCATGAATTTCCCGTTGTCAAGAGTAGGTTATAGATCTATGATCCTTAGTCGTTCATCTATGCAATACCCGGTATCCCATACACCCGTAGTATTCATCATATCTAGTTTTATCCTTACCCTAGTTTCGTTGTCACCATTAGGATAGCTTTAGGTAAATTAGGACCATATCCCCTCTTATCACTTCTCATCTTAGTTTAGTTTCATTCTTAGTTTAGTTGTATTAGTCCCTGAGATCGACCCTGGTACTACAAGATCCGTATACTTGCGGTGAAGTGGACTAGGTTATTTATAACTCGCGTTTCCACACGTCAGATAACATTGCATATAGCTAGTAACCCAGTATTTCATGAATGTACAAAACATATTGAAATTGATTGTCATGTAGTTAGAGACAAATTACAATCGAGTTTCTTAAAACAATGACCAACTTTCTGAGGTTCGTCGTATGCTCTCCGATTTGTACCACCCGCAATATTTTGAACAATCACGGGAACGAAACGGTTGGGGGTATGAAGAGGAGATCTACGATAGCTGCACTCAACCCTACGGGAATACCTACAATCACGAATGGA